>CM026291.1:10555053-11155053 GCA_014851415.1 Cnaphalocrocis medinalis | reverse complement strand
AGTTGCCACCTAACCCAAAATTAGACGGGCGGGTAGCTAAAACCTACATAATCACATAAAAATAATAAAACGTGGATATAATCGTGAACATTTTCAAAGCGAAGAGCACTTTTAACTGAATGTATTCACATTCAAATTCGTTCATAAATTAACGTGATCCATTTCTGATGCGATGCATTTGGGACTCGGATTGATTCGATTATTTATTCATGTCTCGTTTTCTCGTTTCCCCGAACAGACTACTATTCAATCGAAATATTTCGGTCATCAGTGCGAAAAAAATCGGATTATTATATGACGTTAAAAAGCGAAACGAAAATAAACGAAGCTTTGCAAACATAGTATACTCTTTTGACCCAATTCTCCGCGTCCAATTAATCTGAAAGTAAACATGACGAAGCAATAAAGTAATGAAAAGCCTGTCCTTAATATGGTTTTCAGGCCCTCTGCTTCGCGACCTATCTATCAATATATCTTTTTTTATTCGATGTGACGTGTCGTCCACAAATAGAATACGATCTGTAACAAAAAATCCTGTCATTTATGCTCGTCCCTTTTTCCATTTTGGGTTAAAAATTGAAAGGCATCGTAGGGGGAACTTCTGGAAAAAACCTAGAAGACAATTAAAATTCGTTAAAGTATCATCACCGGTACAAATTTTCGAATTTAAAACATTAATTTCAGCTTTTGTGGCATATTTGCTGCTACTGGTTTCTATGGTAGGAGAGACAAAACCTTAGTTTTAATAAGTAATTAAGTTATCTTGTCTCAAATAAAAAAGAGCCCAAAGATGTTACCAAATCTTAAATATCGTTTCTGTAACTGAAGATAGGACATTAATCAAAACTCAAAATTGAAATTAAATATCGGTTCTCGAACAGGGTTATTTCCTAATTTTGAATTTACTTAGGTAATGCCCGGTTGCGATAGTAGCCCAGTGGATACGACCGCACCTTCCATACGGGGAGTCGTGGTTTGAATCCGAGCATGCAGCTCTGGATTTTTCAAACTGTGTGCGCGTTTCTGCCTTTCGGTATATATCCTCTGTGTTTTCGGTGAGTGAAGAGGTGTTCATAAAATGGTGTCAAATCTTTCCCTCGATTTGTTGGTCTTTTAAGTACTGTTATTTAGGATGGACACGACAACCTAAGCATTAGTGTAGGCGTCTCTCCTATACAGATACAGTACACGCGTGGGTTCTATGGCGTGGTTCGCATGAATAGTGAATAGCCCTTTGTCTGAAGCCGTTTCACCCTAGACTCCACCCCTTCGTTATGGTATCAGGTGAAATGAGGTTTAAAACTCTTTTATTAATTAAAATAGAAGCGTAAAAATAACCAGCGGTTCTTGCTGCTTTTAAAGCTATTTCTGCCAACGAAGCTAGAGAGTAACAAAAGGTTTCATAATCGTTGTTTTATAGATACTAAAGCTGTTAACCTTTCTACTTCTTTGGGTATTCGCAAACGTGATTATACTCTGATTCATAATCATGTAAAATAAACTGACAGATGAAAATGACAAGTTTCTATGCATTTTGACATTTTCGCACGTGTCAAATTGAGTGATAATGTATGGGGATGACACATTGACATCTGTCAGTTTACTTAAGTATAAGCCTAATCCCATCATAGTAGTGATGACTTGATTTCTATGGTGGAGGCCTTTGCCCTGTAGTGGCACAGTAATAGGCTGATACTTTACTTTACTTTTTAGCATCTGTTCGTCATCTCATCTCAGCAAATTAACTAACAAACCATTGATTATCTGGAACAGACTTGCTGTAATCAGCCCAATTAACGCGTTGATTCAACCGCAGCCTACGGTGTAAATGAAGGTTGTCAAACTTTCGGCGCCATGTACAGAAAGCCACACATCAGGTCGCCACCTTTTTTATGTGATAGATGGCAGACGAGCAGACGAATCACTTGATGGTAAGCGAAGGCCGCCGCCCATAGACACCTGCAAAAGTAGTGGAGTCACAAGTGCGATGCCAACCTTTCCCCCCAATTGGGCTTCCGGTGCCATCACTCACTCGACGAAACACAGCGCAGGCGCTGCTTCACGCCGGTCTTCTGTGGGGCCGTGGTATTACTCTGATCGAGCCGGCCCATTCACGGCGAAGCGTGGTTCTTCCACGGTAAAACCTCAGTCATCTGGCAACCCTATATTCAAACGTTCTTATCTCCTGAGACTAACCTCATGGACACGGTTAGTACTAAATGTATAGAAGTTTGAGAACCTGTTACCTGTTTAATCAGCGCCCTGTATTTCTCTTGATTCGCTCGATTGTCTGATAATGATTCGTAATTACGTGACACTTAATAAGTCTGACTCACTCCAGTAATTAATAATGACATTATTCTGATAAATGCTCATGATTGTGATATTCATCTTTGTTACACGAGAACAAATAAATTGTACTTACGCAGAGGTGATTCAGTGATTTTTTCTTAAAAAAAGTTCTGTCATTTAATATAAAACAAACCTAACCAGACATGATATTATACGGAACCATAACTCTGTCTGTCTGTTACTCTTTTTCACGCCAAAACTACTGAACGGAAATCTTCTTATACTATTTATAAAGAAGTTAATCTCAGGCTGTAAAAAAAGAGGAGGGGGGGGGAGGGGGAATTATTAAATAATTAAAAATGCTACCGAAAGATACTATTAGAATAGAATAGGAATACGCTTCTTTACTTGAGGGTTTAAGGGTCCCATCGGTGGCGAGTTTTTAGTTCTATTATGGGGACATTAGGGTTGACCTTTGCTAGTATGAAGGCCAAGTTATATTTACTCTACCATAGTAGGCACTTCTATGTTAAATTTCCAAACAACATGACGTGATGGCTGTTGATATCATCCGCCAAAAGTGTAACAGTAATTTCATTAGCAAAATATCACTATTGTCATTCAATCCACGCGCCATACAGTGGCCATTCAATCATACGATTATAATGACGTCACACCATACAGGTGCTATTCGGCTATATAATAATACACGCAGTAATAATACTTACCTAACATGTAAGAGTTACAGTAATTTAGCCCAAGGTTCATTTGTCTCGAAAAAAGTCAAATTTTTGGTGGACAAATGAAGCCAATACCTATAGTATAATGAACGAAGCCTTATTATTCCTCATAGTAAAATGAAAACATTTCGTGTGACGAATTGTGTTTGCTTAGTCAGGAACACTTAGTGTAATATAGGTACAGAGTGGCCCAATATTCAAGGATAAGCCGGTACTTATATTGGACAAAAGAAGAACAACTAATTAAAAGAAAAACAATAAAACTGAAAACTAACAATCTAAAAGACTGATGATAATCAAAAGGAGAGCCCACGTTGCAGTTACAACGGACGCGACGTATCGGCATCATATCCGTTGGCACTGCCATACTGGTCCGCGTGATGGTTATGAGAGATGATTTATCTTGTCCGTGCTAAATCAATGTTTATTTGCTATGAAGTGATTATCTGCTCGTTTGCTATCTATCATTAAACACAGTTTTAAATGAGAGCCTAATTTGAAGCGGGCGTTGCGACTGAATCGGAGTTCCTCGCCTTTTCACACGCACTGTACTTTTGTTTGAATGTGGTATACTTATGCGTTACTAGCTTTACTTCGCGAGTAGCACCGAGGGGCAAAAAGTAGCCTATGTTACTCTCCATCCTTTCAACTATCTCTACTTAAAAAAATCACGTCAATTTATCGTTTCATTTTGCCGTGAAAGAAAGACAAACACACAGACAAACAGACACACTTCCCCATTTATAATATTAGTATGGATGGGACGGCTTTATTACAAGCCACCAGAAATGACACTATGAAATGTAGATAGAACGTCTCGCCACTGGCCACATTAACACTGGTAGCGCTTACGCAATCAGAAGTCTCAATCTGCAAAACAAATGGCGCTAAATGCTCGCTAGCCTGAGGTCAGACGCCGTGCGTGCGCGCCGCCCAGCGCGGGCTGGCCCCGCGCATTCTAGCCGCGGCAGGCTGTGGCAAGGTCTGCATAGGGTTGGTAGATGTACTATTATTGGGACTTTTTTTTTGTTGACGCTGGGGAATGCCGCTGACCCGAAGTGGGCTAACGTAGTCTTGCGACGCCATACCCTCTTGCCGAGGGGCAGGCGGCTTATGTCGGGCTCTCCGCCGGGAGGGACCGATGGTATACTGACTAAACCCCAGTGACGCTTACTCATTGCCAGAGTGAGGAGGAGACATGAGTACGGGTTGAAAGAACCTTACTCGCGTCCCTCCTCCGTATTCTTTGGGACAATTTGGGACAACGTATTCTTTGGGAAAAAAGCAAATAAACATTCTGTCCACTTTTCGACTATGACGGGTAAACTCAATAATCAGCCAACTCACATCTCATCGAAATCGACTCATCGAAGTCGAAGACGGATCGTGCGCAGAAAGGTCGTTCTCAACGAGATGCCATTACCGTGGCGGTCTTTAAATCCGTATTCCTCTGAATTGACATCAGAATTCTTAAAGAGGACCAATCTTCTATGTTCGAGAATAACATAATATTCTACAAATTTTATAAAAATACTAGCTTTTGCTTCCTCCGCGCCCCCCATTTCCCTAAAATAAAGGGTTAGAAAGGGACAAAAAGTAGCCTTTAAGTTACTCTCCATCCCTTCAACTATCTCCACTTAAAAACACGTTAATTCGTCGCTCCGTTTTGCCGTGAAAGGAAGACAAACATACAGACAGACAGACAAACAGACTGACACATTTTTCCATTTTATAATTTTAGTAGGTATGGATATATTATGTGGATTGTCCAAAATATGCAAATATCTAACTCCACACGACGAAGTCGCGGGCGGCCGCTAATCAAGAATACTTTGACTTTGAAAAAAAAAGAAACAAAAATTGCAGCACTTTGCACAGCCCTGGCTGCGCGCGCGGCGCGGGAGGCGGCGCGTGCCCGCGGTGCTGGTCGTTTTTACGGCCGTGACTCACGCCGTGACTCATGCGTCTGGGGAACTCTGCTCGAGGAGGCTCGATCGATCGCTTGCTTTCGCACTGGCTGCCTGGTGTTTACGTCTAGTTTTAGGTAGCGCGGGATCGTCTCCCTGATCGGGTCTGTTTGGAAACAATTATTAATACCGTGAGAGAGTCACGCTTTGGCATGAATGCGCTGGCTCGACCGGAGTGATACCAAATCCTCACAGAAGACCGGCGTGAAACCTGCGTTATATTTCGTTGAGTGAGTGAGGGTACCATAGGCTCTAATTGGGGGACCAGCGCACTTGTGACTCTACTGGTGTTGAAAACTATTATATTAAGACTAGCGCCCCACCACGTTGTTTCGGTACAGTAGTTCCACTGTCTATCAAGAGATGGCTCTGGACGTTGATTGAATCACGCTATTGTTTCGCCTTTTCGGTGTGTATATGAGGCTTGTCGATGACTGTAAGAATTTATCTCTTTATAAATACCTCTAGTATAGAAGATAGAAGAACATAATGAAATAAATAAATACGCTTATTCGTTTCATTATCTTCTACCAATTACAGAAGCAGATTCGCAATATTCAGGGTGTGTTTGACTCACCAAGTCAGGCTGGCAATTAGTGACGTCACTGTCGGGAAAATAATTAATGGCTTCAGCGAGCAAAACTTTTATTCAGCTCCCGAAATAATTAATCGAACTGTCTGGATCTCTTTCACCCATCGTAAATGACGAATCCAGATGAGTATACAATACTTCAAGTTCACGCCGGTCTTCTGTGAAGCCGTGGTATCACTCCGGTCGAGTAAGCCCATTCATACCGAAGCGTGGCCTCCCACGGTTGTAGGAAGTAGATTTTAATCACAATCAACAAATAAATTAGTGTATCTCACCCATCTTAGCGTGTTCCCAGTTGCGTCCAAAGCTGAAGCCAGAGGGATGCTTATACCATGATTTAGGATTTGGGGAGACTGGTTATACAATGAAGTGACGCACGTCTGAGCTTAAAACCCTTTAACAGGGAAAGCAGACCAACTGAATCGTTATACATTTCACACACTATAATATCTAAAACGTGCAGGTTTGCTCACGATGATTTTCCTCGCCGCTCGAGCTAATGGTAGAAATATGCACATTTGAAAACTCCATAGGTGCTTGGATTTGAACACTCCCCATAAAGTAGGCGGTCTTCTACTTCGCACGATCTATAGTATCTATAGTATCCTTGGACGTCATTTGACGATGTGATGAAATATGAGAACCAAATCATTACCGTCTTCTTTTTACACCTAGCACTTTTAGTACAACTTTCACGCCAATAACTGATATTCTATTCAATTCTAAAGATGTAGAGACGATTTTGCGATACAAAAAACATGTTACATTCAATATCAAAGCAGAGCTTTTCGATAGAGGCCTTTGAAGCTCCGTAAATCCGTCCGGGCAAGCAATAAGTCGCAAACTTCTGCCAACGGTATTGGTTACAACTCGCCGGATCCAGGAGTTTGTACCTAGATTCAACTTTAAGTTCCAAACTTTTACGTACACGGGTATGTAATATGGTGAAACCTTTTCGCTGAAACTGTTGGAAGTTTTCGCTGGATTAGAATTGGAAGTGATATTGACGGGAATGAAATTTAATGCCTTTTTGACAGGTCCCTGTTGAAAATTTCATCTTCATCACCACTCATCACCTTGATGGACAGTTGTCCAGTACTGAACGTTTCTTACGGGTTTTTTTACCATATACCTCAGTTGAGGAACGGTTCCCTAGATACAGAGGTTAAGAATACCTTAAAAGTGTCGCTGCCAATCATGGCATTTTTGCAATAGAGTGCTTTTTAGCATCTCCGGAATTTAAAACCAATTAACTATGGATTAGGGTCGAAAATAAAATTCATACTACATTTTGGCACATTTTGGTCGACCTTATTCAAAATATATCAAGCTGTTTTATGACAGCGTTGTCGGGAATTCGGGATCACTTTTTCAAACGCTGAAAGCGTGGAAACGGAATTGTGCTTCTAGCAAAAAAAAATCCAAGTATTTAACTATTTCTTTAATCTTTACATTGACAATACACATTTCCCTGGCCTGCCTTTAGCGTGATGAACTCATCGTGTCATGCATTATCTCGTTGACCCATTACGACCGTAGACCAATCAAATCATTATTCCTGACCCATCTCATTGGGACGATCTGCAAACAAATTGAATTACTGATTTGTGACATTGAAGTAGCTAAGGTGAAGGACTGACGCGATGATATGATTTAGTTAGAAACATACAGACACAATGAAATTATGATTAGGATATGATTTCAAATCTATTACTTTTTATAAAGAGGTTAATGGCGTAGTCCACGCCAAGGCTTGTAACTAAACTCCCAAATACTTGCGCGAGGTAATATACTCTCAGCACCATCTGTTAGCCGCAGAACTGACAACCGTTGGAGCCGCAAAGTCCTTGAGTGGAGACCGCGACTCGGTAAGCGTAATGTTGGACGCCCTGCGACAGACATTTGAAGGCTGGCTGGTGTGGGCTGGATGAGAGTGGCCGAAAATCGGGAGCGGTGGCGTGCATTAGGGGAGATCTATGTCCAGCAGTGGATGAGAGTGCTGATGATGATGATCTGTTGGTAGTGGTCTAAGTTAAATAAAGAAATAAATTGATTACGGCAAACCACTAACTTCCACTAAAACGACACGTTTAAAATCATAACAGACAGAGGGCTGGCCCAAAAAACATGTTAATTAAATTTTATTGCGAAGGAAATGCGTGCACGAATATTGTGTTGATAGGTCATTTGAATTAGTGTTTCCGCGAATATATGTATTCGTACAGGGGATCGATGGCGCCCCAAGTGAGCTACCCTAAACCACCCTAAACGATAGTATGACGCACGCAGCCGGCTCGCCGGTCAGGGTTGAATATTTTTGGAATATACTTGAGTTAGTGACTGGCGTATTAGTTACCGTCAGTTTTAATGGTAGGGAAACTTATCGCTGTTTTAGGTCCTGTTGTATGTCTTAAATAGCATGCTAGGTTTAGCGGCCTTATAAACTGGTTATATGTGCTAAACGGCTTCCACCTCCACCTTTCTTCTTTCGATTTCTAAATTAGCGGCGACACTTACTTCATGCTCCAACACCGGTTTTTTTGTGAAGCCGTGGTATCGTCCCGATGGAGCCGAATCTCTGAATTAGCGTAGCGTAGTCTTCGTCGCACTCTTGGTGCGGTTCGGGCGTACGGGGTAAACCCTTTACCCGGGCTGCTTCTCGTGCCATCTTGTGGCACGGTGTTGTGCTCCAGGAGAGGAGGCCTCCCGACATGGTGCTGCTGGGGCGGTCTTCGACCCCGAAGGGCCTGCCTGCTGCCCGGTCGCACTCATCTGTCTGGGAGGGGGGACTAGGTAGTCACTGTCTAGTTGGAGGGAGATGGTTTTTTTTTTTCCCATCTACTTATTTTTTAATATTTTTATACATCTCCCTCAGTCGGTCTCTCAGCCCGTCTAGCCATTCCTGGCCGTCGTCAACCGTTTCCTGCTGGGCAGGCAGGATTCGGAGTCGTGGTCGGGGGCAGGGAGGGGGTGGGTCCGGAGGGGGATCTCCGAATTAATGCCATCGTAGACCAGCGCCATCTATTGGTACAGGGTAGAACTAATATCCCGAATGAAAGGGAACACGGGCCAGTAGTGAACAGTAAGTCAATGTTAATAAATATTATATCCTAATTTATTATTCATGCAAATATTTCCTTTGAAATACCAGTACAAACGTAGCTAGCTAACTTTCTGTCTCAGCGCTAACATAGCTTGCCTCTCTACAAATACTCCTATGTAAACTGTTCTAAATGTCACGAGCATGCCCTAATACAGGCCGGGGCGATTTTAACACGAATCTAATTAGCCAGTTTACACAGCTGCCTCGACCAGGAGCCGGCCAATCAGATCGGGCACGGCTAATGTTTACAAAGAAGCTTAACGTGACTGAAAATCTATTATTTTGGCAAACATTGCCTTATTTGATGTGTGGATTAAGTACTTTTTGATCGAATGGTATCTGAACTTAAAATCTTTTTACCTGGTTATGATAAAAATAGAAAAGCGGCCAAGTGCGAATCCGACTCGGCCTTAAAGGGTTCTTCTTACGAAGGTATACGATTTATGACGTATTGAAAAAAATACTTACGGTTTACTATTCGATTTCGTTTCGTTCAAGGAGAGGGGCGGGGGGACATATCAGACGAAGTATTCTGGTTAGAAAGAAATGATATTTGTTATCATCAGGTGATCCGTATGCTCGTCTACCTATCACATAAAAAAAACGTCCATGCCGGCCCATCCATGCCAAAGCGCGGCGCTCTCACAGATTTTTTAATGATCTGATACTATTATCTCTTTCTCAATATGCCCGAGCCATCTATTCTTTGAATGTTAGGAACAGCATCAATACCTAAGTAGTAAGCGGAAGCATGTGACAACAGCTGTAACGCAGCCGAAACGTCAAGCAGTAAGTGCATTACCTAATTATGTGCATAAAAATTAACGTTGCTTAATTCCCGTCTATAATAATACCAGCATCAGTAAGTCAGTTCCTCTTCTTTCTAAAAAGCCGTACCCAAATATTCAAACGCGCGTGTTCGCAACACGAACGTTATTTGACGTCCGCCAGCCAATAGCAACGCGACGCTCGGATGACGAAGCGACAAATTGTCGCTGATACAATTTGCGATGCTGACGCGGCGACAAAATTGACCCACTTGCGCCGGAGGAGCCATACTGCGCTACTGTCACGGACAAAATAGGGATAAAAGTAGGAGATATGGAGTTTTAAATGTAGTTTTGATTTGAAGTTTATTAGACGTATGGAGATTGTCTGAAAATAGTCATAACGTCGTAAGGCCCATAAGTCTTTTAAACGGCATAGAACAATTGATTTTCCATTGTGTCTGCTGTCTGAGCGTTACGACGATAATCAAAATTTGTTAGGCGCAGTCTACTCCTAGATATCGAAATCTCCAAAATTTTCGCCAATTTGTTCGCTCTTCGACCGCTCGCATCCAACCATAGATTATTATTTTTTACACAAGTTGCTTCACAAATCCAGCCCCTGCTTGAGTGAGCTCTATAATATTTCAAGAGAAGAGAAAGACAATCACGATTCTACTGGTGATACGAGTATCCATGGGCGGACAATAGGCGACAATCGCTTACCACTAGAGCGTCTGCCACATCTATATCTATCTTCTATACTATTTATAAAGAGATAACTTCTATAGACAACTAGTATTTCACTCTATTTATAGGGCGTCCTAAAACCTCGTTTGTAGCACTCTGGCAAACGGGAGCGCGTCTGAAAGTCTAATTGATTGATTCGATACGAATCGAACCGAACTGACATTTAGTGATGGCGAATTGATTCGATATATTTGTATAGTCACTTCATCCGAGTCATTTTAATATTATTCGAATACAAGTCGAGTGGTGTCGGCGAATAATTGACGTTCGAAATTCCAAATACTTCGACTTCGAGAGTACAGTACCTAATTGCTTAATCTCATTTTGGTCTCTGTCTTAAAATGTAGTGTCTCAAATTGTATATTTCTTGATTTTTTGTAGTACGGTACATTTATTTATTTATTATTATTTTTTAGTTAAGTCAGAACTGATTTGGTCAATAAATCATCACTCCTGATATGACTTAAGGCATTTGTCACTCGATTTATTCAAGCCACTTTGCAATCACTCGAATCACACGAGAAGAGTCATTGAATACTTGACTTATTTGGCTCATTCGACTTATAACTTATTGACAAAGAGTGAAGGAGGATAATAAGAAATTCTTGATTTAGGAAAAACTACTACTTTGTTACGTAAATAACATTTTTTCATAATTCACTCGAGTCATTGCAGTAGAAGTCGCCTCGGTTCACATCTCTAGGGAGTTGGCTTTTATAAACCTGGCAGATCTCGAAAAATCTAGCTCAGGGAATAGGTACGCTTCAGCAATTTTCTTGCTATGTTCTGAATACTATTCAATGTAGGATTGTATTTTGTTTCTATTCCTGTACCGTTGAAACTTTGATACTAACTCTGTATTTCAAACGCGTTGTAGGTACCTTTACTTTTGTAAGAGTCTTCTTTATCTTGGTTTCTAATCTGTCTGGGAATATTTAAGTAAATTGTTAACTTAACTTAATGCTTCTATGTCGGTAGTCACTATTGTCAGAGTGGTCGTGGCCATCACTGCAAGTATAGGCAAGCTTCACAACACGCCGCCACTCCTCTGTGACGGCTGCCTTCCTCGTGCATTCGTGCAGTGATGAGTCACTCACTGCTGCTTTTATCTGGTTAGTTCACCTCATAGGCGATATTTCTTTAATCTTCTTCTGATCTTAAAGACTGGTGTACACAGCTCGAGCTGCGGCCTAGCTTATAGACAGTTAGGGTACTCGGCTTGTCATAGCTACTTACCTACTAGCTTGCTAGTGTGGTACTCATAACTGTGTCATTACGACAGTAGCTTACACTGTGTAAGCCAGTGTTTAGTGTAGGGGTGACGTCCAATCAGCAGTTACCTCCTGTAGTGTTAGCCTCTCAGCAGGTTGACTCGTGACTCTCTCACTATGTAACCTAGTCTTAACGTTGTAAGACTAAAAAGCCAAAAACAAGCAGATTTATTTGTATCTAGTTTACATTATTTAAATGCGCGTAAGATTAGGTAATTTTGGGATTATTTTATTGTTATGTTTGTTTATTGCTAAATTCATTTTGTGTATAAGCCCTATCTCTTTTTGTTTTTGCCTAAGATACAGGGTTTTTCCTAGTTCAGGCAACAAACTTAAATTTGCTCACTTAGTTTAATAAGTTAGATTATAAGTATTTGATGTTTTTATGATTTATTCAATAACTGTTTTTTTTTAAATTGATTTTCCATTGTGTCTGCTGTCTGGGCCTTACGACGTTAAATTATGGGATCAGGACTGATATGGCAGTATATCCCAAACCGTGTGGCCACTGCATCCCTGATAAAACGTGGAGCAGGTCGCTAACCGTATTAGGCCAGGTTGCAGCCTGATTTGGAGTCCGTGTGGGCGCCAATTTGCAATTTGTAGTCCACGCTAACGGGGAAATGCTAATAGCATTTGTGATTTGGTACACTGATTGCCTACTGCTGTTGCTCTTTTCATATGAAATGAAACAGCATTCAGCATCAGACGTTCTGAAATGTTTTACGTAAATAAATCTTACCTTTCTTTAATGAACAAAGCTTGCCACATTTAAGCACTAATTGTATTCATAGTGTAAATGGCTTTGTAATAGCTTTGAAGTAGTATATTGTTTGTTAGTAATAAAAGCTTTGTAGTCCTATTCTTAGCCTGAAACACAGGGTATCCTAGTTCAGGAAAATTCAAATTCTTGTGGTATGTACTTATAATAATATATCTTGTTATGTTCATGTTCGTTGTTTTTAGATAGTAACCTTAACTAATAAATTTTTTTTTGTTTATTGTTAAGTTCATCTAAAGAATAATATTAAAAACTCAAATTTTAATTAAAAATCATGATTTTAACTAAGAGATAATAAATGAAGTTTTAAACATGGATCATTTTCTTCCAAGAAAAAAAAGTGCAAAATAAAAAGACACTCTTTTCCACACACACTGTAGGTACTAATCGGCTCGGCGCAACACTTGTATAGAAAATGAATTAATTTTTAATTTCTGATATTTTTTATATATTACGATGTTTTTTTATATATTCAAAATATGGCTGCCGATGAGTCATCATGAAATAGCGGCTAAAGATTCCTGGCAATATTTAAAGTAAATGTATGAGGGTCACAAAAGGTCGTAACTGCCCCATTAGTACTTCTCAAGGGCTCTTATGTCTGGTCGTTAGAGTCTAGCATAAAACGTCTTCTTCCAGGGTCGTATTAGGGTACACTTAGATCACATGATGGGGGACTAATATTATGTTGAATATATCAAAAGAACGGGCCAAAGCAATGTATGTGGCGTTATATATCATAATATAAACACCCATTTATTAACCCTACAAAATATCAAGCTGATATCTACCAAGACTTGGAAATAAGAGAACATGTAAGATTTCGTCCGATTATTTTTTTATATTTATTTAATTCATTTTGTTCAATATAATATTTACAAAATAATTGATCTAATAACATCTGATCGCCGTGATTAGCTATCGATTCGCATAAAGCAAATAGTTGTATGTAGCCCAAAAGTCCTATGTCCGCATATTTGAAATCCTGTACTGTGTGTCACGGGGACTAAAAATAGGCCTAGAGACCGAGTCCCTTATACCCTTGAATCCGGCCCTGTTTCCTAGTTAGAGTGCGCAATGGTTCGAGAAAGGTTTCTCTCAATAAATGCGAAGTTTCTCATTTAAATGGTGAAGTTATTTCTGTTACTCTGCATTGGGATTTAAATTAAAGATGTTTAAGTGTACTTCACTAGAATGCTGAATTGCTGAAATATTATAATAGATACTGGGCATCACTTTCCATTCGTTAGAACAATGCAATTTTCTAGCTTGGTCGTCAATTTCTGGAGGGTATACGGACTGGTAGCAGAGTTATATTTTAATTGAATAAATGGGACTGACTAACGCGTAAAGATTTTATTTATTTAGTAATGAGGGGAGTTGTTGGAAAATCGGAGAAAGACTACAGTCAGAATGCTGAAAATTTCTAAATTATATACATTTGAACGTTGCGAATCAAATGAAGTTGCTGAGAGTGGACGTCATGAATTTCAGTTTTTATTATGTTCCTAATATTTATATAAATAACTAGTGGCCCGCCCTCACTTTGTTTCGGGTCGCAATTCTGCTATTAGCTCCAAACTTTACTAATAGATGGCTCTGGGTGTCGATTGCATCGCGCTAGTTGCTTAAGCTTTTTTGTTTAGCGTCGGACCTTTCAAACTCAAGACATTCAGAAAACTATTCCAATTGTTAAACCCTTGTTTTATTATTTTCTTCCGTTTATTACGATCAAAGTAGAAGCAAAGGGAAACCTTAAATTGTCTGTCAAACTGTCTGTTAAAAAGTTCAGGTGAAATTGCTTTTCTTTCTGCATACAATTCTTTGTTGAACTAAGGAGTTAACTTTCTGATTTTATATTATGCAATGGCCAGCCCTTACTTTGATTTGAGACGTAGTTTTGCTATTAGTTCTAAACTGAACCATGAGATGGTGCTAGGTGTGGTTTGCAAGGCGCTAGTGTTTGCCTTTTTACGATTGCGTCCAAAGCTGCCACTTTCGGAGCCCGGGGTATTCATTTCAGGATTTGGGGATTCTGGTAAATATTAACAATGAAGTGACTACTCGTGGCTCGCTGCTGTACATCTACATAATGTATACTATTTATAGGAAGTTAATCTCATAGTCCACATCATTACTTATAGGAAAACTGCAAACACGAAACACATGCGAGAATACAATCGACTCCCAGCGCCATCTATTGAACAGAAACAGAAATGAAGTGAGTGTGGCCGCTAGTGCACAATGAAATGCGGCGCCTACGCACCTCTAAGAAAACTCAACGGAACTTGTATCAATAGTGACAGAAGCTACAAAACGTTCTATGCATCAGAAATTACGCTGCAACTAGTTTTCCTTGTATTTATTGGATTGTTGCTCCACCGCTACAAAGCTTTGAGTGCGCAAGAGTGCATCATCGCAATAACAAAGAGGCAGCCCGAGGCTTTCAAAGAGGCTCATAAAGTTGTTTCTGAGGAGTTCTTTTATCATAATTTTACACTCGCTTGCGTCGCTATAGATAGGCCGCTATTGTATACGAGGAGAGTTTCCATTCTCACGACGTCGGCAGTTTTATGAAAACCTTGAGTAACGGGCTTTAAGGGAAATATTGTCTTCAGTTTATCATCATCATTTCCCTGCCCTGTTCCCAGGTTATCTGGGGTCGGTGCAGTGTGTTTTCTTCTTCCATTCGTCCCTGTCATTCGTCATCGTGTCATCCACCCCCTTTTCAGTTTATATCGACTACTAATGCTCCGTTTGTAAGTAATTTAAATATCAGGCCGTGATCTCGGGGTGCTTATTGTAATTCCCACGTCGTGCAAAAAGTGTGTTTCGTATTTTTCGAAAAAGCTCGGGTTTGTGAACACCAATCCGCATTTAGCAAGCGTTGTGATTAAGCCTAATCCCATCATAGTAGCGATGACTTGATCTCTATGATGGAGGCCTTTAGTTTGGCCTTGCAGTGGGACAGTATATAGGTTGATGCTTTACTGATATATGTACCTATCTCGCAGTGTCTTGTTTTTTTCGGTTTCTTTAAAAGCCTTGTAGTTGTCTATAGAGTATAACTCTTTATAAATAGTGTAGATATGTCATCAGATACAGTAATAAACGACTATCTCCGATACAATCTGGAGCCATCGCAAAGTTTGCGGCTGACGGGCGGAGTTGCGAGTGTAACTGGGGCGCGTGATGGACCGGGCGGTTTTGTTCCTAACTTGTTTGGTGTAAATTTAGATGTGCTCCGCTAAATAGCTCGCTGGTGCTATTTTGCCTTTGTCAGAACAGTCCGACTTTGACTCCTTTGGGAGATAACGACAGAATGCCTCATTTTGATGTCAAAGTGATATTTCATTAGATTCCATAGCTATCACAGAAAGTAATAAAGTATTATTAATAAATAAATAAATGTCGACTTGTACTTACCGAGTATGTTTAGCAGATACTCTTTCTGAAGCATTCCTGGAGAGAAAATGCTTTCCAAACAATTTAGCATCTTTTTGGCCATTTACAGCATGGAACTCCACATGCTTGGTGTGGCATATCGACAGATTCTGCATTTGAAATCAGCAACCCTCGGCTTTTCATCGCGATTCAGCTGTCCATCGCTATACAATCGTGACGTTTATTTCCGAACACAAGAGCCTCAACACAATACGTTTGGATACCAATATATTCGTTGTGTGCATCCATCTCTTGCCAGCCATATTGCGCAGATCGTCCATCTAGTTTGAGGTTGTCTTGTATTACCTAAATACACTAATTTGTCTTTCTTTAATTCCCAATTTTGGTTAAATATCAATCGAGGAAATTTGTTCGGGTTGCAAGTAGCAGATACTTCTTTACGATTTTATGGAATGCAATCTTAATGAAAAAGTATTATATTCCAAACATTTTTAGTATCCTTATTGCCTTTTTCAGCAAGAACGCCACACGCTTGGTGTGGCATATCTACAGATTCTGCATTTAAAAGCAGCGAGACACCCTCGCCTTTTAAACTGCCTATCGCTATGCAATCGTGACGTTTATTTCCGAACACAAGAGCCTCAACACAATACGTTCGGATAATGCGTTATCGTCGTTCCATCTGGTTTGAGGTCGTCCTACATTAAATTTACCTAAGTACACTAATCTGTCTTTCTTTAATTCAATATCAATCGAGGAAATTTGAGTGGGTTGTAAGCAGCAGATACTTCTTTACGATTTTATGGAATGCAATCTTAATGAAAAAGTATTATATTCCGAACATTTTTAGTATCCTTATTGCCTTTTTCAGCAAGAACGCCACACGCTTGGTGTAGCATATCGACAGATTCTGCATTTAAAAGCAGCAAGACACCCTCGGCATTCAGCTGTCCATCGCGATGCAATCGTGACGTTTATTTCCGAACAGCACAAGAGGCGAGCACAATACGTTCGGATACAAATGTAGCGTTGTGTGCAACACCCTGGCCGATGGTTTTAAGGGTTCCGTAGCCAAATGGCAAAAAACTGAACCCTTATCATCGTCGTCGTTATGTCTGACTAATAGTAATAATAATCCACTAACCGATATTCGGCTATGAAGACGAACAACGGGGATGGACGGAAGCTTGTCGAGAGTCCCCCTGCACAAAAAGTCGAAATCCAGACAAACTGGAAACCGTAGGTATAATTGTCCGCGGACGCGCAGTCAAAAATCTAGATAGAAGAACCCACGGTGTTAATATTTATAATGGAGAGTCATGATGAAACAGGTCTAAGCCCCCCCCCCCCCACATTCATTTCTGGGACTGTTACTGTAGAGACCCCCCCCCCTTACCTTCAGGTTTTTAGTGGATAAAACTATACATGTAACAATTTCTAAATGAACATTTTACAAATCTCTCGTGTCAAATATTCGCATTAGGTTTATTAGTTAACCGTGTTTTACGGCTCATTACCTGCTTTATCAGATGGCGTGTGATGTTTTAGCGAACAGCTTGCAGTTTGTTATTAATTGCTGTTTTATAACTTGTATTTTTGTACGCAAGAGTTTAGTAGTAACTGTAGAAAATTGTGTTTAACCTCCGACGAAAAACGACGGGGCATTATAAGTTGGATGTTTCTGTCTGTGGCATCGTAGGTCCCGAACAGATGAAACAATTTCTCGGTCGAAATCGGGTTTTGTTTTTTTTGTTTAAAAGTTTAAAAAGTTGGGAGTGTACTTAGCTACGTTTGATGGCCGCCGGTTCAAAATGGCTAGATAGAGTGATGATCTGCGCAAGAGGGCTGGCTGGAGCTTGATGCAGTAGCCGAAAATCGATCAAAGTGGCGAGCATTTGGAGAGGCCTATGTCCAGCAGTGGACTGCAACAGGCTGATGATGATGATGGTTCAAAATGAGTGCTGCTACAAAATGATTGATTGCATAATATTTTGACTTAATTCTCTTAATATATATCGAATGAAAGGGCTTGAGTAGTAGAATACATAAAATAATTATGATGCCACTAAAAATGCCGTGTTTGTATTTCAAGATGTGCTACCTTTACTTGTGTGTTTTCGCTAATTTACTAATAATTTCTTCTTTTGTTTTCAGGTATGTTCCATTAAAAAACGACCGCATGTATCATAGATTGTACCTACTAGTAAGTACATACACATTTTACTTCACGTAAAATAAAAGGGCCACATAATCTTTCTGCAGCGATATTTTACGATTCATTTATAGATTGAATGCAGCAACTTCACAGATGTTAGTGTCTTACCTACACACAGATTATCTCTTGTGACTCTCATCCTTTTACTAACAGGGATTAATTCAAACGATTTGCTTAAGTTACTAATAGCGTTCGCCTTTTAAACAAAACATGTCTCAGCAATCCAAGGGTGACATCGATTGCCATTAAAATCTATAATTACATCTTGTCGTAATATTAAAATTAATAGATAATCCCTCAAAAATTAAAAAAAAGACTTAAGTTTTTTCCCCTCAGAACGTTTAAGACTAAGTAAAAAATTTGCATGCGCGCGCGACGGCTTTCTTCGTGGCCCAATTAGCGCGCACGACACGCGCCAAACGCTGCGCGCGCGCCGAAGATTGAGCGAAGATATCGAAATCAAGTTGGAAGTAAGCAAATTGCCTGCATATTTTATAAAGCTGGTAGTTGGTGGTTATAATGCATCAAGAAAGTGACATTAATTTGTAGCGTGGTAAAAATGGTTAATTTGTAGTAATGGCGTCAATGTATGGTAGCCCCATTGGTTATAAAACATGAGAATTCCGTTAGTTCCTCAAAAATCAGTTTTCATGACTTTCTTGGCTCATTATAATATCGTGTTTCTTCTTAAAATGAGGTTTTCATCGTCAAAACCTTCTATCTTCTCCACTGCTTCTTTTTGGGCAGTTAAATAACTTTGAAATGTCATCATTTCATCTCATCTTGCCTTCTGATCAATTCGTTTAGGCACAATGTTATATTTACATATTGTCATGCGTGCGTAAACAGTCGAATTCAAATCTGAAAAAACCATTTTTTTTGTTAAAAGGTAACAATTGCATCATATTTGCAGATCCTGAAGCATTTTCCCTACACTGGAAATCCAGTTTCTTAAGTACAAGTGTCAAGATTTTTATTTCTATAGATGTTTACTTATCTGAGTAAAGGACTACATGCACTGCACTAGACGATAGACTAAGTACAAGGCAAATAAAGCAAGCGCTGTAGACGAGCTATATGCGCGCGCGCTAATTTCGGCGCGACGGGAGCAACGCACGCATAGGCTCAATGTCAATGACCACTCGAAGGGCGCGCGAAATGACATTTGTCATTCGTTTTCGCTAATTTACTAATAATTTCTTCTTTTGTTTTCAGGTATGTTCCATTAAAAAACGACCGCATGTATCATAGATTGTACCTAACTAGTAAGTACATACACATTTTACTTCACGTAAAATAAAAGGGCCACATAATCTTTCTGCAGCGATATTTTACGATTCATTTATAGATTGAATGCAGCAACTTCACAGATGTTAGTGTCTTACCACACACAGATTATCTCTTGTGACTCTCATCCTTTTACTAACAGGGATTAATTCAAACGATTTGCTTAAGTTACTAATAGCGTTCGCCTTTTAAACAAAACATGTCTCAGCAATCCAAGGGTGACATCGATTGCCATTAAAATCTATAATTACATCTTGTCGTAATATTAAAATTAATAGATAATCCCTCAAAAATTAAAAAAAAGACTTAAGTTTTTTCCCCTCAGAACGTTTAAGACTAAGTAAAAAATTTGCATGCGCGCGACGGCTTTCTTCGTGGCCCAATTAGCGCGCACGACACGCGCCAAACGCTGCGCGCGCGCCGAAGATTGAGTGAAGATATCGAAATCAAGTTGGAAGTAAGCAAATTGCCGGCATATTTTATAAAGCTGGTAGTTGGTGATTATAATGCATCAAGAAAGTGAAATTAATTTGATGGCGTCAATGTATGGTAACCCCATGCATTGGTTATAAAACATGAGAATTCCGTTAGTTCCTTAAAAATCAGTTTTCATGTCTTTTTTGGCTCATTATAATATCGTGTTTCTTCTTAAAATGAGGTTTTCATCGTCAAAACCTTCTATCTTCTCCACTGTTCTGTTTTGGGCAGTTAAATAACTTTGAAATGTCATCATTTCATCTCATCTTTGCCTTCTGATCAATTCGTTTAGGCACAATGTTATATTTGCATATTGTCATGCGTGCGTAAACAGTCCAATTCAAATCTAAAAAAAACTCTTTTTTTGTTACAAGGTAACAATTGCATCATATTTGCAGATCCTGAAGCATTTTCCCGACACTGGAAATCCAGTTTCTTAAGTGCAAGTGTCAAGATTTTATTTCTATAGATGTTTACTTATCTGAGTAAAGGACTGCATGCGCTGCACTAGACGTATAGACTAAGTACAAGGCAAATAAAGCAAGCGCTGTAGACGAGCTATATGCGCGCGCGCTAATTTCGGCGCGACGGGAGCAACGCACGCATAGGCTCAATGTCAATGACCACTCGAAGGGCGCGCGAAATGACATTTGTCATTCGTTTTCGCTAATATACATATAGGTATAACAGTGGGAGAGACACGCTTCGGCATGAATGGGACCGGCTCAACGCTCCGGTTTTGCTGCGTGAGTGAGGGTACCGGAGGCCGAATCCATGGGAAATGGGGTTTAAAGGAAGCAGCGCACTTTTGACACCACTGGTGTTTCAGATGTCCATGGGCGCCGGTAATCGCTTACTATCAGGTGATCCGTCGGCTCCTCTGCCACCTATATCATATCATACAAAAGGTAGTTTGGTTTTCGGAGGCCCATTTGGGGGGAAAAGGGTTGAAGGTTGACATCGCTCTGCTGGTGTTGCAGGTGACTACAGGCGGCACATAAAAAATACTGACTTTGTCGTAGGATTTATAAGTTTCGCTTACTTAACTAGGAATAGCTTTTATAAAGCTATTACATATCTACCAAGAATATTTTCAAACATATCTTCAACTTTACAGAAACCTACGCCTTTACTCTGAGTACTTACGTGCTTGGAAATGTTGGCGGAAATTTAAAAAAATATAAAGAACAAGGGTTGCCAGAAGTAATGAAATAAACTAAACATTACTATAACGAGAATTAAAGCGACGTGTATTGTTGAGTACATTCTATTTTACTTGCTGTATTTTATCATATAGTTAGGTATTAGCTTTGCCTGGTTTCCATAGAAAAAGGAAACCATAGTTTTGGACCAGGACAATGTAATGGAGATAGGAAAATGATGTTTTTTTCAATGTTGAGGGGACAGGAAAACGAACTGACGAATCACCAGGACAGTAGATTATAATCCTCTGTAGTAATAGTCCGCCGTCAATCAATAGGCACCAGTCTGCTGCAAGTGCGCTGCTAACCTTTACCCATTATAGCTCCATTTGGGCCTTCAGTGGCCTCACTCACTGGACGAAACATAGCGCAAGCGCTGCTTTACGCCGGTCTTCAATCAACCCGGGGTATCGCTCCGGCCAAGCGTCCCATTCACGCCGAAGCGTGGTTCTCCCCCATACACTTATAGCTTTTGCCCGCGGCTTCGCTCGCGCCCCCTACTTCCCTAAAATGGGGGGTTAGAAAGGGGCAAAACGTAGCCTATGTCCTCAATCCCTTCAACTACTTCCACTTAAAAAAACACGTCAATTCGGTCGCTCCGTTTTGCCGTGAAAGAAAGACAAACATACAGACAGACAGACAAACACACTTTCCCATTTATATTATTAGTATGGATTACATAGGTGCGCGTGGGAAAGCCACGCTTCTCAATTTATTCATTTTGTGTACGATGTGTACCTACAGTCAATATTGTATCAAGGCACCCTGCACCTGGCAACCCTGTCTGCGAGCGGAGTAATGACGCGAAATCCAATTTTCCCCGCGCCCTCCTCGACTGCGCTTCGCTGCATTATGTGCATCCGATGCATATCCTACGTCATTCAGTACGGATTGTGTAATCAACTTGGAATTTGAAAAGAGCGAAGATTTTATAGGGTATAGTTTTATATCACAACTCCCGCCCGCCCTCACTTAGTTAGTTTCGGAACTTGTTTTTACAATTAGTTGCGAACATTACCAACAGATGGCGCTGAGTATAGATTATATCGCGCAAGTCTTTCGCCTTTTCGTTTGGATATAACCCTCATCGATGTCTCTATAGATTTAGTAATTTCTATAGATTACCTCTTTATAATTAGTATTGATGATGATGTAGAGCAGTCCTTACATTTGGTAGGTAACTGCACAATTAGCATTATAGTCGTAAACCGATATCAGATTTCTCTTTAATGAACTCAATTATGAAAATAAATATTACTTGCTGCTACGGAAACTGTAGAGTTATACACCGATAAATTTAAGAACTGTACTCTACAATGTGATACGCAATAAATTATTATGATTATACAATGATATTGCATAAGTAAATTATTTTTTCCCACTAGATTAGAACATTAGGATACTTAGTAGCTTGATCCTCACATAGTGGAATTACAAAATTAATTTAATTGATTTAAGAATGGTCCGTCGCGTGCGCAGAGCTGCCGATGAAAGTGTCGCGATAAGCGCCCCTGGCGGCCGGCGACTGAACTAATTAGCGGAGGCGATGAGTCGGAACTGGGGGGCACGATATGTCCTTTTAGCTTTGCTTGAGATTGAGAGCCAAGACTCATTTGTTGAATGATGACGTCATGACGTTTTACTTAAGAATGAGCCAAGACATGTCTGTTGGGTGATGATGTCTTTACGTGTTAATCTAAAATCGGAATAAGAGGTAACTTTCATCCTGCATCGGTTTATTGGATTTTTTAATATTAAAGACAGTCAAGATGACCTCTCTCCCTCTGTTGGTAAGCGGCCGTGAACACAAAAGAACAAACTGAACTGAACTGGATGGAAGAAAATGATTTTAAATAAATAAATTTACACAAAATGACCTGACTAAGTAATATGTAGCTTAGTCTCAACGACCCAAAATGAGTGTTGGCCTCCGATATGAGATGGTCGCCATTTGTCTTGTACAGCTTGTCGCCAATCTCCTGCTTCCAATTCTTGCAGGTCCGCGTTTATTACATCCCGCCAGCGATAGCGTGTGATACAGAGATAGAATGTAATAATTTAGTGGGTAGGGGTTGTCCTCTAATGCTGTCAATTCATTCCTAAAACCACTTTCTCTATTTTAATTTAAAAAAATATTTTAACCGCTCACGGCATTACAATAAACTCTGTTATTTCCAAATGAAATGAAAGCTCGCTTTGTGGTTTTGAAATTTAAAAACTTCAATCTGCAAAAAATTTAAAACCCATTTTAATTTCTCTACGCCGCAGTTTGCAAGCTTTAATCAAAGATATTATTACATACAGACAAATTGAGAACCTCCTTTTGCGAATTCGGTTTAAAATGCAGGGTTTTCCAGACTTTTATGTGAAACTTCTCTGTTAACCCGCTGCACGCAACCGTGGGCTATTTTGCTCAAATTGGACGTCGCCTGGAGTTAGCACGAAACATCGCGATGTAGGAAAATCAGATTTACATAATATATTTTCGGGCGAATGAAGGCTTTAAAAGGTTTAGCTAGGGAAGCGTGGAGGGTTGATGTTGAACTATTCTATGTACCATTTATCTACTGCATGTTTATCTTTCATGTTTTGCCCGAGTGCACATTTGGAAGTGTCATTGCCTCATTGCCAAGGGCTTCGAACATAAATAATCTCTACAGTCTAGGTACACATCTCCATACTGAAAGCGTTTGATAAAGTGGTTCGAACAGTGCTGTCTTATGTAGTCACAGCTATAGATAAATGCCGAAAATGCCGTCACTACATTATATTTTCGACCCTAATCCATAGTAATTGGTTTCAAATTACGAAAATAACAAAAGGCGCTCTTTTGCGAATGAAGCCATAGCGTCGACGCTTTTAGTCACCTGTATCTCAAAGCAACATGTTTTTTTAAAGATTAGGACGCAACCAGCAATTTCACGCTAAGATGAGAGATGATAACACAAGTGCTTTAGTTACTTTATAGATACGGTCCAATCATGTCTTTGTGGTCCTCTCCTTTTACGTGAAGACCCTCACATTTGAGTCTAAGAATAGATGTAGACATTTGATATAACATTTTATACTCAGCCTTCCTCTTTCAATTGAAGCCTTTCGATTTGGCGAGCTCTGAAATGGTCTGTCCATGAAATTCCGCCTCGCTATGAGCGCGGAAATATATTCCTGCATAATGCGCTCTTTGGAAAGAAAATTGAAAGTGGTGGTTCCGCTCAATAGCTCATAGATGCTAGTGGCATTGTAGATGCAAACTTATTTTAGGATATTCTGAAGGTTATTTTCATTATCTATGTCTTTGAGGTTAAATGAGCTAAACTCACTATTTGTTTCTCCTTCTGGTGTCGCTGATCTCGATGGGCGGCAGTGATCACTTACTATAAGGTGACCTGCTTGTTTCCCCCCTATGTCACGCAGTTTAAAAAAATATATTGTGGAAAATTTACACATTTAGACCTCAAAAGTAGAACAAAATTGTCTAAGGAACATTTTCAGTTTAAATTCGAAATCGTAAGCTTGGTGTATACAGTAGTAATGATGCTCAGAACAGCTGTTTCTCTGAATGTCCGCGACTTGAATGCTTTAGTAAATATGTTCTAAAAAACATCGTCCTGCTTTTCTGTCCTTATTGAATACAGGGTTAAAGAACCAATGTAATAAGTAATCAAACTGTCAAACGTAATAAAAGCACTCATTTGTCGCTGAACGCAATCAAAACGAGAGAAAGCAATAACAGCACTCAACTTGATTCAAGTCTCAAAGCAACATTGTGGAGAATTTGAACTGTCAAACAACAACAAAATTAAGGTGCTCGAACAACAGTTGTTTGCCACCGTCCGTCAGCAGGGTTTATGAGGAGCAAGATTAAAATAGCACCGGGACCTTTGGGATTTATCGCTCTGAAGACTAACTCGAGGGGAGCGGTGGAACTATTCCGGATTAGGATTTAGTGGTGATTGCTGGCAATGTTGCGAGTCTAGACTTATTGCTAGGTTACGTAAGTTGGTCTGAAGCATCTCTGATACTGAATTCCTATTTGTGATGGGTTGTATCTACAGTATTTAATAATCTGACATCATTTAATTTATGACTTAGTTGCTTATTGTATCACTTTATCTTTTTGATTTGAAAGCAATCTCACCCAGTGAGGCAAAATCTCCTGTACTTTGTCTTCTATGTCGCGGACATGAAGGCTACCAGTGCGTGAGTTTGTCATGCGTTATTTTTGCGTAACTGCACACAACTTCTAAATATTCAAATGATTAGTGCCAAAATGCAGACTATTATCTGCAAAATGGTTAGACTGTAATCTATAGGTTGGTAAAACCCTTTAATAAGCCTTTATAAAGCAAACAACAATTTATTTTGCAACTGTTGTCTTGGAACCTTGCTTTGGAACATTAAAACTGCTTTTCCGAAATTCATACATGGCACTAGAACCGTTTCATACAATTTCTATATCGAGCTGAGATAAATTCCTTAAAATGCCTTGAGAATAGAAGGTGCACATTTGAGTTGAGCCACATGAGAGAGGGAGATAGAACTACTCGTTCAGTTATACTCGCGAGTCGTATAACAGCACCAGAAGGATGAAATATTCAAACGTCATAAAGTACTCGGGACATTTCTCTCGAGTATTCCGCCACCGGATACGTTGTAAACTTGCTCCGCTAACAATGACACTGCGTTTACAAAGTACATACGTTTTAGTAGAAATGTCAACGGAAAATGGGCGGAAACGGATTGTGGAGAAGTTTCTGAGTTCCGGACTCCAGCGAAGACGACGTCAAAGTACTTCGGGGGTTGAAATTTGAGAGCAAGTTTATTTGTAGGATAGAAACAAGAAAAACATGAACGATAGTAGCTCAATATATAAGTGCGCGCCTCCATAGGTCGTTATTTGAATCCGAGCATACACTTGTTAATTTTCAAATGTATCTGCGTATTTCTACCATCAGCTCAGGTTTGAGTGAAAATATCGGAAAGAAACCTGCACCTTTCGGAAGGATTCTGAAACGTGTAACTATGATTAATTTGATCTGGTTCCCTGTGTAAGGGTCAAAGGTCAGGCGGCAGTCTTACACAAACGCTTACTTGATTCTTTATTCATCATCATTTTAACGTCTTGTCCCAGTTGTATCTCAAGCTCCGGGTTCGCTTTTCTGGTATACCTCCTCCACTTGATACGATCTTTCGCGTCTATTTATAGGGGTCAGTATATTGGGACTCATGTCATTATGACGTTGAGCCAAGCCACGACTCTAGCTCTTCTGACTGAAGAGCCAGAACCAAACACCGCAAATCCTGAATCTAAGCGTGCCACGGGCTCGTACAACCGGGAAATAAGTACGTATATCAGAGAGAGAGAGGGAACCAAGAACGCAACCACATTGGACACAAAATGGTTCAAGAAGTAACATGTTCATTCTATCGTTACATCGACACACCTTGTAATTTTTCCCGCACCGCGACGCCGATGAAGCCATACAATTATTTTAATATCCTCAATTTGAATATCGATCGGCGCGATAAGTTCATTTGTATTCGCAAAACTCAATACAAAATGCCATTTGCGAAATCGACTTGAACACGGCGCTTTGAGGCACGCTATGTAAAAAGTCAATTACATACGCTCTTTTATCAAATTTCGATATAAATGCTGATGATTTAGGCTTCGATATCATCTACCTTTTTGTTACAAAAATATGAAGAGCTAATTAACGGACTAACTCTATATACAACGATAAGGCTTATAGGTAAACCGAAATAATTGTGCGATGTAATCGACAGCCAGCGCCATCTCTTGGTACAGTTTGGAATGAATACATTCCTAAAGTAAAGTTTAGAAATGAAGTAAGGGTATAGTGTTTAGTAATGTGTGCAGGGGCGCTCCACGCCGGGCAGAACTTTTTAGGGGGTCGCATAGTCTTTGCTTCAACCTAGGACTTCGGTAGGGGTCGAGAAAGAAATTGTAGTCACTGTCAATCTTTTGTCTGATGTTCTCCCAATTGGGTCTCCAGTATGCTCACGGCTTTTGATTTTTTTTTATCGTTAAAAGCTAAAAGCGTTATGAAATTCTATTTAATCGTTTTGTCAACGTCTTTCAAAAGTCCTTCTTAGACTGCCACATCAAAAGTTCCAAAGACAGCTTTCGTTCAACTATCGATTGCATAATCCTTTCATCTGAAGGCTTACTTTAGTTAATCCTCAGGGGTGCAATCAGAAGTGGAGAGACCCACCCCGTTGGCCCCAGGGTTGTCCGCCAACGAAATTACGATCTTTAAAAAGAAATAAAGAATATTCATAATTTGTAAGCATTGGGTCTTTATTGTTTAAAAAGTTATGATTTTGATTTCGATACAAATCTTACCGACTTATTTTACTGTCATTGCTATTGTTTCAGTCATATATTCTATCTACTTATTTGCAATAAAGAATATCTATCCATCTAAATATTTGATCATTCCATAAAATGGAGATGTGATGTGATGAGATGTGAGAAATACTCTAGTTTCAACTAAAATAACAAGCTATTTAAATAATCTCAGTAAACTAATTAATTCTAGGTAGACTTGAGTCTCTTTGATGAAACTGTCAGCCCTACAATTCTAAATAGAATGAAACGATCACAGACTTTTCGCAATTAAAAAGATTTTAGATTTCCCCTCCGGGATTTCATTCTCTCCAGTGAAAACTGCTCTGCGGACATTTTTGCAGGCACAATCCGATTTTTGCTTTTTGCTCTAAAATGTTCCTTATTAGGGAAGTGGTAAGGTCTGTCTTTCAAGGTCAAATTATATAGTAGATCGGATAATCTGCAAAAACAGGCATTGCAGATATTTGGAGCTAGCTTCTGATAGCGGCTTTTGTAGCAAATTAGTTCTTTTATTGAAAAGCAGGTAATGTTCTACCGAGCTGAGTACGTAGTATAGGACGCACTTAGGCCAGATGGACTGACAAAATGGCTGGCAAGAGGTGATTACTAGTAGTCAATAATCCATCGGCGTGGCCTATTTCCTCTGAGGACTTGAACGGACTGATGATATTGAATACTTATTTTTTTAGTAAAATGCTGTTTCATAAAATATTTCCTTTACCTGGAGTGCCATTGCAGGTCGTGATGCACTTTTTATGATTACTAGACACTAAACATTTTATCGTTTTGTCTGTTTCTAGCTGTGTATTTCCTAAAAGGGGTGCATTTTTATTCTACTTTTAGTCTACACAAAATTTTATATTTTCTTTAATGGTATCAGTATTATAATCGTCTCTTGTTAGAATACTATAGCAGTTCTAGATAACTTTACTGAAAGTTATCCAACGAGATGATGAGATGCGGGTAGTATAACTTCAGTAATTTGGTACCTAACTACTAACTTTCTTCAGCGCTTAAGAAGGATCACCGAAATAGTATAGAAATAAGGAGCTTTAACTTTTAGTTTTCGAGTTGGGAGATAAGTTGGAAGTCAACTAGGTAGAATAGGAACGACACCAGAGCTTAAATTGTATTGGTTTCTATGATATTTGTATAGTAAATTAGGAACGCTTGTGGTTGAAATGTGTTCTGAGTTTTTTTTTTACTTTTGCCTCGATTTTAATATCGGGCATATTCGTTATTATTTCTACTTTCCTCCCTGTACTGGTGACTTCCTCTACCAAACAAGCAGTAGCTAGCATATTGTGCAAAGAAAGTACACAATCATTTAGTTTACATCCTGCGTGATTCTATTAAATTACTTAAGGATTCGATAGAATCCGTATTTTTATCATTAACTTTGCAACATGTATAAACTTATGATTCCTGTCCATTCTCTCGTTACCTATCTATCTTTCCAATCATCTGTAACTTTTACTTGCCTACACACCATATGGTCAGCATAATTAAAACTTAGCCAAAGTACAGAATATTGAAGCTTATTACCAATATCCAATACTTGCCCTAACTTATGAATAATTCCAAAACTCAGCCTACATCGAAGTACTTTGCGAAGTACTCTACCCTAAGCTTATAAACCTCGCCAACGTAATGGGCCATCAATCTGCGGAATTGCACCTTCGCACGTTAGCATAAAGCCGATATTGCGGCATCAGAGAACGTTTGTACACTCGTAAAAGCCAGCCTCATAAAGTTTACGGCGGAGAGCCTAGCCGATTCTGTACATGTAGCTCAGACGATAGAAATGTAGCTACGGACGGGTATTTTATTGTTTTCTAGAATATAGACCTTGTTGGTAAAGGTAAAAAGTTCAAGGATGTCCAAACACAGTATCACAATTCTAAACCTATTTTGAGAAAGTAAATTCATCACATTTCAATCCTAAGTTTTTTAGCAACGGCATGCTTATTGGTTAGGTAACAATAAAGTCCAGAGTTTGTGTTGAGGCTTTAAATTATTAATCGAAACTAGCTTGCTGGTTAGTACGACGAACGCCTAACATAATAAATAATACATTATTGTCTGCTACATGATGTATAAGTCAATATTTACATCACTTTAACCACCTCTTCTATCATTTTTTTTTTGTATAATATAGGGAGCAGACGACAAGATGAATAACCTGATGATAAAAGATTACTGCCCATAGATAGCCGCAATACCAGAGGAGTCACAAGTGCACCGCCTACCTAAAATGAATAAGCTCTCTTTTTTTAAGGTTACCGCAAAATAAAATAAAAATGTTACTGTAGGGCACCTTATTTTATATTAATTTTTAGTATTTAGCCGTAGAAATATAATTGAAACTCGCGTGTTCGGATCGGATCTAAATCGAACGAATTGCGAATTCTCTCTAAATGTAAAACGTCTCCATTTTGTATCGGGGTTAGAAATGGGACGTGTTTTTGAGCTACATTCCAATCAACACCAGACAAAAGAAACGGCTACGAATTTATCGGGAGCTGCGCTAGCCCCGCAATTAATATTAATTTGTCCTTCGCTGGCGGCGCTTATTGGATCTGGGACCGATCGGCGCCTCCAATAAAGATATTTCCTAGGAAATGGGTTTTACGATAACGCCTTATATCTACGAGGGACAAGAAATGGCTGAATTGGGCGTGGGAATTGCCTATATCAACAAAAACTGGAAGGACATGAAACTTACTAGCACACATTTGTATGTGTATAATAAGACGAGAGGGTGGATAAGACGATTGGTTGTTTTCATCGACATAATCTCTAGATACATCATCATCATCATTTCAGCCAATAGACGTTCACTGCTGGACATAGGCCTCCCCAAAAGTTCTCTACACAGATCGGTCCTGTGCCACCCGCATCCAAGGGACTCCCGTGACCTTCATTAGATCGTCGGTCCACCTAGTGGGAGGCCTGCCACTGTGCTGATCGATCGCACAGATCCATATTGGAGAGACAAAAAAGCAGAGAAAGCCAGTAAATTCACCAATAACAAGGTTGGCGTTAATATGAAAATCCCATTAATAAATCCCAATGATGCTAATGATGTTTTAATTAGTATTGATGAAATGCCTATTTCATTACCGCGCTTGCTGCACAATAATTGTATGTGTGACAGCTAAAACTAATTACGACTTGCTACTGGTTGGATTTAGTTCTATTTCCGTTAATTAAACGCTTATAAGTACGTACGGATACAGCCACATATCATTGTATATGTCACCGTTAAATAATCCGAAGCGTAGGTTGATCTGTTTCCTAGGAAGTTGGTCAACTTTTGGAAAAACAAACAAACTGCAGTTAAAATTAATTATTAAAACGAGGTTTTTGACTGGAATTGTAGCTTTAATAAATCAAGACGTGATTTTTGTTTCTCCCGTCGAGTAGGTAATCGGTTTGAATTAAAAAATAATAAGTACTGTTTGGTAGGTTTCTCACACAAAGTACTTTATTTCATTTATGAAAATTATGTTCAATATTATGCCAACAACGATGAATAAAGCGATGTAGGTAAGTCTCAAATTGACTTCGCACTCTCCGCTTTGTTGATGTTTGCCCCACATTCTTATTTTACTGCTTTATTTTTTCGTTTCTGTATCTTTTTCTTTTGTCTGTCCTTAATGTGACACTCAATTTTTATTTCCCTTACTTTCTACCTACTATTTCAGCTGCTATTGTACTCGGTTTCATCATAGCATTTTTCACTGTGGGAGTGATACTCTTCGGCATGAATGGGCTGGCTTGAATGGAGTGATACCACGGCCTCACAGAAAACCGGCGTGAAGCAGTGCCTACGCTTTATTTCGTCGAGTGAGTTACCTGTGTTACCTGTAGTAGAAGTGTGGTAGTTGGGTCAAAGGTTGGCAGCGCACTTGTGACTCTACTGGTGTTGCAGGTGTCTATAGGCGGTGGCAATCGCTTACCATCAGGTGATCCGTCTGCACGTCTCCCACAAATTACATAAAAAAGATTTCATGTCATTCCTTTAGACTTTCCATTTAATTGTTTTTCGTTTCTCAATAGTTTTCGTGTTTCAATATTAATTTCATCGACATTAGTTATTGGTTTTCGTCCTATGGGAGCGAGGGGCTGGTCCCATAAATTTAATGAAGGTACGGGAGTCTTGGGACCTCAGGCGGGGAGTAATTCTGTTATATCGGTTCGGAACTTTTGCTTGATGGTTGAAGTACTAAATACTGAATTTGCTATTTATAAATAGCGTATTCTCCTATTCATTAAATGATTGGGCTCGTAATACGGTGCAATACTAATTAGTAGTAAGATATTATTGTTATTATTGTATTGGATCGATGGAGTGACGATCTGCGCAAGAGGGCTGGCTAGAGCTGGATGCGAGTAGCCGAAGATCGATCAGAATGACGAGCATTATGAGAGGCCTACGTCCAGCAGTGGACTGCAGCAGGATGATGATTGTTTGGGACTTGCCTTGCCCTTACGCTTGTTTCGTAAAATTTTGCTTTCTTTCTTTCTGCGCTACGCGTTATCTGGGAAATTTGTCACGTAATATCCTACTTTTGCTAGCCGCAATAATTTTGATCAAAACACAGACATATCATGTCTCCTGACTAAACCAGCGGCAGATTATATTTTTTGACGCTTATAAGTGTTGTGTATGGACCTTACTTGAATAAAGATTTTTTCTTTTTCTATTGGTTGACATAATGCAAATACGTGGTCCTGTAAGTTTCGTCCAGTGTCGTTCAATAAGAGTTAGTTGGCCGCCCCTCAAACCTCGTAGGTTTGGCAAGCTCCTGGCTGCTACATAATCGGCATTCAGTATAAATGGCCTAAGTTTGCTTCTGCCTTTATGTCGCTGCCAAGATTTTTTATCCGATGAACATAAATACCCAAAGGAACCAACGATTGGAAATGACCGGCTATGTGTGAGAATTCCTCGTCGACGACTTAGAAAGAATGTTCTTTGATATTGAAATCGTCACACCGCCGCCCATGGACATCAGCTACATCAAAAGGAGTACGGATGCGGTGCCGGCCCTTTAGGAAAGTATAGGCTCGTTTCTTGAAGATTTGAAGTGTTGTTGAACTTGTGTGTTTGAATTTGTTGATATGTAGCATCACTGAATAAAATGCCGGTGTTTAGCGTTTTAGTGACTTAAATCTTCTTTTGAGACTTTTATCACAAAATCGTAATTTATAAGACTATTGAGTCTTCTAGCAAGTTGTAGGTACACGTAACATAATAACAGTGTTAAAAACGGTACAATTGAATTATTCTTATAATCATGTAATTTTGCGATACTTCACTGCACAAAAGCACCAAATTTTTACACTAAAATATTACTAAATACTAATTTAAAACCTATGAATTGTAACAGCAGTATTGCTTCATACAATTTGCTCACCACCCACCACAGACTCCTGGAAAAATAAAAAGGGAAAGCAAATCTCCTGACAATGTCTCCACTACGATTGACGTCATAAGTATCAAAGGCTGACACAGCGGATTGACGTCATAAGTCTCCAAAAGTCTGACGCAGCCGGCATATTTATTGGGTCATATTACTAGCACAGTCAAAGACCCAGGAGAAATAAATGTAAGATAAGAAGCGTAGGTAAACCATTAGGGAAATTTATTTATTCTGCTTTGGATAGATTTGCCAAAGTTGGCTTTTGTGACCTACTTTGCTAAATAGATCAGATTTTCATCTACAAAAATATTGCGAATTATTTGGAGCTGACACTAAAGGTGTTGTGCTGTGCACAAAATACCTGTGTATTTTGTGTTCAATAGGCGCTTCATAGTAAATGCTTTAACCATACATACAGGGTGTATCTGCGAACATTGTGTACATCCCTTTAACCAAACCTTAACCATGACTTCTATTTAAGAATTCTGAGTAAATTTACGACCGACTTTGCATGAAATTTTATTTATTTTGTTTTCCTTATCAAGCGTGTGTTGATTGACAATTTACTTACGTAAAAAAAAATTACAACGCGCCTCCTCTCAGTGTCCTTGTGAGGTCATCTGATCGTATTCTTATATGCCTCGTAGAACTGTAATAATTCTCATGTCATCCAGCAAGTAACTTTTTTCAGGAACTAAACCGAAATGGCCTCTATCCAATTTCCATCATGTGTAACGGAGCCTTACTACTGAAACTCAGTAAAAAAAGTTGTAATTCGTTCGTTCACAATCATCCCTACAGATGTCGCTACTCATTAGGAATCCAGGTCACACACAATGCAGGCGTTCAATGTATTCATCGCGGCCACTCATAGACCTGCATTCAGTTTGCCCCCATTAGTCTCAATAGCAATGTTAATGACGTATGAAGCTTTTTCTTCGTCTCTTGACTCTTGTACATTACTTTCATTATACCCTATGTGTAGGTTTACATTTTTACATCTCACGCCGATGGCTTTGTGACGCGAAATTAGTCTTGGTCTCAAAAAAAAAATTCGCTATTTTAGTTGATTGTCTGGCAGCTTTCAGCTCCGTGACTTCTCTGACTAACTGCAGGAGAGTTGCCTATAGGCATATACGCTGGTACTGTCATTGTCTAAGTTACCGGAAAACTACGTGGGAAACAAATGTTTGGCCATGCCACCATCCTCGGGTCTCGGCAGAAGGGGTAGATCCAAAAAGGTTTGGCTTGACGTCATGAGACATGCGCGCCAATAAATAAACCAAAGACCGTGCAAAGTGGAGGAGTCGTAGCAGGAAAGCAGACCCCGGGCTTCAAAACGACAGCTTGGGAAGCAAGCAATCATTGTAAGACCTGCCCTAATGTATACCACAGTTTGAAACAATATAGACTTATGATTATGATTTACTGGGACAAAACGCTAAGATGATGATGACTTTGATTGATCCTGCGCTACTTCCCTCTAGTTATTAGCTTGTAGCTTTGGTAGAAGATCATAGAATCTTTCTCCCACGAACACTCTAGCTGAGAAAGAGTTGGAAGGACCAGCGAGCTCATTCTAGTTCTCCCAAGGGACTAGAGATGAGATTTTTCAAAAAAGGAATGCTATGATTCTAAAAGGTTTGGCAACGTATCCAAGTCTTCTGGAGTTGCAGGTGTCCATCAGAAGAAGGCGATCAGGCGATCCTTTTCCACGTTCGTTTAGAGAAATGATTTCATGTTATTTTTTTATGATTCTCTCTCTCTTCTCTCTACATTAGTATTCCTTAGCCCACCCTTGGGCATATGCCTCTCCAAAAACGATTTAACTATTGCCACTTAAAAATTAGGCCACCGTGGAGAAGTATTGGTATTCTGGGAGAGCCAACTAAATTAAATTGCTGTAGTTTGATTTAATCTAACAAACCAACTTAGCTGGGGTGTAACATTTCACAATGTAGGAAGGCTAACTAAGTTTCTAAATTGGTTTTGGGCTGCCCGTACACTCACTTTAGGATTAGTGTTGAATCAATAGCTTAACATTGGAGGATTTACTTAGTTAGTGAAGTTTCTAACGGTTCTAATGGTATAACCTTATGAAATCCCTTTTCAACTAATTGAATTAAAAGTAAAATAGTAAATGTTTTAATCTTAGAAAATAGGTATTTTGAATTATTATTCGTAATTATAAATAGACCCAAAATCACAAATAACACCCATGCGGATCTCCCGTGCCCACGTTCTTATATACCAAACTGAGCGCCGTTTAAATAATATATACTACATAGACTTCTATACATAACCAAAAGGCTTATACTATGTAGCCCGAAAACTCGAAACACTTGCGCGATAGCAATCGACACCCAGCGCCATCTATTAGCAAAGATTGCAAAATTTAGTCCCGCAACGAAGTGAGGACGGGCCAATAGTTATCTTAAAAAATGCAACACTTAAACTATTTCTAGACATCCACCGTTTAGGCAGTAACGTTTTAACGTTAAGTAGCATTTAACCATTAATAACGCAACTATGTTGGTAATTAATTCCAGGCAACAGCGCAGCATTAATCTCGGTTTGGCGTCGTCTAAATTAATTGTTTGTCGGCACAGATTGTGCGACGTATTTGTCAAATTGACACAATTTTAGGAACAGACCGTCCATTATCCCATTGTGAATACTCGTGCAGTTGTATCAAAGTAACGTAAAGTAAGTTGTACTTAGTATACTCGTAACACTGCTTGTAGGTGTGTACATTTTGGAAAGCAACAAAACATTGATTATATTGAGTTGCGGCTCGTTTTTTTTTTTTTTGGCTTGGACCGTAGTTTTCGGGCACTTAGCCTGCCAATGTCTGTCTAGTTAATAAAGGGACACGTAACATTATGTTGAAATTAACCGGTGATTTTGAGCTGTTTATTTTAATGAATCGAGTTATTTTTTAGTAAAAGCAGCATGTATAATAAAAACAAAATGCTCTATGTGTGCGTTTTGATGTCCACCGCCCTGCACCGCCCAGTCCGCTTTTGACCACGGCTGCTACAACGTAGCCGAAACGTCAAGCAGTAAGTGCATACAATGTACTTAACAATAAACGTCGCGTTAATTTCAGTTTTAATATTTTATCTTCTATCTATACTATTTATACAGAGATAACTTCTATAAACAACGACAAGGCTAATAGGTAAACCGAAACGCTTGCGCGTTGTAATTGGACACAGCGCCATCTATTGGTTCATTTCTGAATTACGGTCCCGAAGCGAAGTGAGGGCGGGTCACTAGTAGTAATAATAAAAGGGTGTAAAATCCTGCTTTGCCACCTTATAAAAGTTTTAGTATCTAGAGATTATTATGCTCGGAAACACCCCTTCCAGGGATCTATAAGAAGTAATAATGAAAAATGATTCCCTCATAATCATTTATTCACTGATCATAAAACAAATGTTGATCATCAAATATTCCACTCCAGTTATTGAAAAAGTTGAATTCCTACCTCATCTTTGTACATTTGTTTTGTAATATTTCATCTTGTTTTTCGTCATTGTTTAGCCCGTCACGCGTCAAGACCCGCGTCAGATCTGACGCGTCAGGACGTCGCTGAATAATGTAGCAACCTGATACGCTTTGGAGTGGCTTCTAATATCGATACCATCGGATATTCCTACTAAGTGTGTTTGTTTTGGCGTTAAGAAATTGAGGTCGTGGGAATGCTGGGATAGCTGTTGTGCCAGTGGCCATCCATTTTAGTTATTACTAGCAGCCTCTCACTTCGTTTCGGGACATTCCACTCTGTACTTATAGATGGCGCTGGGCGTCGATTGCATCGCGCTAGTGTCTTGGGAACAGCCACTGAGGTTTAAGTTGATAGGCCCATTGATCCTGATTTTTTTCCATGAGAGAGACACGCACACGTGATTTGACAGCTTCACAGAAAACCGGAGTGAAGCAGCACCTGCGCTGTGTTTCGTCAAGTGAGTGCGGGAATTGGGGAGGTCCAATTAGGGAAAAAGGGATAAAAGGTTGGCAGCGCACTTGTGTCTCTACATGTGTCAATGGGAGGCGGCAATCGCTTACTATCAGATGATTCATCGGCTTGTCTCTCATCTATTACAAAAAAGAGCCCAAGTCTACTGGTTTCAAATCTGTTGCTTTTGATGCAACCGGGAATAACACTCTAATACTAGAGAGATATAACCTACTTCTGCACTGCTACTTTTTGTACTGTTCCGTCGTAAAAAAACCAATATTAACACACTTTCACGGAGCGATAAGAACACTTACCCCAACAATTCCGAACTTGAGCCCCATTCCCCCATTCATCACCAGCAGGCCTTAGAAACTTCCATTTCATTAGCCCTCCAAGTTTCTTTGCTGAAAGAGCCTGTTCGTTGAATCGCCTTTACAAAGTTACGGCTGACAATTTTACCCAAAAACTTGAGATACAGCCTGTGTGTGATTGCTCGCTCATTATGAGCTGCAATTGGCTTGAGTCTATCAGTTGATTGTCGTCTTGAATTCATATTTGAAATGGGTGATTTTACTCTCTGTCTCAATCTAAACATATATCTCATTTGAGCCCGCTGAATCCCCCCATAAGGTATAAATAAATGATAAAGAGAAAGCAATTGTTTCATTCTTTTTGTATCTTTAATTACAATAAATATTGAATTTTATCATTATGTACCGGTTAAGAAATGATAGTAGGTTTAAAATTCCTCTTTAATTTGGTTTCGATTCGGCACTGTTTGGCATTTTGCTGGCATTTTCCTTTTGTTTTATGTGATATCGATTTAGTATAATAACCTATCTGTATATTTTGTATTTTTGTTTTGGTGGCTTTAAGAGTTGGACATAATAGATGTGTGTCTTTGTATTATAAAAACCTGCGTGTTTTAAAGAAGTACGCCTAAAAATTATAAATTTAATTTCTCCGCCTTCCTTATCTGTTGGAATAACAGAAAAGATAAACAGAAAGCGCGCATTATTAACACATACATCTTAATTTTGTTCCCGAGTCGGCAAGTCGCGTGCGCTATACTGTTGTACAACTTCAGGCTTTGTAGAGGTAAAGTTTCCGCCGAGAAATTGCCGCAGTGTGGAGCAAAAAGTTGCTTAAGCGCACTGGCTTGGTGTCCAAGTTAAAGACGTAGGCGAAGCAAATTCATTTAATTTATTTAGGAAATAATTAAAGTGCAGTAACGTGGTGTCTAAGTTAAAGACGTAGGCGAAACAAATATATTGAATTCATTTATTCGGTAAATAAATAAAGAAAAAGTGTAGCAAATGACACAATTATCGAAAATATTCTATTTTTAAAGAGGTATATTTTATAGACATAAGAAAGGCTTATCTAACATATGTTTTATATACTATATATAATACAAATAGGTACTCCATATAATATCTAATTAGTCCCAATTACTTATATTATTATGCGAGGATGTCTTAAAATTTCCGCTTGTGACCACGGCCATTTGTAACGCGGTCGATGCGTCCTCCTCCTACATCCTCGCGTTTAGTCACGATTATATCAAGTATTTGACTTATCTTACTAACTGAAAACACAAATACTTGCGCGATGGAATGCGATTTCGCAGGAAAACTAAGTCACAGATATAAATGTGGGCGAAACAGGGCCGTTTAGTTGGGATAACTTTGGAGGAGCCCTATGTCCAGCGGCGGTCCTGCTTGTAGCACTAGGAGCTATGAATTTTTCTTTAATAGGTGTCTTAACTCGCATTTCGCGTGGTTGGGTCGCGCTCGCCTATAACTTATAACGCTGAAATATGGCGTTTCGGCAGGCTCTGCCCTCTGCCGCGATCTTGGGTTATATTACGGTTGTATAAGAGCTCTATTACAGCTCTTCTGAAGGATTAACTTGGAGATGCTGCTGTGTGCTTTGTTATGACACACATAAGTAAATGTTAGATGTAGTCACTATAAAATACTTGTAACAAATTTAAGATGACTGTAATTTATGTAAGAACATAGTTTAATCTGACAGAGAAAGCAGCGACTTATCCAAGCCTGATAGAGTGACTTTTATATCAAACACAGCAAATGTGTATCTATTTATAAAAGTCTTAAATGACTTTTCAATGCTTAATATTTTTTGGTACATTATTCAAATCTGCCTCTGTAAAAAGTAATAAAACAAAGTAATTAAATAACTACAGATTCAAACTAGCATTTTAATATTCAGGTAAGTACAATGAAGTGGAAGCCGCGTATACCTACGTAGCTGTGGCAGACCTCCACGATATAGACCGACGATTTGGTGAAGGTCGCGGGAATTCCTTGGATGCTAACGGTACGACCGATCTGTGAAAAGAACGTTGAAGGAGGCCTATGTCCAGCTGTGGACGTCTTTGGCTGATGTGATGATGACACCGAACAGTGTTACTGATCTAGTGCCTTAAAAAAATTACGTCATGTAAACGAAAATCCAGTAGCCACGAACAGTTCATCAAAACTTTAGTAATAACAATATACACTTCGCTTAATAGCGGTTTCCCATTAATCGTAATTAAATACTATTGTGGTAATACCTAGATGTCGTGTCAGAAACAGACACACTGTCACCTTGGTTGACAGTTTGAGTGGCGGGCACAATCAGCGCTTAACACTTAGAAGTTCCTATCCAATTAACATTAACATTACCTCATAACTTGTACATAGTTTTAATTCGAGTGATAATAGCTTAGTGGATAACATGCGCTGTGTTTTGAAGAGTGAACGAGGGTACCAGGGGCCCGATTGATTGAAAAGCTTGGCAGTGCACTTGGGACTTCACTGGTCTATGGACGGCAATCGCTTACCATACCGTGATTCGTCTGCTCGTCTGCCAATTATCACATAAAAAACATGCAATTAATTACTTTATTGCAATACTAGTGGCCCGCCCTCACTTCGTTTCGGGACATTAGTTTTAATATATACCAGTAGATGGCGCTGGGTGCCGATTACAACGCGCATGTGTTTCATTTTTTCGGTTAACCTATAAGTCTTGTTAGTGTATAGAATTTACCTCTTTATAAATAGTATAGATAGATAAAGATACTTATGTTATAATGAGTAAATCGTATTTTGTCGAGATTCTCACCAGACGTCGCTTACGCCTTCGTCCGAATGTCTGAAAGGTCGCAAGTGACAGAGTATTATTAAGCTCGCCTCCGCCTTAAGTTGTCAGCGTGGAGACACGTCGGATTAGAAGCAATCTCAAGAGCTAGGTTCTGGGACTGGCGTTAAGACGTACAAGGCGGTTCGTAATGTTCTTACACTTGAATTTGGGAATGTTACAAAGCTTGCAGAACATTCATTTATTTCGTAATGCTCCCACAGCAGACACAATCACACACACAACAAAAATCAACTGTTTTTTACGACGTTAAATTAAATTGCAACTTTTGTTTCAGACAGAAATAGTACAAAGTATCAGCCTATATTTTACTGTCCCATAACTTGGCAGGGCTTAGGCAACCATAATAGAAAGCACGTCATCGTTACTGTGATGGAGATAGGCTTATAATTAAGTAATAATTATTTAAACGATTGCCGTCGGCCCACAAACACATTTTAGAAGTGTGCAGTATTTACTTAGCAGTTCGTATTGTGAAAGAAGAATTGAAGTTTGGTTGGAATTTGAAGGTGTAATTGAAGTTTATTGCGAGTAAGTTGTTATTGGTAGACATATTGGTCTCCTCCCCTACCCTCCTTCGAAATCTACAAGGTAGCAATCCCGTAAATAACAATTCTAATTATGTAGATTCAGAAAAAGACTTAGATTAGTCTTATGATAATGGCATTCATAAATGGAAGATTCACGTCCCAGTATTTTTGCACAAAAAACGTAGAGCTATTTAATTTGAACAAAGCGAAATGTGATATTCAAAAAATACAAAATCCACTTTTTTCTTAACAGCATTTATTGTGAACGTTGCAAAAAGTTTAATCCTGCCACCTGAAACACTGAAATACCTCACAATGGGGAACATTTCTGAGCCCCGCGGCGCTCATTGTGCTATTTCAGCTGACCGCATTCTGTTTATTCACTTTATTGCTATTATAACAAAAGAATTTTAAAACGATAATATAGAGACTTGATTTGGCGAAATTGTGGGTAAATCTTTGCTAAGTGCTTATGAAATAATATAGGTATACACCAACATAAATTTTGAAATTTTTATTTTTAAAAACGACATGGTACAGCCGTTGGACTGATTGCTCCCTGTGTACAGCCGCGAGAATAATATTTTTCTCCTGAATATAATTAATAATTCCATATAACATTTCATACATTAATCTGACTTTGTACTAAGGAGCTTAAGCACTTGTGTTACAGATATCAGACCACTGGATCACAAAATTAAATAAAATACGTACTAAATAAATATATAACGGCCAGAAACTAAGCAAATCAAATCAAATTCTTTATTTGCATAAAAATGGTACATTTTTGGTCTCTTATAGTTAACTTATTATAACGCATACTAAACTTATATTAAGTAACGTATTCGTGTGACGAACACGAGTGTTTCGTCACACGAATGTTTGTCCAGGGTGGGGATCGAACCCACGACCTTTGGCGTATGAAGCAGGGTCACTACCAAATGCGCCATCCGGTCAGTCAATATCAATGGGTCCTGTAAGCATATCCGTCCGTACGATTTACTTGTTTATAAATTAACTAGTGGCCCGCCCTCACTTCGTTTCGGGACATTAGTTTCAATATGAACCAGTAGATGGCGCTGGGTGCCGATTACAACGCGCATGTGTTTAATTTTTTCGGTTAACCTATAAGTCTTGTTAGTGTATAGAATTTACCTCTTTATAAATAGTATAGATAGATAAAGATACTATGTTATAATGAGTAAATCGTATTTTGTCGAGATTCTCACCAGACGTCGCTTACGCCTTCGTCCCGAATGTCTGAAAGGTCGCAAGTGACAGAGTATTATTAAGCTCGCCTCCGCCTTAAGTTGTCAGCGTGGAGACACGTCGGATTAGAAGCAATCTCAAGAGCTAGGTTCTGGGACTGGCGTTAAGACGTACAAGGCTGTTCGTAATGTTGTTACACTTGAATTTGGGAATGTTACAAAGCTTGCAGAATATTCATTAATTTCGTAACCCTCCGACAGCAGACACAATGGAAAATCAATTGTTTTTTACGACGTTAAATTAAATTGCAACTTTTGTTTCAGACAGAAATAGTACAAAGTATCAGCCTATTTACTGTCCAATAACTTGGCAGGGCTTAGGCAACCATCATAGAAATCAAGTCTTCGCTACTCTGATGGAGATTATACTATAGATTTAAACGATTGCCGTCGGCCCACGAACACATTTAAGAAGTGTGCAGTATTTACTTAGCAGTTCATATTGTGAAAGAAGAATTGAAGTTTGGTTGGAATTTGAAGGTGTAATAATTGAAGTTTATTGCGAGTAAGTTGTTATTGGCAGACATATTGGTCTCCTCCCTCATACCCTCTTTCTAAATCTACAATCCCGTAAATAACAATTTTAATTATGTAGATTCAGAAAAAGACTTAGATTAGTCTCATAATAATGGCATTCATAAATGGAAGATTCACGTCCCAGTATTTTTGCACAAAAAACGTAGAGCTATTTAATTTGAACAAAGCGAAATGTGATATTCAAAAAATACAAAATCCACTTTTTTCTTAACAGCATTTATTGTGAACGTTGCAAAAAGTTTAATCCTGCCACCTGAAACACTGAAATACCTCACAATGGGGAACATTTCAGAGCCCCGCGGCGCTCATTGTGCTATTTCAGCTGACCGCATTCTGTTTATTCACTTTATTGCTATTATAACAAAAGAATTTTAAAACGATAATATAGAGACTTGATTTGGCGAAATTGTGGGTAAATCTTTGCTAAGTACTTTCGAAATAATATTATAGGTACATACATCAGTAGCGCTACCATGAGTTGACATCGAAAACGTTACTACAGTCGATAGCGAGTAAACGGGCGTCGAATAGATTTCAATTGAACACGTACCATGGTCCAAAAATCTCGCTAGCGTTAGCGAGTTTGAAATACTATCCTCGCTATCGAAAACTATCGCTTTGTCTCTTTCATTGTGATGCATTTGAAAGAGACAGAGCAATAGGCTACGTTATGTCAGTTTTCGATGTCAACTCGTAGCGCTACGAAAACGCTACTCGCTAGCGAACACATTTCGATAGGTTTCTATTTGACAACTCGATACTACAGATTTTAGTTTCTCAAGTACCGCTAGAGGCGCTGTACGCTTTTTCATAGATTTTTTTTTACGCAGACGCTAGCGAGTTCGGTCACTGTAAACTCATGGTAGCGCTACAGGTAACTTAAATTTTGAAAATCAATTAAAACGATATGTAAGAGCTGTTCTCCAATACAAAATGAGAGCCCTGATCCTTCCATGGATATTGCCGGGAGAGTAATATTTCTTCCCTAAATATTTAAAATTTCATACAACATATCATTTAACGATCTGACTTCGTATTAAGGAGCTCAAGCACTTGTGTTACAGATATCAGACCACAGAGAATCACAAATATAATACTTATCGGTGTGGATCGAACCCGCGCCCTTTGGCATATAAGGCAGGGTCACTACCAAATGCGCCATAAGGCCTGTCAATATCATGACTACTGTAAGCATATCTGTACGTGTTCCTTTTTTTATAAGTTAAAAAATAAAATACAATTTTTGTGTGGATAAAAACGCGAGACGCAGTTAGTAACAAAATCCTTCCCACCTACAATAACCTCCCCTTTAACTAAAAACCATGACTAATCTACCGTAAAACGCTCCTTTATATTTCTAAAAACTTTTTCCATAAATGGACTCAAGGCCAGAAGTTCAAGGTCATCTTTTATGGGCAAAATAAATATGGCGGTTGAAGTAGAGATGCGACACGTAAAATTTGGTCACTCGAGTTAGTTCACATTTATTTAAGTGATAGGTGAGGATCACCTAATGGTAAGGTTATTGCCGGGTCCTTGGACTCCTGCCACACCAGTGGACTTACAAGCACGCTGCCAATCTTTAATCCCCTTCTCCCCGGACTGGGCCTCAGATACCCTCACACTCGTCGAAACACAGCGCAGGTGCTGCAGACCGGCGTGACGGTCTTCTATGAGGCCGTGGTGTTACTGGTACTTGAGTCGGCCCATTTTAGGTTAAGGTTGAGGTTTAGACCCTGAGAATGAACGTAGGCTATTGTCAATTGCGAAAGGGGGGTTAAAAGGGTTGGGGGTGCGAACGCTAGTCGCTGGTAACAGCTAGTGATAAATAAAACATTTCTGTTCTATTGTTATTCTAGTTATTGTTTTCTTGTGTTTCCTTATTATTTTGTCCAATAAATCTTCTTAAAAACTTAAACATTTCTAAAGTCACTCGAGTTAGGTACTCATGTCACATCACTAGAGAGACGTCAGGGGCCAATTAAATTGGGCAAAGTGACGTATCCTGTTCCCAATTTGGCGTTGGATTCCGGGAGCGCTCCGCTGATGAGTAAGACGGGATGAATTTAGATTTAGTCCGGTAATTGTGCGTGACAAAGAGTGGCAGCCATTTGAGCAATCTTAGCGGGACGTTTCTCTTTAAGTACGCAGCTTTCTCAGTGAAAGCCAAATTCTTTAGCTAAAGGTTTTGTTAAATAAGAGAGAATAAATTGTCTTGGTAAACGTAGTGTAGGATGGCCTCAGGGCTAGATGGAGTGACGATCTGCGCAAGAGGGCTGGTTGGATGCGAGTAGCCGAAGATCGATCAAAGTGGCGAGCATTTGGAGAGGCGTACGTCCGGCAGTGGACTGCAACAGGCTGATGATGATGATGACCTATAATGCTTCAACGTCTACCGGTTACTTACGCGGTCACAACGCGTTTGCCACTCCGTGTAGATCCTCTTAGGAAACGCAACCTAAAGCAAAAGACAATCAAAGTGTTACATCGCCTTTAAACTACGCTTTGTTTCCCTTTATTGACCAAATGAACACAGTAGCAAACATTTGTATTGTACCACATTGTTGCTTCTTCGAGCTGTTTTGTTGCAGGTAGCGAACGAGCTTTGATTTACGAGCGCCCTTGTCTTGGGGCGTTCGCGTGGAGTAGAACAACGTATGCGGTACGTGACATTTGACCAAACAGTAATACATTACAGGGCAATAAACGGAAATTTTCTAACTTGAACAGTGTAGGATCTACAGGATGTTCATCATAAACGAAAATGTTTAAAAGAGATTTTCTCAGACTACGGCATGCTACGTGAACCAGGTTCGTCTAAACCGTGGGTTTAGGCCGGCCACGGTGTCTCTTACGGTCCCGAAGCAAAGTGCGGCGTGTGAGTGTAATAAACGAAAACTGTCTCGGTTAGATAACGAGTCTCGGTCTCTGCACGAAGAACCATGGCGGCGCATCGATTACCATCAGGTGATCCGTCTAAACGATGTCTGGTTCTGTGAGGTCGTTTTCTGTAAAGATTTCTTTAGGAGGTGGTGTTTCTCCAGCAGATGGTCCATTTATGGGAAATGTGTTTGTGTGTGTGTGTGTGTTTGTAAGTCCAGGGTCGTTGGCTAATCGTTTAGTTTGCAAGCTATTGCCGGTCATTTCGTTTCGATTCTAAATTTTCTTGGGTCTGGGTGTTCTGGGTTGACGCCCCCAGTTAAATTATCATCACCTGGTACTCATATTACAGGGGTTGCCCTAGTTTGAGGCCAAGTTGATTGGTGTGATTGTCTGGCGCATTTATTTATTTATTATTTAAAAAACTATAGTTTTGTGCCTTTATGTCGATTGCCTGAAAAACATTTTTATAGTACCTACAATTTAGAATATTCAAAGACCTACAATTACATAATATAAACATTTTCAGCAGCATATAAGTACGCAGGTTGTTAAAGGTACTCTCAAGCTAGCAACTCACGAGGACTACACTTCTACAGCGGAGCTCGAAATAGGTGCTTGACAATTTTCGAGAACCTTCGAGTGCCCCCGAAACGAACGAAGTTTCCTTCCAATAGTTCCGACTTCGGATATGAAGTCAATTATTCGCTTCTGAACTCCTTACGTTACTTGAGTTTGCGGTCTCGTGGGTTTTAAGTGAGTTCGCTTGCAGATTAAAAGTCATGATTTGATGCGTTAGTGCCTTGATGGCAAACGAGCTAGACGGATGGTAAGCGCTTTTGCCCATATAGACACCCACATCAGTGGTATCACTAAGAGCGCTGTTTTAACCCCCCGTCCCCACGTTTAGGCCTCCGGTACCCTCACTCAGTCGGAGAAATACAGCGCCTATCTTGTACTTACTAGTATCACTCCTGTCGAGCCAGCCCATTCGGTTTAAAAACGCGCTCTTTTACGCGTGCCTTGTATTAGGCTGTGGTATCACTTCACTTCTGTCGAGCCGGCCCATTTGGTCATAAAAACGGTCAGTAGCTTGTAGCAGGTACCGTAGCAAAACCTGACCAAAATGGCGTTCTCTTGGTTATAGTTTCAGCTCGCCAGTGGAGTAAGTAAGCAAAACCTGCGACCTCCCTTATGGAAGGTCATTCTTCCCCACTGAGCTATCATTGGTCTGTGATAGAACTACAAAAGGCTGTATGAGCTAAAATTATTTCATCACGTACGGATTTCAAGTAGCCCCACAAATTGTTTTAAGGGTTAAAAGGTTTTTGGCTTTAAAAGGGCCGGGTAGTACGTGATACTTCGGCCACGTGATTGCACCCACCCACACTAGAGTACGGTATACATTTACCATCAAGTCTTTACTATAAAACCCCCCTTGCTTCCTTGCATCCCTTGGACGTAAGGACCCGGGACAGAACGCTTAAATATTATAATGATTTTAAAGTAACATAATTTTAATTTCTCACTCCCGAGATGCTTTTATTGATAGCTTACCATCTGGTCACTCGTCTGCCACCTATCACATAAAAAATACTAGTCACCCGCACACACTTCGTTTCGTTACTTAACTTAGACTTACACCAATACGAGTAGTATAGAAGATAGAATATAGAAGAAGATCTCATAGTATAACATTGGAGGTTTTACAGTTCACTAATGTTTTTTTACAATGCTTTGTTCCGCTGTTCAGACTTCTGTTACATTCTGCAAAGAAAGCTAATATAATTAAAACCTTGACGCGTTCTTGTTTGCTCCAGGGAGTAATTAAGACGAATGATCTAATTTAAACGTCACGCGAGAGAAGTTTTATTTTGTTACTGTTTTCTTTTGTTTTAGTCAGCAATTTAATTATTTCTAAAATTATATACTTACAGTATCTACATAGATGTATGGATGGCAGCAGTACGTGCTATAATGTACCTACGTTTAGGTACTCCCGTTTATATCAAGTACCTATTAGAACAAATGTGTTTCAGAATTTGGTAGAAGACTTGCTTAAAGAGATGTAAATGTTCACTGATACACGCTGTAAATTTTCTTTTTAACCGACCGTAACATGAAGAAAAGATTCAAGTGATGAACACTTGTGATTTTGCAATAGTAATAATATTTTTGTTAGAATTCCTTTTTAATTTGCTTTCAGTATAAAAAACTGTTATAATCACCCAGACCAAATAACTGTTTCCCTTGCGTCTGAAAGAGAAGTTAAAATGTTTTATCTGTACTATATGAAAAAATTAAGACTATAAAAACAAAATCATAATTTTAATCAAGGTATTTTTTTCAAAATAGTGAATACAACCTATCTCCGTTTATTCTCAAAACGTTCCAATTCACGCTTTGGATCATGAAACCAGCATTAGACGTAAAGAGGCGCGTGGATTCGCAACTGTCCAATACGCTTCGATTTATTTGATTCCCGCGTCTCTAGAACGTGTAAAGAAACGTCGCCTTGTGAATTTATAGGATTTTTCCAGGAGCCTTTATTGAATAAGCGATTGGATCGCCCCAGGTGTATGCGGTTGGAATTTCGTTTTTCTGTTAATAAAAAAGATTTCGCCTCAACGGGAAACTGTCACGGGTAAATGGCGAAATGGAAAAGTAGACTGTTCTTGTATGCTTATTTGATATTGAGCAGTATTGTATACGATTGGCAAAAGGATAAAAACTTCGAAACCTTTTTAAGTGCTTTTAAGTTGTTAAGTGTACGTTTCTTTTTTATTAGGTTATTGATGCGCTGAAATATTTTTATGTTTAATGCAAATCGCACATCAGTTTCAGTCCAAATTTTAATAATAATCTTACATTTATTTGGTATCCAAAGCTATAGCTTCGGAGGCTGGGGTACGTTTAGACCATGATTCAGGATTTGACAAGTTTGGTGGTGGAATTACAATGAAGCGACTGCTGTCTAACCTTCGCAATCTTTTAAATAAATAAATAGAGGTAATAAATAAATAAATTGAGACAACATCACATACATTGTCCTGGTCCCAAACTAAGGTTCTCCCTTGTACTAAGGAAACCAGAAACAACGAAGGAACCACAAACACCCAGACCCAACTCAAATAACTGTTTCATCAACAAACATTTGCGTTGGTGCGGGAATCGAACCCGCGACCCTTGCGTCTCAACCGGCGCTCAAACCATTACGCCAAACGGGTCGTCGATTTTATGGTTACACTTTTTAGAAACTATCAGAAACGTGTAGGTTTCGTCACGATGTTACCCTTACCACCGAAATACGCACATTCTTTTATGTGATAGGCTGCAAACAAACGGATCACGTGATGATAAGCGATTGCCGCCGCCCATAGACACCTGCAACACCAGTAGAGTCACAAGTGTGCTGACCTAAGCGGCAGTGGCGCCATCAATAAATTTCATTACTTTCTTTCTTCTTGCAACCTTTAACCCCCTTTTTCCCAATTCGGCCACCGGTACCCTCACTCACTCGATGAAACAGCGCAGGCGCTGCTTTACCCCGGTCTTCTGTAAGGCCTTCACTATTTGGGATATCCAGAGGTACATACTCGCATTAAAACCACGACCTTTTTTTTATGTGATAGGTAGCAGACGAGCAGGCGGATCACCTGATGGTAAGCAATTGCCGCCGCTCATGGACACTTGCAACACCAGTGGAGTTACAAAAGCGCTGCCAACCTTTTATCCCCTTCCCCCCGGATGGGCCTCCGGTACTCTCACTCACTCGGCGAAACACAGCACAGGGGCTGCTTCACGCCGGTTTCTGTGAGGCAGTGGTATAACTCCTGCCGTCGAGCCGGACCAATTCATGCCGAAGCGTGACTCTCCACAGTTGTCCTCGTCTAAAGGCCTCGTTCTTATTCCTCTAAACTACCATCGATCTTAATGTTATGTAAATACAGTTGCACCCCAACAAAAGGAAGTTATTATTGAGCCAAAAACTTTGCGTTGTCTGACGCACGCGTTGTTACGATCGTCTAATCCTCGATGTGTAACTTGACGCGAGTGCCGAGTTTCTGGCTCCCTCCCACAGGAGTTAGCAAGTGCTCAGAAAAAGAGTTCAGGCTTTTTGGCGCTTTGAGCGTCTATAGATAACTCTCTCTTCTCGAAAAAGTATGTATTTGGAATACCTACACTTGTGATTGTGGAAGAGCCTTCATGACTGCCGCCGCCTGACTGGGCTCAGGCTTGGGGCAGCTTAACCGGAGTCATGCTACGGTCTTACAGTAACTGGCGTGAAGTAGCGTATGTGCTGTGTTTCGCCGAGTAAATGAGGGTCCAGAGGGCAATCCGGAGGAAGGGTGTTTAAAGGTTGACAGTGGTCTTGTGACTCCACTGGTGTTGTGTACTACTAGTACCACTATGTCTATGGGCTTGGGCAATTGCTAACCATCAGATGATCCCATCAAATAAAAAAATAGATAACGCGCTAACTCCGTAAATGTATAAATCCGCCTTTGATATGAACAGTAAATAAAGTCGATGTATGTAAAATTTATGAATCAATTTGAGAATGCTCGAATGCTGTCTGTATATGCTCTAATTTCCATCGTGTAATTTCATTCGGAATGTCGAGTTTCAAATTCACTCCCACAGAAGTTGGCAAGTTGCGATTTGAGCACTAAAGACAACGTGACGAGGCAAAATCATGACGTGTTGAGTTGCGAGCGACTTGTCACACTTGTGTCTGATTGCTTTGTACTGCGGTCTAATTAATTCTGCCAAGAACTTGGAGCTAACTTAGAGACAAAACTCGCTATTGCTTGCTTATGAGTATTCTACAAATATTGAAAATAAATGAGAAGCAATAAGGAAAAAAGAGGCAGCTAACAACGCACTTTGAAATCTTCACGTAAGAAATTGAAGCTTAAACTAAGGACATAATCGTGTCTTGTAAATCGTTACTGTCTTTGATTCCAATAAAAAATAAAGTTCCATCTCTTGTATCTGTGAAATATGTAGCTGACAAATAATTTGCCTTACAACCAAGTAGATGTAAATCGATCAAATCAACTATCGAGTGTTTTTTTGTTTGGCAAGATGCTTCCATCAGTCCAAGGTAAAATTTTCCGATGCTTCTTCAAAGATGTAACTCACACATTGCGGCTCTACTTTATTTCCCGTTGTAGGATTTTGGAAAGATAAATCTTATGACTCTATACTTAAATATCATATCTTCTCGATCACATATAGTAGTTGAGTGTGTTAGTTGTTGTATGTAACAAGATTTTTCATGTCAGATATATCTTATCCTTCAAAACCTTCGCATATACAAGATAAGATTTATTTATCGGCGGTATCCCCGAGGGAAACCATTTTCCTAAAGCTGATAAAAAATTCAGAGTGAATTCTAGATGCCTATTCTTGTTTATTATACAGCAAAAACATTTATCAGAGGAATGCTTTTATCCGTGAGAAATGTTAGATCATAAGAAATCAGGAAAAGTGTGCCACGAGAAAATTGATATGAATTTTTTAACATCATCAATCTTTGGGTTTTGTCGATGTATCATATCGATCACTTAGTGGTTTCATACTTTTTTGTAACATTGTTTACTTATTTGAAAGAAAATGGAATGGAATTATCCAGCAGCAATACATTGAAAGATGCAAATCTACATCTTCCATTATGGATGACGCCTTGCAACTCATTGATGATTACTGATGATAGTAACTCAATAAGTAAGCCTGTGATGGATGATCTGTGACGCAGCATGAAGGAAACTTTTATTCAGCCACTTATGGGCACGGGCTGTAATGTACTTATGAAACAAGTTTCACTTCTTCCAGATATGAATGATGCCTTAAGCAATTATTTAAATAAGGTCCAAACAGAATAGTTTAATGTTAAATTATAATTTACCAGTGGTTTAGAATTTCAGGCTGAGCCAAAAAAATCAGACAGCTTTAGAATACGTAATAAGTATTTCTATAGACCTTTTCAACCTAAACCCTTACTTATCTCATAGACTGGGACGGTTACCTAACAAAAAGCTTCTATTGCACTGGCTGAAAATGACATCCGACTAAACAAACTCTTCACTCCGAAACTGTTTCAGTCTGAACAGAACAGTAATGCCTAGCCTAGTGATGTTACTGATCACTCAAGTTATGCTAAAATGTCACTCATGTCAGCATGTGTCTTCTATAAAAGAAGTTACCCAGCTACTGCAAAAGACAAAATAGAACAAGAAAACAAGAAAGGTTAGATACCTGGGTGATGATATCAGGGTTTTTTGTTATTGTATGAATTTACGTTTCGTCATAATTGCACATACCTACAAAGGCAGGACAAGTCTGGAAACCCTTTATAAGGGTAGCCTTACAAAGAGTAATTGTGGATACATTTATGATTGCGAAAGCTTCCAGATTTTTGCATAGCTAAAGAGGTATGAGAAGGGTATGCTAAGGCATACCTTTTGTGCCCAAACCGTTGTTCATACGATGATCTCCGGTCACATTCAGAATTCGAATGGCAGAGTAAAGGACTTGGAAATTATATCAAGCTCTTGCTTTTATCACAACAAGAAGATGAAAATTTCAGCTGTGGGTTCATTCAGATTATTTTTATTTAGGTAAATATGAAGCGAAAGTTCTTTAAGTAACTTTCACTTCGTTTTCGACGTCACTCGAGGAACTTTCGTTCATTTTCGATGTCACTCGCGTAGCATCACTACCTAGCCTTAATATTACAGCCATTAATTAAAACAAAAGGGAGTTGCAGGCTCTCAGTATTGTCTGGCTGAGGAGATAAATCGTCGCTGTTAGTTCTGTGACAGACGGACGAGTTGTAGCCCGGGGCTGAGGAAAAAGGTCAAGGCTTGAAAAGTTACTAATGAAGCTGCAATTTTGAAATGAACTATTCAGCACTGAGTAAAAAGACAAGTAGGCAAACCTTTAGTTACATCTCTGAGATATTTAATTTCAAAAAAAAAAATACAGCCCTCATTAAAAATGGAACTCATCCCTTTAGTTCCATTGGCCAAACTGGCACACTTTATAAAACTCAATTCAATGTTGTCTAGAAATGTTATCTGCTTTAAATCAGAGACCGGAATACTTTGGGGACGAAACCGCACGATCAGGTGATAATTATGAAAAATCTCTCTGCATTATCCTGTCTTCATAAACGAAAAACTCTCGCTAAAACGTTTATGACGATCATTATGCCCCACTGCTTCATGTAAGTTATCGTAGTATTATGCAAGTTTGCGGCAATTAGCTGCTCTCGTGGTGCAAATTTTAATTTTAGCCGCGGCTGAATTTTTTCCGCTGCAAAACATACAAAAAGTCAGCGCGCTACATTTTGTGTCGCGTCGTTTGATTTAAAACGGGCGGTTATTTTTTTATGACTGCTTCTTTTTTCTGAATTCAGCTATTAATGCCATGCTTGTTGTGTGCATTATGGTGAAGATTCAGCGTGAACATTGCAGAATATCAACTTAAGTTTTAAATGTCTTAAAGATTTGCTAATATAAAACAATATTGCAGAAATCATGTTGTTTGATTTATTAATACTTTTATAACTTAGTGAATTATTCGGCTTACGTTAATAATAATGAAACAAAAAAAGAACAGTACAACAATAAACACATAAAATTAAAACGGACCAAAAGGATCCTAATAGACATCCAGGCGTACCAAGTATAAGACACAAGACTATCGTGTAATAAATAACTCAATTAATATATAATAGTAATAAATAACTAAACAAAAAACAACACGAAAGCAGAACAAATTAATGTAATAGACATCTAATCATTACTAAGCGTTAGAGCATAAGTCTGGGTGATGGGACATCCAATATAAATGGCCCTCACTCAGCGCTCCTAACGCGATTGATTTACAAGTCACTACCTCGTGCGGACAAAGTCACAGAATACCTACAATAAATCAACTCCTCCTTTAAGTGAAACTTTAATCAACGACACACTCGGGTAATGTACGATTCACCAATTTCATAAAACCCAACCCTTTGTCCCTGGACCTTTAGTAATTTTCTCGCCATTCTTCTCGGTCCATTTGCTCGGTCCGACTTGGTCGACGCCTATATTTCACGCTCTCGACCATCGGCCATCACTGTTTTCTGGGATGACGAAGGATTTTGTCTAACTGTTATAAATGGGTATTCGGGTTACACGCTCAGAACGAACGTGGTTTCAAGTTAAGTAATTGAGTGGAACAATTTTGGGGCCTACTTTTTGCTACTTTCATCTACATAGGTAGGTTACTCCTTTTTCATCCAAATATTCATAAGCTAGCACAAATGATTATGTAAATTAAATATAGTCGGGTCACGTATTTACTGTGTACGAGTTTCCATTTCTGGAGTGGTACTTGACGATACAATCCACTTGCTACACGTTTTAATGTACGAAGATAATTTGGAACGCGAGATAGATAGGTACACGAGTGATCAACAAAGATTTTTTGAAGGTCTAGAAACATTGAACTTTAGTAGGATGTGTCCGTATCGTACCTAAAATGATTCTCAAATTCTGAACCTGTAATAATGATTACGTACTGGAAGTTGCAGCTGTGGACCGACGATTTCGGAGTTTTTGTGGAAGGTCACGGGAATTCCTTGGATGCAGACGGAACAGTGCCAATCTGCGTGGAGAACATTGGGTCCTGCTGTGAATGTCTATTGGCAAATAATAATGATAATGTTTAATGCTAGACAAAGTACGCAATATAATTAACGTCTGCGACCTTCCTGAAGACATATAGGTACGCCCATTTCAGACTCTGACGTCATAAATAGCATCTTTCACAAAAACCCCGAGGCAATTCATCACGCGCCCGACGCGTCATCTATCATCCCCGCAAATATGTTTAGTGAGGTGACTTGAGTCACATTTTGTCACTCAACGCAATTGGGAGGCTGCGAGGACCAGTGTAGTCTATGAATGGAGAGAGAATGGAGTAGCTAATCGATAGCAGTATACCTGAGGTACAATTGGACGGCATAGGTTTTTCTTTAATATTGTTATTTTGATAATATGACACGTCAAATTTACCCAATCAACTTTACGAATGTAGTTTATGTTAATACTATGTAAATAGTATAACAATGTAATGCTATAGTGTAGTAATTAAAATACATGATAAGTACACCAAGAAATAATTGAACAATGATGAGTGCTACAATCATGACACGAATGTTTGTCTAAAGTAGGTTTTTTTTTTATCACCTCAGTCTTTAGTATGAGGCATCGAGACAAAAATCAAAATTTCTATCGAAAATGACAACTAAAGCTTTGTTTTCTTAATAAAAGATCATTCGCGAGTATAATTTGGAAGTTTCTATTTCAGACGACGCACTGAGCTGGCATTTAGGTAGTTGATTTTCTTTCCCAAATCACTTGAGTTACTTCAGTTGTCACATCACTATAATACTTTTTAATTTTGCCTCGTCCCTGCTAAGATTTGTTGGGTAGAATATTTGCAAGGTTAATGTGGTGATCCTGCTGGAAGGCTGTTGTCTGATGAAAATCGCTCACGTATTCTGAACATCCAATTGTGTATGCAGGTTTAAAAGGATAGGGTCTGATTCTTTCAACAAAGGCTGGAACAAATCGATTTATCGCGGGAAAGCCGCGAGCGAATGGGCCGGCTTAAATGGAGTGATACCACTGCTGCTACAGAAAACCAGCGTGAAGCAGCGCTTGCGATGTGCTTGGCGTGGGTGAGGGTATCTCAAAGGAGAAGATCAATTCAGTTTGGAAGAGAAAGTTGAAAGATGGTCAAAAATTTGCAGCCTCTTATAACCTGCTATCTACACTCCAGCCTATTAGGCTATATAGCACATCTAGTTCTTAAAAGACGTAAATGTCAAATATTAATTAAACAAACTGTAGCATTACATTACACTACACATTACATTACATTAAACTACATTATCAACTACCTATTAACTCAACAATGGCATTATGTACATTGACATTTACGCCTTTTAAGAACTACGAGTAGATCCGCCACTGACATAAATGATGAAAATAAACATCGCAATTTTACCTTCCTATATTTAAGTGCAAGCGCACTTAAGCCTCGCACATTTTTTTCTTTTCTAAAAATATAATCTTTTAACCGCATCCCACACCTAGCATTTCAAAGGCCCAGATCTAGGTATCCAGGTCAGGCAAACACGGCTCCGACTAGTCTGAGGCTTAAGCTCCAAGTGGGAGGTCTTTGAGTAAAAAAGTTGCACTTTTTTCGTTTTAACTTGTGGCTTTTACAATGGAACACAAAGTTAGGCGTTCCGTAAGCTTGAACTTTAAAGAGCTCATTGAATGGGTTAAGTAAATTAGTAACTTACATTTAAACTATGAATTTCATTGACCTTAATTGCTTGCCAGGTTATTCAAATAATCGATTGGAACTATACTAACCAATAGATGGTTCTGGGAATCGATTTCATCGGGCAGGTGTTTAGCAATTTCAGTCTATTCGTACCCGGATTCAATTTGTCGAGTAAAAATTATATTTCGCATTTTCCGGGACAAAGCTTAAGTTTGTGATCATCAATCGCATTAGGTAAGCGTGGTGATTAAGCCTGATCCCGCCATAGTGGCGATAACTTGATTTCTTTGATGGAGGCCCTACACTGGGACAAAATAATGCACTTTTGGATATACATCTAAGTTCAAATGAAAACTAAAAATTAAAAAATAGTCGGTTAAGGCTCTTTCAGAATACCTACAAGTGACAGCTTAACAGCCCACGCTATATTGTAAGAAGGATACTCTTTACTTTAAAAATAAAAATACTTTCTGTCTTAAAAATATCAGAGAAACATTTGTAATATAACAAAAATAACAGGTCACAGGTAACATTTTCCAATATACTAGCTCAGGTGTATTAAAACTTTTCCAATTCCACGTCTGCAAGATATTACTTCCCAGCCCACTGGTTTAATCTTCAATTTCGTTCTTAACAGATATGTTTTGATCTCGTTATGTTTCTTGGAGCTGAACGTAATACAATTGTTGCTATAATATTATCAAGTGATTCTAAGTTGGTGGATTGCAGAAGTTAGGGTAGATTGTTAGCGGTTATAAGGTTTTTTAGTAGCTGCTTTTCAGTAACTGGCACTTTCCGGACGTATCTTACGAGTAACTTGCACGAGCGAGATAGATAGTGCCTCATACCTAATCCTCTTATTCACATGACGAGCCCTGTAACTGTCAAAATATTAAATTACAATACTCGTAATCAACACTCGAACAAAGTTTTGAACTCAAGTTTGTTTGACGATGCATTAGTAAACGAGAATTTGAGAATAAAAATAGGAAAAGTTTTAAAAATATTACTTAGAACCTAGAACTTGATGAACTTATTGAACCATGAATCCGCATCAAGCGCTTTATTTCGACCTTCAAGTATTACAAAGGAACTACAGAAGACTATTGCAGCATGTTTTATGTCCAACGATTCGGTAGTTTGTAACTATTTGTCGATTCGGCCATATTGCCGGCTTAGCGTCGCTCAAAGGCGTTTAATCCCGATGCTTTGAAAACGACTGCTTGATTGGAAAACGTGAGCGAAGAGAGAAAATTAAAAATAGAAATAAAGAAGTTGTACCTTTCTTCTATCTGTACAGGGTGTATGTTTAACTACTTCTATCAACAATTCTGCACAAGATTTGTTCTAAGACTTTTCGATATTTGTCGAGAATTTTTGCGACACCTAACACAAAATGGCCTAAGTAACGTCTCCGACTCAGCATGAAAGGTTGATTTTTTAATTCGATTTGTGAAAAGTCATGGAATAAACAAACGTCGCGCGGTTAGAATGGTTGGTAAATTGTAAAAGTTTAAAAATACACTCTGTAATATCCTTTTTTTTTGGTGTAAATTTTACATTGATATACTCTGACGTACATTCCGGATGTGACTGTACGTTTTATAATTTATAAACGCGGCCCAAATACCCCAATATCATGGATCCCCGAACCTCAGTTACATCGCTTTAAATTGAAACCTGAACATCGAAAATCCAATCAAGTGCGCCCCACTTGGAATCAAACGAAATTCGAATAAACCTGCGCCGTTGTAAATGGAAAAATGTTTTGAAACATCCAGTTTAAGAGTGGTTTCAAGTTTTAAATGGCAAACGATGTTCGGGGGGAACGCTTTTGACTGATTTCTTGAACTTTTTCAATTGCTTAAGGCTTTACGAGACGGAGACATGAACGAGTTCTGAGTAAAGTAACTCTACAGCTGGAGACTTTGAAATGCTCTTTATCGAGTAGTTGAATAGTTGAGTAAAACTATGTTCAAAGAAGGATGGCTCTTTTTTGTAGGTACTCAGCAGAGTAGGATATTTAGGGCCGGTTAGGATCGTAGTTACCTAAACTTTGACTAGAACGTAATACAGAAAAACCGACATAACTTGCTTATGTCGTTATGGATATCGAGAGCATTGGCATGCAGTCGAGGAGACCTATGTCCAGCAGTGGAACACTAAAAAAACGCAAGGCCATCACTATACATCGTAGATACAATCATTGATAAGTACCTACCTACCTACGTGTTAAGTACAACAATTCTCCTATTAAGAACTATGCTTGCCTATTCTAGGTGTTATACAACTTAACCCAAATAAAACTACCGGCGTCCACCTATAATAATTGTAAAGGAAATACACGTAAAACCTTAAACGCTAATCTGGGTACCCCCTCATACTTATGCCAAAGACGTAAGGTTCATAATCGATCGAACTTGTCCTACATACATGTTTGTGCACGTGAGTATACTCAACAAGGATACCACGTGCGGTCCTAGTGGTTGGTGGTATTGATCGGAATTTTGGACACGTGTATTGTAGTTTAAGGGACTTTGGCTTATTGTATAGGGGATTCACTTACGAAGTTACAAAGGTTTACGGTATACGTAAGTAGATATTCGTTCTTTTTCTTTCCTTATTAGGTGCCATTAGCATTCAATGTTTTACTTAATCTATACTTTGTTCAATATGTAGATTGATAGGTACGCAAGACATTAGAAAGAGACTAATTTGGGAAATGTATAGAATTTGTCATTTTTTGACAGACCATACCGAACAACATTTGAAAATTCGTTGAATGTTATTTTGACTCGTACAAAATTAACAACTCACTTGACCGACTTTAAATAGAAGGTAGAATTTTTCATGCGAATTTCCAAAAGTCTTAGAACAAAAGGTTATTCAAAATGGTTGGTAGAAGATATGGTTTTATTTAAGAGTAGATTTAAGATAGTATTTTTGGATTTAAGAGTAGATTAGTTAGTTCGATTAGTAGTTAGTTTATTTAACGATACAAACCAAATAGGTTTAATACTGCAAGCGCCTCAAATAATTCTTTTCAAGGTTTCTTATACAATTTTATGTTACCTATTTTTTCATATTTTTGGCTTATAAACGAAAGCGAAACTTTCGGCCGTCTATTTGCATATTTCTCCCATTAAGGGTGGTAGGGGGAAGGGGGGGCGCATATTGAGCCATAAAAGACTCGATATGGCCCATATTACAGATCACTGCTGGGCTCTTTTTACCCTTTTATACACTGGTTGTGGGTTGTTCTGTAGTTCGAATCGGAGTAAAATTAAACTGACTCTGAATGGGTAGGATTTAGCCTGCAATTTACTGCGCTAGGATTGTACAGTTCAGTGAAGTCAAAAGAGCAATTCAGTTCACTTTGGCCGAAAGAACTGAACAAATTTTGTTCAATAGTTCATTGAGTTCACTTAAATCAATAGGTAATAAAATTACTTGATTGATTAAATGATGGACCTACACATCTAAGTACCTATTAGTTAAGAAATACTTTTTCAAAAATAGTTTAAGTATCAGCGTGCAGGCTAGGCATAGGCCTCGATAGCTTCATAGGAATCAAGTCAACGTTACTATGATTGAAATTGGTGATCATAAGCACAGGTTCAAGCAAAGAACGGACTTTGCTTGAAAAATCAGAACATACTAAACATTCACTGCATTATTCCTCTACCCAAAGGTTGTCTGGAAGAGATCGCTATTAGCGATAAGGCCGCCGATATTGTATTTAGAAATTACTATTAGCATTAAGTTCTATTATGTGTTGTGCAATAAAGAGTATCTATCTATCTATCTATACTATTCTGAACCACTGAAAAAACTTATAAAATACAACGCTGTCACAAAAGTAGGTACTTACCTACAGCAGCTCGTATAAGCCGCTAAAAAAACTAAGTCAGAACTTTAATCTGTCGCAATTCAAATTTTTTAACTACAGCCAAAGAAAAAAGCAGAAGTAATTTGAACGTTCCCCACAAATTGGGATAGCATCCACAGTTGCTTTCACTAACCAAGGCTGCCTGTAATTAGAAAAGTTTCCGCCATTCCTGCTAATTAGTACTAGTAAAATAATTAATAACCCGAATGAAAGACGCCTTGGGGATGAAATCACCTCGTAATTGGGCAGTACCTTTACAGAAAACGGTCTGCAGGTTTTTATAATAAAACATAAAGAACGGTTATAATAAAACCTAGTTAGTTAAATCTTTGATTAATCCTTGAATTTTTATTATTTTTATTTAAACTAGGCATAGACGTTGGACTTGAAGATTTTGGTGGTGGTGTCAATAAAACCTGATAATGGCAAAACCAATTATATTTTCTTCAAAACATTGTTTTTGCGAACAAAGCATACACAAGATCAGTCAAAGGAAAAACAAAACAAATACTTTACATAAACGGGACTAAACGCGACGAAATTAAATAAATACATTATTTTAGCACTTACTGCTTGACGTTTCGGCTGCGTTACAACAGCCGTGGTCATAAGCGATCTGGAACTACTATTAAAACTTTACTTATTTTATTTCGTCGCGTTTAGTCCCGTTTATGTAAAGTATTTGTATAATGCAACGCGAAAGTTTAAAAACATATCTAACAAAACAAATATATCAATAGTAAAAAACACAAAATATAAACAAAATAAAAGGATGGAGGCTGGTCCAGCCGTTGATCCTCAAAACTAGGAATCCATCCATACCATCAGAATGGCGATACACTACCGTGCGCTTTTCTCGACAAAATGTGGAATCAACTTCCCGCAGCGGCATTTCCGGTACGGCAAAAAAAGTTAATTTATAGTATACACAAAATGCCAATGACGATGCTTGACTAAACTCGAAAAAAAAAAGATTGATAGTCTTAATTAAAAAGACCTTTCTCGCGACCTAACTCTTGTTTCCCGGCTGAATACAATATTTTTAAATCCAACATCGTTACTCTTGGGTTGGTCCCATCCTAAAATATTAGGGCCGACAGATGGCAGCACTAAACGGGAGAATTAGGGTTCGTTTGGGATGCCTGACTCGTATCCTTTATGGTACTGGAATTAAGGGCCGAAAATTTAATGTAGGCACAGGGTCGGGTTACATTTTAATTTTGGGGACCCGATATTTTACGAAAGTGCCTAATGTATTTTGTTTAGGAGGAGTAAAATTGAAAGGGAGGTAAAGTTAACAGATATACCCTGTATAAGTTGGATGAAAAAATTGTTTTAAGTATTTGGCTACGGAAGCCTAACCACGACTGGAGTGATACCAACAGAAGACCGGCGTAAAGCTACGCCTCGATTGAGTGAGGGTACCGGAGGCCCAATTGGTGGGAAAAGGGGTTAAGGTCGGCAGTACACGTGTGACTCTACTACTGGTGTTTCGGGTGTCTATGGGGTGGCGGCATTCGCTTACCAATTTGATCCGTCTGCTATCACATTAAAAAAAGATCATGACTGTTTTTTTAAGAAGCTAAGAAAAAGTAAGGAAAAATCGCGCGCCTTTTTATTTCAAACAAAAATATTCTTTGTTTTTGGTAAAAAATATATTCACTAGGCACCTGGAAGGTAGATAATATTATTATGGTCTCAAGATATATTTCCCAGTTAGCTTACGAGTCCGTCATACATTTTCGGAGTAAATTGTATTATTTCAGCGTCTGAGGAGTAATTTTAACATTTCGCATTTAGCAGCTCGCTCTCTGGAGGGGGGTTCGGCAAAAAATAGTCCACGAGATCCCTCCGCTGTCAAATAATGTAGGGCCACAGAGTTGGTCGCTGTTATACACCGTTAAATTTAAGTCATTTTAGAAGCATAGCTTGCGTTTGCGATCATCAATACGCATTAAAATTTGTAAAACGTGGTGATTAAGCCTAATCCCATCATAGTAGCGATGACTTGATTTTGATGATCTAACATGCTAAACGGGCTGTATCCGTGACTCCGTGTTACCTATAATGAGGGCTCCGGAATTAAAACGATTAAAATTTAACGGAGTCTTTCGTACCTACCTTACTCTGTCACGGTCTTGTGCCAAAATGTTAAATGAGTTGTTATTAGGTACCTTTTGGGATTCTGCCCTATGATATGATGATATTTTACGGTTAATAAATCGATTGCAATACAAGAATTGTTTTATAACCAAGTTCTGTTGGGTCCGTATTTGACCAGTTTCACGGGTCACCTTCCAAACTAAATGGACGACTCAGCTTGGATAGTAAAACGATCCGAATATTTTTACAACCCGAACATAAAGAAAATTGCGGTGATGTAAAAAAAACCTCATATAAATACTGAGAATGAGAATTGCTTACAACAATAAATCATTTACAACCTACATTTACGAACCAGCGGGGGCTGTAACCGCTTCCGCTCAATCTGACTTTATGGCCCCAAACGAACCGCGCACACAGAATAAAATATCTGCAGTCGTTCTTTTATTCATTGCTCCCTAAACTTGGAACTTCTTTATTGGGACAGTTCTGAAGCAGCAATGTACTCTGTTTTTTTGTTGTAGTTCCTGAAATGTCGACTTTGTGTAGTTAAGCAGATCTGTTGGACAAGGAAGTTTCTACCTTGGTGCTTTACACTTAAGGCTACTTTTGGAATTCGAGGGGCAGTGAGATTTTAAGTCTTTTACGTTGTTGCGATCAAAGTGAGTGTTGGAGAAGGTATTCTGAAAATTGGCGTTTTATTGCAGGAAGCTTTTATTTGAAAACGAAATCAGATGTCTGTTTTAACTATTTCGCAGATGGGTCAAGTTTTAAAGTCAACATTTTGAGTGAGTTGTTGTGTTTAATCAGACGGATTCTTAAATGTGAGAGAGCCACGTTTCGGCATGAATGGGCCAGCTCGACCGGAGTGGTATCACGGCATCACAGAAGACCGGCGTGAAGCAGTGCCTGCACTGTGTTTCTTCGAGTGAGTGAGGGTACCAGTGAGGGTACCCAAATGGGGGAAAGAGAATAAAAGGCTGGCAACGCACTTGTGACTCTACTTAAGTTGCAGATGTTTATGTCTGGCGGCAATCGCTTACCATCAGGTGACCCATTTGCTCGTCTGCCATCTATCAAATAAAAAAAATCGAAAGTATAAAACCTTGGTGAAATACACAATATAAGCTTACGAAAAAGGTTTCTCATACATAATTTAGCAGTAGGTAGGTAACAATAAGAAATAAGTTAGGTCTCATCTTACTTCTAAAGAGAATTTCAACTTCATAAGTCATATTGCTTTCGGAGATGAGAAATCTAAAGATAAATTAGAGCCGTCCTTCAAGAGAGAGATGCAGGATAATAAACCAATTTAACTGTCAGGAAAGTTTCGTGTGAGGTAAAGTTACAAGTTTATTATGATCTTTGTGAAGAGACTTTAACCGTAGGACCTTTTGCTTTACCCACGCTTCGGCATGGATGGGCCGGCCCGACTGAAGTAATACCACGGCCTCGCAGAAGACGGGCATAAAGCAGCGTTTGCGCTGTGTTTCGTCGAAAAGGGGTTAAAGGTTTGCAGTGCACTTGTGACTCTACTGGTGTTGCAGGTGTCTATGGACGGCAGCGATCGCTTACCATCAGGTAATCCGTCTGCCGCCTATGACGTATAAAAAAACAGGAATTTATAAATCTCTTTTTTATTTTAATCAGCCTGTAAACTGTCCCACATGCCTCCATCATAGAAATCAAGTCATCGCTACTACGATGGGGTTAGGCTAATCACTACCCCTGCCTAATACAGCCCCGGTCTATTGGTTTGGAAACCTGGTGGGTTCGAGTCGCGCAAAAAGTATGATTCGATTTTTCGAGCATGGCTCTGGTTAGTAATCATCAACCCTTTAAGTGGTATGAGTTTAAAAAATAAGGCTTATATTGCCGAATTTTAATCAATGAATTACAGCACACAAACAAAGGTATACAAACTTAAAACTAGGTATCACAAGACGTGTAATTTATGTTACCTACAACGAAACGTTTGCATTTTTTTTCATCAACTATATTGAATTTTATAAGCAACTTGCTTACAGCCTGGAGGATCTAGCAAAGTAAAAAATCTTTCACAGAAGATATCTAAGTAGCCTCGTTTTATGGCACGAATGTATGAAAATATTCGTATCTTGCGAAACAAGATGTAGAAACCAGTTTCAGGGTTCTGTAACGAAAAGAAAAAACGAAATGTAATTTAAAAATAGGTGACTTCGTCGTCTTTTGTCCTTGAAGGAGGTATATATAGAGAATATTTTCATTCTTTTTATAACATTAAAATGTCTAGTCATTAAGGCGATAATTACGTCGTATTTGCATGGATTTTTATGTAATATGTGGCAGTCGAGCAAATGGATCACATGATTTTAAGGTAGGTATTAAAAAAAAAAATCTAATACATTCTCGTACATAGTTTTTTTATTTAACTTGCAATGTATGTAATATATTTCGGGTGGTATCCTTCTACTCAATTTTGTAGCAGATATCCATAATCGGTTGAACTGCAATTTGGATATACGTTAATTTTGGATGAAAATATATGGTAAATGTTGTGAAATCATTCTAAATCCAATATGGCGGACCATCCAAGATGGTGGACCTAGTTATTTTGCTTATCTTATCACTACGAATAACTAAATAGGTTTATTAACCGCCTGCTTGCCTGCTACCTATCACATTAAAAAAAAACATTAGCAAGGTTTTGCCAAAGGCATTGTCAGCCAAAGATCGTGTATGTGCCTACGGAATCCTGACACCAAATGCTCGCCCTTGACCATTTCCCCTAATGTATATGTTCATACCATATACCGGGAAATTCTGTCGACATTAAATGGAGGCTTTACTGCGGTTGCCGCTGGGGGGCGTATCTCGGAGGCGATGTTTATTGCCGAGTAGGAATGTAGCGCAGGAGAACCTCCCCCCTGATGGCCAAGTTCTACTTAATTTCTATTACGTGAGCGAGCTGTGAGTTAATATTTTGTTAGGTCCATACAAAACACTTTTGACCTTATATATATTTAACAGTAACTAGGTTTATCTACCACTAATACCATATCCTAAAAAGTACAGCTTTTCAAAACGGCTCTGATTGCGCACTTAAGGTCATCGCCAAAGTTATACAGGGTGTATCTATGAACATTTAGATCCCTTTAACCACGTGTTCTACTGAGCATTCTGAACAACATTTATTCTATGACTTTTGAAATTTCGCATAAAAATATTTCATCTTCCCATATAAAGTCGGTCACGTGACTAGGTCATTTTGTATGGGGAGTCGCAAAATTTTTCGAAGAATTTGGAAAAGTTGTTGAACAAATGTTGTTCAGATAGTTGATAGAACACGTGGTTAAAAGGATGTAAATGTTCACAGATACACCCTGTATATATTTTTATATATTGGCCAACCACAGCCTGATGATAAGCGAGAGGGTAGCCCACGTTGCAGTTCCAACGGACGGCATCACACACATCCGTTGGCACAGCCATACTACCATACATACCTTCTTACATCCTCGGAAACGGTCGCGTTTTTAATACTAGCAGAATTTTTCAAAATAAAATCTAATGACGTTACAAAACCTTGACTTTACATTTTCACATGAAAGTTAAATAAAATCCCGTAATGAAACATGGCCCCGTGCAATGAATACTGAAGCCTGTGGGCTTTGTGTACCAAATCCACTTATTTCGCGAAGTGTACATATTTATATGAGCACAACAGCTCTAGGGAGTCGCGGCTGCGCGCCGGGCAACATTTTACTTATTCACTGTTGGTATTATACTGTGAAGGCAACAAATGAATGGGGAAATTCAATTTTAAAAAGTTGGAGTTTGCCCTAGAATCGACAATAAATGAAATTGACATGACATCTCATGATTTAAGCAATCGTGTTACAGACATCAAACAAACAAACATCCCACGTAAAGTAGCGCCTAGCGCAAGCGCTGCTTTACGCGATAGTTAGCAGACGAGCAGACGGATCACCTAATGGTAAGCTCATAAAACACCTGCAACACCAGTAGAGTTACAACTGCGCTACCAACTCCGTTTTCCCCCAATTGGGCCTCCTGTACCCTCACTCACCACGAAACACAGCTCATGCGCTGCTTCACGCCGGTCTTCTGTTATGCCGTGGTATCAATCCGGTCGAGCCGACCCATTCATCCCGAAGCGTGGCTCTCCCACGGTTAAAATTAAAAACAAACGGTGTTAATTTCAAACGTTTAGGTGGTACAAGCCTGCAAAGTTCTAACCAACTATTCTTGTTCTTGTTATTCTACATAATATACTGTAATTTGTTTTCTTGTTATTTGCTTTTGTGGCCAATAAACGTTATCTATCTATCAACTATATCCACAGCTCTCCATAGAGAAGAGAGATGGTTTTTTTTTTTGTTGTTGTCGTTTTCTGCCATCGTATTAACAAACAGTAGAAAAAATACACATTAATATTGCCTATATTACCGACCCTGATGGTATATTTAGTCGCCTTGCATTGAATTATGCAAACCAGCACGCTGTCGCTTTTAATTTGAAAAAGTTGGAGACAGCGCGTGCCACTCAGGCAGAAAATAAAGGGATTACACGGCCAATGTGCTGCGACAGAAAATTAAAAAGAAAGAGCACGGTATACTGAGTCTGGTGCACGACATAATTATTCATATTCGTTGATTAAATTGACTTTAGAGTTACTTGTGTACAATTATCTTGTGTGCACCCATACATACCTACTATCCTGGTTCAGCGATCCAGGTGGGTCTTGGCCTCTGACGTCAAAGTCCGCCATAGTGGTACTAGCCTTCAGTTCTTTTTCTTTTTTGATGATGATGATGATTCTATTTCTTGTTCCTATGCTAATATGTCAGTGTCGATTACTTATAATTTCGGGTTACATAATAAAAGGTGGATACCCTATAGATGTCTACAGAAGTTATCTCTTTATAAAAAGCTTAGATTGCTAAGTGGATATTCTATTTGGTAAGCAATAGCAGTTTTTTTTTTCATTTAGCATATTGTTGTTCTAACATACCTACTAAACCCGTGAAGTCTTCTCACCATAAAATTTCAACTTATTGAAAACGATATAAAAATACCTGCGTACCCGTTATACTTGCTTATGTCCTGCATTTTTAGCCAACATATTGGTAAAGAAGAACCTTACGTTTATTAGTTTCGCAGAAATCTATCAAATTCCCTCGAATAAATCCCTCTCATTAGTACTAAAACCTAATTGCTTAGAACTCGGAAATTGAAACTTGCGCGGCGACCAGACGAGCACTGGAGGTTGTGCGGTGACGTCACAGGCCCAACTCCAAAGATATGCAAATGAGATGTAAATCCGAACGGGGTGTAATTATAGGCAAATTAGTCTCTATTGACGCCTAGCGGTGGGACAAGTACGAACTAATTGCAGGCAGGGTTTGTGGAGGTATGTACCTAACTACCTAGTGACGTAACAGATGTCATTTAGCCTATATACAGTTACGCACAAAGTCATTGCTTCGGAACTCAAGATATCTACGCTAGGAATATGATTCACGATTTGGTGAGTCTGGTAACAGCTTCTACAGACAACCTCAAGGCTTAATGTAACTCGCAAAGACGAAGCTCTTTATAAAGATTGGAAGTAATAGCCAAACTATATTCCGAAACGAAGTCAATAGTAATAAATAAATCAAAATGTTTATTTAGTTGACCTATTTATCTAAAAACAAACTTATGAGCAAAACATGACATGATAATATTATTATACAAGAACTAGAACAATAATATATTATTTTGCCTAAACTAGAACGCCTTGAGTTGGAATAGATCCTTTTTTGCATTGGGAGAAAACGGTATTCCCCAATGTGCAATGGGCATAATGTCACCACGTTTCTGTGGCGCCTTACTCGCCTGCCGAATGGCCGGGGAGAGCCCGACATAACCTGTCGGGCTCTCCCCCAGTGAGACCGGAGGCCTACCGACTAAGCCCCCAACGATGCTCCCTTCTTCACCGTGTGAAGGAGACAGTTTACTAGTTAATAAACTTTAACTACACATTCCTCCCCAGGCGGTGGCCCGCTTGCAACGCGGGCCCTACAGTTCCTCCCCCAATTGAAGAGGTACATAGGTACTTTGAAGGCCATACAATCAGAACTCAGTACAAGTATTATATTACGTAAACTCAGGACACATGTAATATTTTTAATGAACCTCGTCGAGGCAGCGTCTTGGAACGTAAAAGCTCCATTTTACTTCAAAATGAGTGAAGTGTTGATTAAATTTGAGCTCGTGTAAGCCTCTTTGCATATTTAGATAATTTAAAGCACGTTAAATTTTGTGTTGTGTGGAGCAAGGTTCGTTCCCAGGTTTAATTATACTCAGAGCAATTTAGTAGTTCAAAACAATTATGAGGTTTTAATTTGAAAATGCTGACGCTAATGTGATGGTAGCGAAAATTGTTTAGTTGGCGTGTATTTGGATAACGTTGTAGACTTGTGAACGTTGGAAAATTGTAAACGAATTCCCATCTACCGGTCAGTTTTGAATTGACGCACTTCTAATCACTCGCTATTGGCAGAATTAATACCACGTTACCTCTGCTTGGGAACTAAGTCGATGAAAAAAAAAGAAATTGAAGAATGTATGTTTCAAATTTATTGTATATGGTTTGTGATTACAAACCATATACTAAGTAGTCAAGTACCATGTACATACGTACAGCTACACATCAAAGTATACAAAACTGTCAAATTTCTTCAATCGATTATCATCCTACTGTCGTACACATTAAGTAGAATATCAATTGAGGTTTGACAGGTTATGGTAACCTAATGTGTGGTTGATTGTACTATAAAATATTGAACTATGATCCAGGATTTGCGAAATAGATACCCAAATCTATGATGATTATCCTTCAAGATACCTACATTTAATGTAAAACGTATTGAAATCAGACCGCTCTGACATAGCGTTGTCTGCAGTATGCCGCATCGTCCTTGGTTTGGCGCAAGCGTGCTCGTAAAAAACTTCACAAATCGGTGCCATTTGAAGCTATAAAACTTAATTTCGCTTACTTTTGTTTCAGGTAAGACGAGTGAAAAATCGTCGATCAGCACGGAATACTAACCTGGACCGTTTAAGGGAGTAATTATAAAATAATTAAGTTATAATAAGAAATTCAAACATACACCAATTCACACAACATCTCATACATGGTCTCAGGTATGAGATGTTGTCGGAGTCAGCTCCGTACTAAGTAAATAGCTTAAGCACTCATGTTACAACGCTGAACGATATACATTTTTATTGAGTGGGCTGTTGAAATGAATTTTGAAATTTATTTATTTATTATTATAGCATACAAAACATTGTAGTCCAAAATTATGTATGCCTAGATGCTTAAAAGTGCATTACACAACTATACGCTGAATAGCGCTACTAATGAATTATACAATAATGATTAAGTACGTAGGTACAAACCATACACAAATTAAGTTAAAAGTTAAATTATAAATTAAATTACTAATTATAAAATTAATAATACTGAAACTACCGTTTGACCACGCATCTAAAAATGCAAAATGCGTCTTGTTTGATCAATATTAAAGAACTATTTATTACTTTTGGGTTGAAATTGATGTCATTCACCTAGCAGGAAAACCTACATTAAGGCAAACGGGATTCATCTGAACGAAAACAAATAGCAAGAGGTCAAAAAGAGATTGGAGTGCTGTGAACTTCGGCCTCATATCACGTAAACAGGCTGGGTGAACGACCTGAACTAGATTTTAGGTTACATCCAGAAAACAGCTGTAAAAACGGCTATACTCTACACACGTCCCTGCCAATTAGTTTATTATATAGTTATGACACAATTTATATTACCAAATATTTGACAAATATTGACAGATCCTTGCGGTCATTATACAGGACTAAAAGTAATAATAGTTGACGTGTTTGATCATTTGCCGCCTTGTTAACAATGTCCATTTTGATATTGTCTAGCGCAAAATAATTGGCCCCTTCGTGTGCAAGCATGGACATAAATCAGTTTAAATATGAATATTGAACGAATAATCACTTGGTTAAAAACTAAAGTAAGCGCCTGTCATGACGGATGAATTTTTTAACAGTGGCGCTTTTTGTTTGCTGTGTTTTTAGCTTCTGTTTTCGACACAGGTGTGACATGGGTTAATTAACACGGACAATAGCACGCGATCGGCATTTATAATTATTTAAATATTTTATGCTATTAGATTACGTATCATCAATCGCGGAAGTAGAACTTATAACGCCGATGGTTCAGCCACCCAAACATAACCAACTGGTAGATAAACTTTGACTTCATTATCATCATCATTATTTAGCCAATAGACGTCCACTGCTGAACATAGGCCTTCCCTATTGTTCTCCACACGGATCGGTCCTGTGCCATCCGCAGGAGATCTAGGTCGCAGACATAACCCAAAGAATTGCGTGACTCAAGTGGAAGATCCTTGAGTGAAGGCCGCGTACAGAAAGACGTAGCCGTGGCAGGCCCCCCATTAGGTGGACTGACGATCTAGTGAACGTCGGAGGAATTCCTTGGATGAGGGTGGCACAGGACCTGTTTGCGTGAAGAACTTTGAAGGAGGCCTATGTCCTGCAGTGGACGTCTATTGGATGATATGATGAAAATAAGACCGGTAACCATTCCGGTAAGGGCGATAGTGTGCTTACTTTTTATTTCTTCTATGTGACTGTTGTCTTCCCATTGAAGCTGTTGCAGTTGGGGTTGTGGGCACGGCCTTCCCGCAAGTTGATTTAGCCAAGCATCGCCATGTTTGTTTACGAATCAAATACGACCAGTACATTAAATCACAACGTCAAGTATGCGAACAAACAAACGCATTACATAAACCGTTGTTTCCCCGAACCGTCCGATACATCAGTCAATTAATTGCCCTAGTCGGTTTGTTTGCCGCATGCCGATCAAATTCACGGAATTATTCACGTGATTGTCTAATGTTTCGGCCATCATTAACCTGGTTTGTATGCAGGCAAATGACAGATGTCGAGTGGTGCCTTATTGTTACAGGTGAATGTGTACATACTAGAAATATTAACATGTACATACTAGAAATATTAACAGAAGTATTTTTAACTGACACAGTCTATAGCTTTTTTGAGCGACTTATAAACCACAGACTTTGAGCCCGCTAGGATTGGCGTATAAAATCATTAGAACAGAGTATGAAAAAAGTGACATACATTTTCAAAGTAGTCTCCATAAATTCTTGGCAATCTGCCAGAGCTTAAAATTTAAGCAAACAAAGGGACTGTCGTAGAAAGTTGGAGTTCCCTCATGCCGGCTTCAGACTCTCAGGAAGCGACTCGGCAAGATTTTTGACGAGAGAAGCTGTAAGATTGCTAACCATCCGAAACTCTAGAAAATTTGATTGATTTTTACTTTGGGTCCTTTGACACGCGCGGAAAATCGACACAAATCCGAGCGACAGAGAGGCAAGGCGAGGGAATACGAGAGAGACATGACTCACTCTCGCACTCGCACATAATTCGTATATGAAAATTAGACAAGAAAGTCACAAGGATTGACTAGGTTTAACAACTTGAAAAGTCAAAATTAGCTGTTCTTTCTTCACTTACTCCACAATTCAACTCCGGACTTTTTGCTAAATCGTCAATTAAGTCCACACGCGAGCGCCGTGGACCACGTTGCACATAAAATAATAGTTATTACGTACATTTTACGTGCATTTTCACATGAGCAATTTGGTTATGCAAATGGCAATGTACTGGGAAATCCTGTTTATTGGATCAGCTAACAGTTTTTACTGGTGTTTTAACTTAATTGGCAGGAAATAAAAAGGTTATGTTCCACATATAAAAAGATGATTTAAACACCACATTGATACTAAAACTAACACATCAAGAATCACAAAATTCAATTAAATTAATGTTACATTGAGACACTATCATTTACATTTTCCTGGTCCCAAACTAACGTTTTCCCTTATACTATAGAAACTAGAAACAATTAAGGCAACTCACAACAATAATTTTGGGGTGCCAGAGGCCTTATTTGAGAGGAAGGTTTGGCGGCGTACTTGTGACTCTACTGGAGTTGAGGGTATCCATACGCGGCGGCAACTCTCAGGTTCAGTATGAAACCAAAAGAAAGCCCATTTTCCAACAAAAAATTGCAGGTGACTGACTGTTCTCCCGGGTTCGAAGAAATTTTAAGTGCATTATTTGCTTAAGAATAAATTGCAAAGAATTGCTTTTACAACAATAAAAAAAAAACATAAACTAGGTATCGATACTGGGCTACCAAGCTGCAACACTAACCGTGGCATGTGCCATTGTGGACGAAGCTCTGCCGCCAGCCGTGGAATCCGTCTGGCATGCCAGCCTGTGGGCTCGTCATATTGATCGCGAGAGGGAAGCCGCTTCAATAATATAATGGCATTCTAGACCACATAGTTTGCTCCTTTTTCTTATTGAGGCGCGTTGTATTGTGCTTAGCGGAATTGTTGGGCAATAGGAGATCGTAACTTGTGTAGTTGTGTTGCTATCCAACCAATTTTGTACGCTTTTATATACAACTAGTGCCGTCACTTCGTTTCGGGACATTAGTTTCCCATGCAACCAATAGATGGCGCTGGGTGTCGATTACATTGCACATGTGTTTTGTTTTTGCTTTTTTGGTTTAAGTACGAGGTACCACTTTATAAATAGTATAGAGTTAAGAAGTTGGCAAAGTGCGCGGGTCACCTGATGATAAAATGGGAATACGAATCTCCTCATTCCTAGTTCAGTCAGGTATTTGTCGACGAAGTAACGTGATCGACATAGCTTAGAGGATTAGCTGGCTCAAGTAGCAATGCCCGGGTTACATAGCACGAAGAACTGATGGATAGAGTGCACTTGAGTCACACTTGTGTCTTGTGTAGGTACTGCAGATTTCATTAAGATCGGTCATCGTAACCGTATCCACCAAAAGACACATAATAATTTATTGTTTTCATGTAGTACAATACGTACCTATTAGGTACATTAATTTAGATGCTTTTAATCCTGTCTTGTATTTGTAAATCTATACAAAAAGACACAAGTCACGTAACCAACATTTTAAAACTAAAAAAATGCGTGTTTCCAAAATAATAATTTATAACAAAAAAAATGTTTAGAATGGTTGATAAAAGGCGGGGTTAAATGGATGACAATGTTTACCGATACACCCCGTGTAATATTCACTTGTGAAACGGTTTCGTTTGCTGGTTAAAATGTTTCAACATTAATTACAAATGCGGAGTTAAATTAATTTCAGCCTGCCTGGTCTGTAGCCCGGAGCCGCGCTCTGTCATGTGGCTAACGTAATTATTGCGATGCCAGATGCGGTTGATGCAATTCAATTGCACTGATGTAAACACCCCGACTCTTATGCCTGGGCTATAAGGTTCATATTTCAATGAGGTTGTATACTTATTAGTGTACGTGCTGTACACCGCGGACACTTGCTGTGAATCAGTTAGCAAAAATCGTTTAGCAAATGCTTTGCCGGCAAGCGCACCTCCACCTCGTTGGCTAAGGGTAGTGGTCAATTAGCGTTAAGCAGCAGTTACGTTGACATGCGTTAAAATGTTAGCAGCACACTGTAAGGCTCCACCAATTTCTCCATCAGGTAATTTATCTGCTTCGTAGTATAGGTGGCAATTCTACCACATAAGGATGAAAGCCCTCACCATGCCCTATTAAAAACAGATCAGGCCTTAACCGCTTCAATGTAAGATCCAGATTTCTTAAATCCTGGATTATTGAAGCGTGCCCCCTATAGGAACGGGCTGAACCTCCAAAAGGAAGGCTTAGTCTATTGCCAGATAGGATAAAATCTTGCTTGGTTAAAGAGCAGTTAAATTCGAAGTTTTTTTTATATGATAGAAGGTAGACCAGCAAACGGATCACCTGATGGTAACCGCTTGTCGCCCATAGACACCCGCACCACCAGTGGAGTCACAAGTGCGCTGTCAATATTTAGTTAACTAGAGACTACACTATCATTAATTTACAATTTCTCGGTGACGTAACATGTTTTGTCTATTCGCTATAATTGCATTGGGAGTATCGGGGCGTATTTTAAAGTTTAAACTAGTATCAACTAGTATCACAAATTGCAATAACTAGTGAAACAAGTAAGTTTGCCTGAAAGGGCAGGTGGCAAACTACAGGGCTCGAGGGATGGAAATGGGTTAATTGGATGCGCTCGGATGCACTTCTGAAAGCCAGTTGCTCTACTTGTTGCAGTGCAATTTATCCCACTCAGTGTGTGTGTACATTATATATTGGGAAAATAAATAAAAAGGAAAAAATATTATAATGTACTTACTTACTACTACGCTGGCGATCCTAGATGGGTCTTGGCCACCTACGTCAAAGTTTGCCATTTTGTTCGGTCCTGTGCGAATCCAACCAGCCATGCACGTTTAGTGCTTTAAGGTTCTTGGCAACATCCTCCCTCCAACGATATGACGCTCCACAGGATGGCGTCCCGTTTGGTGCGCGCTCCAGAAGGTGTTAGTGTCCAAGTTACTGGCAGACCTACAAAGATTTGCATCTACAATACCGTTATTAGACCAATCTTAATGTATGGGTGTGAAATGTGGACACTAACACTGAATGAGGAAAATCAACTGCTGGTGACAGAACGGAAGATATTCAGAAAAAATCTGGGATCAACCAAAGGTGAAGTTGGGTGTTGCAGGCACAGGTTCAAACAGGAGATTGAAGACTAGATGCCGATCTGAACATAATGGGGGAGAGAAAATCATCCCGACTACGCTGGCTCGGACACGGAGGAGAATGGGAGAGGATCAAGCGCCCAAAAGGGATTATTTAGAACTCATTATCATCATAGGCCTTCACATCTTTAACAGATGATTTAAGCAGCATCACGCAGTGTGACAGTAAAGCAGCGCTCGTGGCTGTAAAGTGCGGGAGTGAACCACTCGTCCACATTTGCAGCAGGTGAACCGAGCGCCGCTGCAGTTGGCGTTATAGGCACGGCGCTAGAAGTATCTTGCTATATCTAAACATCGTCGCGTTTCGTCTCGTTTATATCAATTATTTGTGTAATGCAAAACCTGGACTAAGCGCTATTTGCCTAATTATTCAAGCACTAGGTAGTTGTCTACCCTCCGTCACGTCTAATCTTCGTGTCAGAGTTTGTCTAGCGAAGATACGCTTTCACCGAGATTACCGCTCGATCGGGATTAAGTTTGAGGCAATCTAATCAAATCGGAGGAAGCGATTGTACGCAATTCCTAGAGAGAATGTGTAATTAATTATTCGGGGAGCCTAACCGTGTTGAAGGCACATTCAATATTCAAACTAGAATGTGACATTTCAAAGTCGATTATATGATTTATTTTACGTAACCACGCCCAAGGCTCAGCCTGAAAATTAGCGCCGCAACGGCTTCTAGCTGCTGCAGCAAATGCTGGGATTGTGCCTTGTTGGCCGTAAAATGTGTTGCAATAATTTTGTCATTTCTTTTTAATAATAAAATTTGTTTCTTTACTTCATCCAGTATTGAAGCACTGTGCGTTTCAAGCGGAATTTTCTTCCACGAACCTCGGTTTTGTGGAACTTTAGCCGCAGTAGTATTTCCCGATGGCTACGACTTAGGGATCTTCAAGAGAAAACCGTACTCTTTTTAAAAGGCCGACAGCGCATCAGCGACATCTCTGTTCTCGCAAATGGTTACTTACTAGGTACTTATTTATGTACCCACCCACCCTCACTTCGTTTTGGGACTTAGTTTTGCTATTAGTTACAATGTTTGTCAAAAGATGGCGGTGTATGTCGATTACATCGCGCAAGTGCTTTGACTCTTCGTATTACATAATAAGCCTTGTGCTTGTCTATAGAAGTTACTTATCTCTTTATAAAGAGTATAGATTTATTTCTTAGGAAGTTTTAAGCCTATATAAAAGCAGCAGTACAACCTAATGCTTCCATTTACCGCCTTTATCCAAAACGAAGGAAATAATCAGGATTGATGAGAAGAAGCCCAGCTCTCGAGGCTCTTGAAAGCTAAATTAATCTCACTTAAGCGACAACGAGATGGCTTATCTCTTTCCTTTAATTATTACACTTTTTCTCACCAAGAAAAACAGTATTCGCGCAAATCTTTTTTATTCCCGTCTTTAAATTTGGAGATTTCTTTAAACATCGCAAGATTCTTTTCTTTCTTTTTTGCGGTTTAATCTTTTAGCTGATTTATATTCTTAGAATGGAATAATATGAAATATCTTTTGACAGTATTTTTATTATTGCTCAAATCTTGTTGAAAAGGAAAATCTTGTCAAGATTCAAAAGGGTGAAACTTAGGGGTGAAAGAGTGAAATTGGTCGTAATTGACATCTAAGATAAAAGTTTCATAAATTCGCTAAAGAGCGCTATTTGGCATTTTCGAAAATATCGCAGAATAACCCACGTAGATATAAAAATGATAATTATTTCTCGAATACAGCTAGGGTTTGTAATTACCAATCCGCATTAGGCAAGCGTGGTGATTAAGCCCAATCCCGTCATAGTAGCGAAGACATTATTTCTATGATTAGTTGGTTTAATAGCCAACTTACGACGAAAAAGTAAATCGTATCGTCTCTCCTGTAAAATTTTGATTTTTCGATTGCCTACATATTGCCCGGAGGCGTCGATTTATAAACTCGCTAAATACCAATAAAATCTTCCATCAGAGGAGTTGAAACAAATCTTTTCAGTCGCCTGTCGTTCACAAACATTCGCGCCGCGGAGCCGGCCGATATTGCTTCTAAATCGACCCAGAACAAATATTACTTCATCCAGTGCATACGCGGTTGCCTCCCGCTGCTATTGCAAAATGTTCGATGCAGACTCACATCCTAGAGTTTTATAGACTAGGGTTTTAGTTTTTCTTTAATCTAGTCTAACTACCGCACTGGAGACGACATTTACTTAAAATGCTCATTATCTTAATTATTATTGACTAGTGGCCCGCCCTCACTTCGCTTCGGGACCGTAATTCAGAAATGAACCGATAGATGGCGCTGTGTCCAATTAAATCTCTTCTCTCTCTTCTCTACTCTTTAATCTTTCGTGTTTTCGGTTTATCTAAAAGCTTTGTCGTAGTCTATAGAAGTTATCTCTTTATAAATAGTATAGAAGATAGTCTTTTTGTCTATCGATTCTGTTCCTATTCACCCCGTTTTACGGTACTTATTAGTGTACTGTATTGCAATTGAAATTAGTAGTTATTCAATTCTCAGGATATCGAGCTTCACTTCTAGGAAGCAGTCCTGTTTGCACATCCCGCAATGTTGATTGTAAGCCAGACGAAAATAGCTTTCCCTCGATATGAGCGCCGATGCGGAACTTCCGCCTTCACTTCCGCGGGTCCCGGGGGTAACTGCGTCTGATTGCTGTTTACGTATTGAGATTACTCTTGAGGGACAGAGTAGGGGTAAGACTTCGACAATACACTAAAGAAAGGGTAAAACCTTCGCCCAGGGACTCTGCAGCCTAAATAAAAAAAAAAGTCTACTAATCATAAAGGCTTCAAGCATTTTTTTTAAAACTAGAGTTAACAAACGAGTAAGAAGGTCACCTGTTGGTAAGTAATCTTCGCCGCCTATAAACATCCACGAGAACAAAGAGATAGCTGATGCGTTTCCGCTTTAAAAAGGAGTACGCTCATCTTTTGAACGTCCCTAGTCTCAGATTCGAGAAAATGTTATTGAAAATATTCTTCGTGGAAGAGCCACGCTTTGTCAAGAATGGGTTGGCTCGACGAAAGTGATACATAGCCTCACAAAAAACCGGCGTGAACAGCGACTGAGTTGTGTTTCGCTGAGTGAGTGAGTGTACCGGAGGGCCGATTGGGGGGAAAAGTGGTATAAAGGTTGACCCTTAGTTGAAGCCCTTACCATCCTGTGATTCTACTGCTCGTCTGCGATTAAACAGTTTATCACATACATGTACACATGGATTTCATTGAGCGTGGTGATAAAGCCTAATCCCACCCTAGTAGCAAAGACTAGATATCTATGATGGAGGCTTTTGCCCTGCAGTAGGACATTATATAGGCTGACACTGTACTTTATTCTCATTTCACTAGGTAGCAAAGCAATCTTTCCAACATTTTTCGTTATGCATGTTTCTAGTGGGAAACATTAACCCATTTTGTATGAAAAGCCTTTTAAGTTCACGGCCTTAAGGTCAGCAAACAATCTTAACATTATACATAAGCTTTCGGCAAACACAAAAGATTCCTCAAGGGATATATTGCTATCCCTGTTAGCGTTGTACGAGAGAGGGAGAGAGAAGAGCACGCAATAACGGCGAGGAAAGGGCTCGTGTGTTTAATAAATGCTGTGGAAGTTAGAGTCACGGAGGGAAACCTGATATCTAACCTATAGCCTACTTTGTCTTGTAACTGGATATTGTTCTACGCAAGTAATTTTCACATAACCGCTACGTATTGTGTAGGATTATCCGACGTTATTAGCTGTTGGTCCTGTGCATGATTTCTCTTCGACCGAGTCACATACACATACACAATAAGGGAATAGATAGTGCACCTAAGTTTGCATACACACTTGAGCAATATAGTATTCATATCGTGCGCACCCTACGCAGGAGTTACCTGTTATTTCCCGACCTATTTATTCTTAAACATCATCTAACAAATATCCTAACTGTACATTAGTGTTTTAAGTAAATATTGCACTTAAAAAATTCGTCGGAGGGTTCAGGTGGGACTCGAACCCACAACCTTCCACAGCCCGGGTGGCTGTACTACCAATTATACTAACCGAACCCCTTACTAAGCCGACAAATTTCGTAAGTGCTTAACTCGCCATGAGCTGACGATAGTCTCATCAATATTGTAGGTATACATACAATATCCAGTGGAAACATTATTGCAAATATTTGACCACTCGTTAAGATGAAACTGCTAAACGAATAATTTTTATTTTTGGTATAGCAATTTGTTGCAATTTATTCTAAAGTAATTGGTGTTTTGCAACAATTGAGTAATGTTCCAACATCGTTATGATTTAAATTAAAGAGGCTTTTCTCTTTGTTCCAGGGCTGCTATCATGGGATTCTGGAGAACACCAGGTCGATCTGGAAAAGGAGCTGTCCACCCTCACGGCGCAGGCACCCGAGGGGGAGGAAGCCAGATATGGTGAGTAAACCTACTTTTCTATTTAACATTCTCCCCGGGTCGGGTAAAAACTTGTACCTGAGGGCCTAAACTTTTATAAGTGGGAGAGCCAAGCTTTGGCATGAAGGCTCCGCATAATTTAAGGGGCTATATCGAAAAAACTAGCTCCGCCAACCTATTTACACTGATTGTGGCGACAATATGATATTTTTTAAGAAAGTAAAACATTAACAAACTTATCTAAGTTTGCAAGTAAATTGAATTTTTCGAGATGCAAAAAAATCTTTTTTAAATGTGACAAAGAACAATAAAGTTAATTATTGCTAAAAATCAAACTAAAAATGGCCACTTTTAGCAATAATTAACATTAATGTTACTTGTCGCGTGTTAAAAATATTGTATATCGTCTTGAAAAATTCAATTTACTTGCATCTAAGTCTGTAATGTTTTACTTTCTCAAAAAATATCATATTGTCGCCACAATCAGTGTAAATAGGTTGGCGGCGCTAGTTTTTTTCGATATAGACCCTTAAACTGTTTGGTCCTGCGCTTTACCCCTTCTTGGCCGTGATACCTACTTTAATTAACAGAACTAATAGAAAAGTCGTCCCTCTATTGCATTCTCAGAAATAAATACCCATTTCGATCATATTTTACTTATAATAACCGATTATGAAAGCAATAAAGCAGACGTTATTCACAGTCGTAAATTATTTCAACTGAACTTCTCTCGCTCCAGTGAGTATTTACTAATATTAATCAACAAAATTGCTTCATGTCAAAAAAATAAAAGAGCCTAATACGATTTCTTGGCCTAACGTTCAGGCTATTGTATTTCCCCCTCGCTTGCTAGAGTGCCTTTGTTTTGTCGCTTAGATAATTTATTTTTACGATGTTAAGCCTGCTCTACTAACGATTAAGGGCGATGGTATCGGTACTTTATATCGGTTGTATTCAGGGTTTCTTATGGCTTCTTACATTGTTACCGAAATACCACAGTATGCAAACTAACTTTCTTATTAAAAAACGAACACTAAAGTTAGTCATGGTTTTAAAATGGTGCTGTCACTTTTATGCTGCGTTATTTCCGGACCGATACGACCTGCAAACCTTTATAAAGCGAATTCCTTTATAAAAGGTCGGCAGCGCTACTTGTGACTCCTCTGGTGTTGCAGGTGTCCATGGGCGGCGGTAATCGCTTACCATCAAGTCATTCGTCTGTTCATCTGACATCTATATCATAAAAAAAAACGAGAAAGATACTGCGTGATGCTGTGTTCTTGGATAACAATCTTGAATTTTCTCTGGTCCTGCGCAAATACTTTTCACACTTTGTTGTTTTTTAAAAGGCAGTAAATAAACTCGTAAAGAAGAAATACCTACTCGTAAATTATGGTTACAACGTTGAATGCATGTAAACATATTTATGTATACTTAAGTTGTTTTATGAGGCGTAGCTTTCACATTAATCTCAATGTGTTGTTATTTACAAGTCAAAGAAGCAGATTTGCGGATAGTTTATATTCGCATTGTACTGATCTAAGAGCAACAGGGGTCTTCAGATACAAATATTAGATAGTCTACAGTCGTAGCTTCACGCTACTTACGTACTTTAAGGACAATATGGCTACGATTTTATATTTTTACTAGTGGCGCGCCCATTTGTATCGGGACCTAGTTTTGCTATTTTGAATCATTGACTATAGATGGCGCTAGGTGGCTGAGCTCCCATCGCTCCTTAGACCACCATAGAGGATGAACTAATAAGTTTAATTAGAAAGACGCAAATTCGTAATTAAAAATAAAACTTAGTGCCTTAATAGCAAACTCCTGATTATAATCTAGAGTCTAGTCTAGAGTGCGATGTAATCGCACTTGTGTTTTGTCTTTTCGGGTTACATATAAACCGTGCGGTTTTATACAGAACATTATCTCTTTATAAATAGTGTAGAAGATCTTCGTTTACAGCAAGAGCACGCTAAAAGAGCGCTATTAAAATTTGTCATTTTCAGTATTCTAACTCAATTAAAATTAAAGGTAGTGGCGGCATATTTAGAATTCAAAATAGCTATAGTTTTCCCTACCCGATTAATGCTTCTTTTCTAAATAGAACCATCAAACATTTGGTGCCTGGGTTATTCCGGTCGCGTGAGTGAGGGCTTAAGCCTGCGCCCTTGGTATCATACTTAAACAAGGGTATATTTCCATAATCCTTGAAACTTACTGGGTCATAGTTTGTTTATATTTATTTTACGCAGGCAAACATAACTAATCTAGCTTTATTCAATGACCTGAATTTCTTCCAGAACAATGTACAAAGTTCTAAGTTAGGAGCATGTTCTTTATAACTTTCAGTTTCTCTTCTCTATTAAATTTATTATACGCTTGTTCATAACATCATAATACTTCGAGTACTTAAAACAGTTTATACTTATTCTTCAAAAAGTTACGGTCAGAAAAAGGCGTAAAAGTCTGATCGCTATAGCCTTAAACTTTTCTTACGCATCAAAAATGTAGGAAGATATTTCAGCGAGAGCGTCGCAAATGAATTTACGACCTCCGTCCCAGATCCCCAAATCATAACTCATTTTTATCTCAGACACCCGATGAGAATATCCAGTAAAGCATCTCTGATCAAGTTTCTTATACTGATCAAAGATTTTTCTTTGAACGGGGTGTGATTTTACCCTTCCAGCCGCATTGGCAGCTAAGTTTCGCAACCAGTTGCCAAAGAAGAACTTACATTCTTGCTACCCTCAACTAGTTGCTAAACACTATAGATTTATCTTTTTTCACCTGTTATAATTTCTGATATCGTGCCTGTCCATATAATTTAGTATCTAGCACATACTAGAGGTCATGAAGTAAAAGAAATAATAAAGAATTAAAAAAATAACCTTCAAAAGATCACCACCTAAAAAGTTAAAAATAATACTTTTCACCTAACACTTCAAACCAGAATTATTAGTTTATTTCGAAGTTTGATTCCAAAATTAATCTTTTTATTAGATTTTTTGGCTAAGTACTAAGCTAGCAAACAGGGAAGATTTTAGTCAGGACCTCACTGTTACGAACTGTATTGTGTCTCGTTTACGGTCTACGTTTATGCCTATATTAAATAGCCGAGATGCTCAGAACCTCTTCTTTCCGTCATATTTACGATGTAGACTCTAGATTATAATCAGGAGTATGCTATTAAGGCACTAAGTTTTATTTTAATTACGAATTTGCGTCTTTCTAATTAAACTTATTAGTTCATCTGGGAGTTCAGATAATGGATTTTTCATAGCTATGCGCTTAATGCTACCATTAACTGCCTGGAGAGGGAAAACATCGAACGTTTTTCGAACATAGATTCGGGTTTGTGATTGCCAATCCGCACAAGGCAAGCGTGGTGATTAAGCCTAATCCCATCATAGTAGCGATGACTTGATTTCTATAATGGAAACCTTTGGCCTGCAGTGGGACAGTATATAGGCTGACATTTTACTTTACTTTTCACAGACACTTTTGTTACCTTTTACAAAAAGTAGAAACTGTCCCATTTCGAAGACTCCCAATTCCGAGTACACGCATTAAATGGATCACCTACATAATGTACCGTATTGATTGTGACGTCACGCCTCAGGTGGGGTGGTGATTAATCACGTGGCTGTCACGTGATCGAGTGAGAAGCAATGTCGGTGCTAACACACCGTGACGTCATTACGTGGTCTTTTAAAATATTGCGTTATACGTTTTTTTATGAAAAAGCATTTATTTTGATCATTTTATCAACGTGATGTGAAATGAGAGATGAGTTCTATATCATTATTAGGCTCGGTGATTTATAATAATTATGAGCGATTTTAGCTCAGTTGATAAAAAAACTTTACATGCCGAGCATACACCTCTGGATTTTTAAAACCTATTTGCGCATCTCTACCATTACTTTTCGAATATTTTTTAAAATGTATGTCTAATTCCTCTGTTTAAAGTATCGAACGTAAAACGGCTGTCGTTTTATTATAATTACCTGTTTTTCCAGATCCTGAATTATGGTCTAAGCATTCACTTAGCTCCGAAGTGACAACCATCGATGCAACCGGGAATCAAAAGCCAAATAGTGAAAGATTTAAATGATAAAAAGAACCAAATAAGGATCCTTAGGGCTGTCAGCATAGAGTAAAATAGTCAGTGACAAAATAAATGAAGATAAATAACTCTTTGCTTAAAGAACTGCAGTACCTTTTTAATTCCCCGCAGCCACAAGTGCAGCAGATGCATCCCTGCAATTCATCACAAGATGGCCGCAGTGGATCGTGGCAATGCGCATGGTTCCTGGTAATTGGGCCATCTATCTTTGACACCGCTGATGAGCCTCTGACGGGGATCGATAGCAGGATTGAAGTGCCCTTTATAAAGTATCCGCTTTTAACGCAAAATTTAATGATTGAGTTTTTATTGGATAGGCTGGATTTTATTTAATCACGCTGTTGATGGAAAAATGCTCAAGCGGCACGTGAAAAAGTGTGATGTTATCCAGCCTCGCTGGAAAATAGATAAGATAGATAACATTTAGGGACTTTTGGAGATTAGGGAAGTCTTTAGTGTAACTTAAAAGTACGAAATTTCGAGAGATAATGCGTCAATAAAGTCTTGTAAACGGATTTCTCATATTTATAACCAAGGACTACTACCCTATGACATAAACGGGAGTGGCGCCATTAATTAATTTCACAAATTTCTGGATCATTAGCAACGGTTGAACCGTTTGCCGTGGTCAAAATCGCCCCAACTTCATCATACAACATCTTTGCGTACAGACTAGGCCGGTAGCCATCCGTGATCAAATTCTATTCACAAAACGGATCACTACGCTCCCGATAACTAACGATATTCTGAGCCATTTGGAACGATAGATTTCTGTTCAGCCTTCTCGCTCGCACAGCAGCCGTTTCATCCACCTCGTTAAGTACACGCGACGAACTGTAAACCGATAGCCCGGGGCCAGCCAGCCGAAAACCTGTCATTTAGAGTACTTCGGAGGTTTTGCGGCGAAAATTATTAGAGATTTTTTCTCTAACTCAGCAACGAATTTCTTTGTCTTTGCCGGCATTTGCATTAATAGGGAGAGAATGGATGTATTTATTAATGTCTAGTCCGATAATACTTCCGTCTGATCCTGCCTCATGCTTACCAAGGTTTTTTGATCGGAATCAAACTCACAAAAATTTTGATTCAGAGTTAATATTTTAAAACTTTCTCCTTAGGAAGCGGCTTTATGCTGTCAACGATATTGTCGAGAAACACTCTCTCATCTTTGCGTGTAATTCCCGGATGCGACCAAAGCTGTTGCTTACGCTGCTGTCAAGCTGTCAAGTCTAAGCTGTCACAGGGTACGTTTCGACCATGATTCAGGATTAGCCTAGCCTAGTAATTACAAAGAAGCGAGCACGTCTGATCTTCGCAAACCTTAAATAGGGAAATCAGACCAACTGAATCATGGCTACACGTTTCAGAACAGAAACAAGAAATATGCACATAAATATGAAAAACCGAGATGTGCACTCTCGGATTGAAACCACGACTCTCCGCATGAAAGTCGCGTTTATTCTTCTTCACAAAACACCTCAAATTGATCTAACTCCGTACAAAGTAGCTTTTCCACTGAGCTGCCACAGCGCGCATCGACATTTTAACAAACACTATTCCTTTTATAAAAAAGAAACAATGTTAGTATGTAAAGGCTGCTCCAAAACGTGTGGCTAGTGGTCGTTAAACGCGTGCGACGAAGTGCGAACTGATACCGATGTAGGTCGCCCAAACGCGCCGCGAGTGGTGGCTGACTGGGATAAATTTGGCATAATATCCATTTGACATAGCAACTATTCGAACAAACACGTAGTGATATTAGCTATCGCGCCGCTAAATTGAAGTGGGCTTGCCACTTGATGGAGGAAGTGCGTTTTAGATTGGAAGCCACGTTCGGGTAGGAAGAGTATGGGTTTGCCTCCAGCCAGATGATCAGATTATTTACGTCACGCAGGTAACTTTAAAATCAGTAAAACTCACGACCGAGCCGAGTAGAGGTGTTTTGGAGAGGCATACGCCCAACGGTGGGCAAAAGAATGCTGATAAGAAAGAATAAATAAAGCATTAAGACGGATGCAGCCCTCGCGTTTCTCTCTACCACCTTACACATAAAAAAATGCCATCACCGTTTCAACGTGCAAAGCCATCGTTATGGCGCCATAGGTTCTCACCACAGCATCTACTCGTTATTCTAAGATTCTAAGATGAGATGAAAGCAGACTGTTTCCTTTGTAGATTGTACTAAAATTGAACAAAACATACAGCACACGATCCAAACATCTCGTTAGGAGCTCGGCGAAGTGCGAACTGGATAACCGATGCAAAGCATCCAAACGCGCCGCGTATACTTAATGGATCCTTACTTTGGAAACTTTTGTGTAAGGTAACACGTCTGTAGTAACTGAAGTATGCTTTTACACTTGAAAAAATATCTGTGCAAACGTTCAAACATCCGAATCTAAACTCTTAATAAAGAGGTACCTAACGGTTTGTGACTGATCGACAAAACTATCAACGCCTAGCTAAAATAACTTAAATACCACTTAAGTATAAAGAGTAGAATTGCATAGTCAACCTCATGTCTTATATTTAAACCGAAAGATCCTGGCAGAAGAGCAAATCCCAAAAGGTGTGGCTTGATGTCATAAATGATGACATGTGTGCTAAACTGACAACTATGGATGCCCAGGAATGTGAGAAGTGCAGAAAGGCGGACCCCGGGTCCCGAAGCTTCAGCTTTGGACGCAACTAGGACAAAATGCTAAGATGATGGAGATGATGAGGATTCACTCCCAATCTCCTGTTCAGAAGGCGCAAGGCGCTTTTTTTAATAATATAGGAAGGAAGGCGAACGAGCAAGCGGGTCATCTGATTGTAAGCGAACACCGTCGCCCATGGACATTAGCTACACCAAAAGGAGTGTGGATGCGTTGCCGGCCTTTAAGGAAGGTATAGGCTCGTTTCTTGAAGATTTGGATATCGTATCGGTTCGGAAATACCGCTGCGGGAAGTTGATTCCACAATGAGCTTCCGTGCCCAATCAGCTACCATCGCTCTCCATGATGACCTTGGTATGACTTTCAATTCTAAATACGTTCATTGTTGATATTATTATGCTAAAACAGCGGCGTCCCATTATTCCCCGACATAATCCGATTCGTCAGGCCTTCATAAGCCTACGTTCTGTTTATTGTTTTAATCGTCTAAATATTTATTGTGTCAGCGGATGGTCTGAGCGGGGGCTTTCCTCGTTAAATTAACGAGCCTTTTCATTTCAATATTCGATTTGATGTATTCCCGAATAGGATTAGCTGATTTTGTGAATACATACGGCGGAAGATTGTGGGGTTTATTATAATTTACTTTAGGATTCGGGTAGGCGATCGGAATGGTGAACGTTAGGAGAGGCCTATGCTTAGCAGTGGACAGCAACCGGTTGTTGATAATGACATTAGTAACAAAAAGCAGACTCGTCTATTCAGTTGGTCTCTATAAGATTGTGCCCTCGATTGTCTAATAAATCAATACAATGGGGATTATCGCGTGTGTGTGAAAAATTTGCTAGTGGGCGTACTGTAGAACTGAGGACCATCTACACGGTGATTGGTTATTTTTAATGTGAGATTTCAAAATGTCACAAAAAACTAATGACGTTGAAGTTGGACCTCAGTCTAATATAACCTCATCCAGCGGAGAGCCTTTCCATTCTTGTAGTGGATCAGCTTGCTAAAAAGTAAACAACTAAGTAATCTAATTCAATGTGCAGCTCTGCTCTAATCAAATGGAGTACTAGATTCTTTTATTTGACTAAATTTTCAATCTCCATTGAAATGAACTTCAATGTGATTTATTTAATGCAAGCTTGTGAAATTCTCTTTGCAAAGTATCTGGAGCAAAAGTGTTAACGCTCTCATTTATGCCGTATGTGTTGGCTCAGATGCTATACAGATTAAAAGGATTCAACTTCAAATTTATTTACATCTGAAATATCCATTCGTACAGGATTTCAATGTTCATTAAATTTTCGCGTTGCATTATAACTATTATTAATATATTATAGACGGGGATGGTGTTCGCTTGTGACCACGGCTGTTGTAACGCAGCCGAAACGTCAAGCAGTATGTACATAATTATGTGCTTTAAAATTTACGTCGCGTTAATACCCGTCAATAATAATAATCATACTAGTCATTTCAAAGTTGTCTCGAACGATACGTGCAGTTGATGACAGGTAAATTCGATCATCATCATTATCATTAATTATCAGTCCGAAAGTACCCACTGCTGAGTATAGGCCTCCTTTCTATTTCGCCAAAGTAATTCGAAAAAAATTAAAAACTCTATCACCGAAGTCACAATTTTATTGATTCGTGAAAAAATAGACTAATATTTTGTTTACGATAAAAAAGGAAAATCTTGTATTTTTCTGTGAGATTGGGAAGTTAAATACCTATGTCCTAATCAAATACGGAATGGATTCAGAAGTCCCATTCATTGCTTTATCATCAAGAGAGCAGATTGCCTGAGCTACTCGATTTTGAATACTAAAGAGAATATGTAGTGTTGTAAAACTATCGATAGTTTAGCTATTTAATGATAATTCTCGAAAATTGTTTGAAAAGGCAAAGATAGCTTAATAATAACAAAGTCAATAATATGGCATTTTACATTAAATAAGACTTAAATTTTACATGAAATAATACTCAAATTTAAATTCACATTCGACGCAATTTGCATACCTACTTAGTGATAGCTTACCTTAAAGTGAATCGAGAGATTGAAAATAATTTTCTAGTACAAACATAATTATATAAACACAAACATTTATAGAGTTAGGCAAAAAAATAATGTCTATATCTGCAATCGTTCAAAAACCTTTCTTCAAAGTTTTTTTGAATTGAGCTTGTATTGCCACAAAGTTTAAACCCAAGTCACAGAATCCACAATTATTTTATTGTTACAAGTTTGTTTCAACCCAGGTTCCACAATATGAGGCATTTGTACAGTAGTTATTTGTAATTCGCTGGATGCTAAGAATACTGGATGCTTTAAAATATTTAAGGTAGTTTTAGTCCAGGGCCCATCCTGTACAGATTTAAAGGTCTAATAACGCAATCTCATAAGTATGCAAATAAATAATGTTTCTGTTTCTATCTTTTAATTGACTAATATCCATCGATGATGGAACGCTCACAGCACTAGTGGGCGGTCGCCGCAGACGACTCAATGTTAATTTTGAATGAGTCGGGAAAGCCGTTATAAGCTTTGCAAGATCGGATTTGGGTGTATGAGAATTTTTTGGCAACGGATTAAATTTAATATTAGACTTCAGAATCTATCAATGTTCATAATAGAAATTATCGTTTACAAAAACTTAGAGTTAAAAGTTTTGTCTTATGGTGCACGAAAATAGTAGGTATTAACTACTACTTTCTGAGATTTATTTCAAAATTATATTAATCGAATAAATAGATAATTATATTAGATAAAAAAATATGTGGCTCCCTGCTAAAACTGCAATTTAGTACAACCACAGATACTATGTACATTGACCAGCCTATGACATAATGTTGAATTATTTGTGTTCCGTAGTGAATCTAATGAAATTAATCGTAGTGTAGGTATCACAATTAATTGATGGTTACAATCTCACCAGTTGTAATAAACATACACGTGTCGTAAGTAGTTGGATTTTAAAATTTTACGTATTATGAATGTTTAGTTCCCCACGGTTCCAAGCGAAAATAATACCTGCGAAAAATATTTCACCAGCCCTTTTACAAAGGTAACAAGGAATTTAAAAAAAGTCTCCATTTCGGTTCAACGCAGTTCCACCCCAGTTCCATGGAAAAATAACTGAAAACAACGAATGGACCGTCAGCGAATTCTTTTTCGGTTTCATATTTCGACAATATTGCACATTTTGTTCAAACCCGTGCGAATAGAAACAGAATAATCAAACTCCATAGGTATTATTACATATGTGATGTTCATGACGTGATGAACAAATATTGTATTTGGTGAAATGATGTGTTATGTTGGTTGTTATTTATCAGTGTAAGTTATCTAAGAAAGTGATAGCCTGATTTTAATACAATTTCATACAAAAGATACAAGTGTATTTTTTTTACGCTTTGCAATTTATTTCTTAGTATATAACGCACTTAAAAAAATCGTGGGTTATGTAGAAATCCCCAACCCATAACTTTCCATAACCGGCTGCCTGGATTCAAAATAATCATTATCAAAATATTCGTGTAATAGTCGATAAAACTATTTAATACCCTTTTTAATTGCTACAGTAAAGTTTCTAACTTTCTCGTTAAAAATTATTAATCCCATCACAGCGGACCAAAATGTAGCAAAAAAAAGGGAGTTCTAAAATCACCTGCAATTCTTTGACAGAAACAGTATAAAATTCTTCTTTACAGTATAAAATCAATTAATAGGCGTGAAAATTTGTTTTGACGTGAAAAACAGCCAGTCAACCGTTTTGGTTGCAAAATATCGGATGATTAATATCTCTTGATATTTTGACTGAAAAATATCGAGTGATTAATATCACTTTGTATAATAACGGCTAGTCGATCCTTTGTGCTCGTTTAATGTTTTCGCGTTATTAAAAGGACGCATTGATTATTAATCGTATAGGTATGGTAGTAGGTATGTATACTTTTATACCTATCATACGAAGGATAGGAGGTATAACTTTTTTTTATAATTAAGGCTCTACCTTCCTTTATGACGCCAATGTCAAGTGAAACAATTGGTATAATGTTACCCTCATTGTAACGTCAACTGTCGAAGTCAGTCCAAATCACAGTGACTCAATAAAATGCGCGTTTTATCGATCAAAAGTAAAGATTCTTCCTGACTACTCTTATCAGCATCAACTCTATTAGATCCATTTAAGTTGTTCACGCGACCAAATTGTACTCTAAACCAGTAATATCAAACGATTTGTTTTACTACCCACCACATAATCCTTCCACTATAATTTTGTGTCTCATTGGCAGCATTAACAATGCGTTACAATCAATAACCAAAAAAACTTTAGCATTGTTTATCTTTATTATTAAACTGCACGAATGAAACTCTGTTTTCACTATCATATTCGTTTCTGTTTCTGTCAGTAAATCATTAACTTTTACTACTATTTAATGAGCATCGTTAAAAGTAAAATTGGTTGAACTTACGTGCTCGCGTGAGTAACCCAGCGTGTTTTTGTGATATTCAAATGAAATAATATTTCGAGTTTTATATGTGCCTTAGATATTAGTCAGCCTATGGTTGTTTGGCTAACGGCTGTTTCTCTTACAAGTGAAGGCTATTGGCAGATATACACATAGATTTAAAAAATCCAGTGGTGCGTTTTTAGGTACCATCGAGTAACCATCGTAAGGTCATCATCATCCTAGCGTTCCATCCTAGATGCGTCAGTCACAAAGCTGTCACTTTACGCACGCTTTTCTGCTTTGAGTCCTCTACTTCGCACAGTCTTGGACATCCAAAGCTGTCAGTTTATTAAAACTGAGCACAGCTTACGTCAAACCACGTCTTTTTGGGTCTACTCCTTCTACCAGGTCGTTAAAATTTGTTACCTACTTAGTTGGCCGGTTTTAGGTAATTTAAACATTAACTCTGCACAGTAATAGTGTGACTGCAAACATACTAATAGAACCTTTTACCCGACAAATTATATTACTTCATTTCCTCGGGTGTTACAACCAATATCCCTCGTGAATTCGCTCATTAGGTGAACAAAAACCTCTATTGGGAAAGCAATAAAGCAAACGCCATAGTTTAACACATCCCGGTCTCAACAGACCCGCATTATCCCAATACAATATGAACCCTCGGGCGCACACATACAGTACATAATCAGTTGATGCTTTGTGCAATTCACTAGGCTTTCAGCTACGAACTAATAGGGTTGCCGCTGGATGTATTAAGTTGGTTATGTGAATCCATTTAACGTTTAAAGGAGACTGGACAAAAGTGGTCCGTAAACAATAACCTTGGGGTAGGCCTATGCCCCAGCACATTAATGGGCACATGAATTAAATAGGTGATTGCATGTGGAGTGAACTCAATACTCAATGCTTTATTTGCGTTTCACAGTCCAACTCCTTACCGAATGATGTCCTAGAAGAAGGTAAACAAAATCCTGGCCGTCCAGCGGCACGTTGGGTCGATAATGTTACAAAAATAGGAGGGACTACTAGGATTCGGCTTAGGACTCAAACCTCAACAATGGCGTACGTTTTTTTTTCTAAACTGCTGGGTCAGATTTCGATGGCCTTGGAAGTGTAGGTATGTAAATGAGGTGTCATCAAATTCATTAATGAAATCACCCTAAGTTTCGCGTGTCGTAATACTGTTTGAAGATCATCAGCTCTTTCTGGAAGATGGATGGGATGTTAAACTGCCAAATTGGTATCATTCAATTTACATAGCAAATGTGAATTGAACGCAATCTGTTATGCAATCTACTGTATATTTTCTGAGTTCAGTGGAGTTATCTAAATTAATAGAATCATTCTTTATGTAAAAAATTTCAGATGAGATAAACCATGATAGAATAAAGTCCTCGTCTCTGTCTGTTATCAACCCTACCGAAGCATCTTTCGCAATGGCCCGCCTCTTTATCAGCGACCACAGATTCCTTCATTCCCCGGGTCTGAATCCCACTTGGTCCAATCTCACGTAATGGACCAGATAGGCGATATTTTCATTGTCGTTGTCAGTGTCGCTTCCTGAAAAAGAGGGAACTTTCACTTTTGCCTATTGCAGATGGTTTTATTTGATACGAGATCCGCCTGGCTTCGCTCGGGTGCATTATTGTGCAAGTATTATTTTAAGTATAGGAATGTTACTCCAAAACATTGAAACACCATATCTTGGAGAAATTCTTGATGTCATCTAACTTTTAATACATAAGCCCTTTACGTAATAGTACACAAACTCCCCCCTTCTCTTCTTTTACCATCTTTACTACAACTCATCATTTGGATCACTCTCAAAAACATTGCATCAAAAATCCGGTACGCAGTCTTATTAGATCTAAGCCTACGTAAGGTCAGACAGCGCAAACAATTTCGACGAATTTCGAAAAGTCAGAAAATGTGTTCAGTAGTTGACAGAATACGTAGTTAAAGGAATGTAAATGTTCACAGATACACCCTGTACTATGGTATAAGGGTCACTTTAGTGCCGCTCACTATGTTGTGGTACAAGCAAGATACATAAATAAAATATGATTTCCCCTCAAAAAAGATTGTTAAAACTCCATGTATGGGCTGGGAGTCATTAGTATTGTCTCGACGGAGCAAGGTCAGCTTGTTATCTGTGGAACAATGGGCTGTGAAATATGAGCCTCTCTCCCAGACGGACAGTACGTTGTTGTATGTTTCTGACCATGCCAAAAAGGTACTGCCGAAATATAGTTCTTGTATGTATAGTGTAATGCTTTCCGAGGCACGGAGGTACAAGATCGACAATTTTCTAAATTCAGGACTGACAGCACTGAGAATTTCTAAACAGAAAAACTCAAGTATAACTTTCCGGAGAGCACGTTAAGGGTTTGGTCCATGCGCCCTGATCTCTCTACGGGCGTGTCGCTCTGGTACCCATGGAATTGAGAGGGTAAGAGAACAGAGAGTGCACCTATGTTTGCGCACATACTTGAGTTCTAATTACTATAATATATCCTACGTACTTACGTGGCTGATCGTTAAAATTGGCCGCCGTAGCCGTTTATCGCGACTGCTCCAAAAAATAAAGTCCAATTTGCAATATGTACCTATAATATAGGAGATCGGACTTTTTGTTCCAAAAAATACGGCTGATCGTTAAGATTGGTCGCCGTAGCCGAATATCGCGACTGCTGCAAAGAATAAAGTCAGATTTGCAATATGTTTAATATAGAAGATCGGACTTTCTGCTCCAAAAAATAAAATCCGATTTGCAATATGTTTCATATGGCAGATCGGACTTTTTGCTTCAAAGAATAAAGTCCGATTTGCAATGTTTAATATAGGAGATCGGACTTTGTTCTTCGGAGGAAGCGATCAGTTGGAAGATTTTATTAGAAATAACGGTTGTATACTTTGTTGACAGGCGAGCGCCTCATCCAGTTCGCATCCGAGAACCTGGTGACGGAGATCCTGATCCACCCGCAGATGAACACGCTCATGCAGTGCATGCGCAACCTGCTGAGCTCCTTCACCCGCCACCGCCACCTCTGGTGCACGCCGGGTACACCTTCGCTGGGAACGGCTCCTGGATCATGCAGGTAAGGAACACACACATTACATCTACATATTCTACTAGTGGCCCGTCCTCACTTTTGGGACATTAGTTCCACCTCTACCAATAGATGGAGTTGGGTGTCGATGTCAATTCGCGCTAGTGGCCGGGCCAAGATAAATAGCAATGTAACTTAAATGTAATTGTAATTCTTTTGCTCAAATGAAACAGTCCTGTACTTATTACTATTTTGAAAAAGAGGTAACTACTGAGGTTTCTTGCTAGTGATGGTTGTCTTCTCAGTAGAAATCGACGTCCGAACCAGTGGTAGATTTGATATTATGTGTTGAACTTTCAGAAGTATTTCTGTATGGACCTAACTTGAATAAAGATTATTATATTTCTATTTCTATTTAATAGAGAGTATAAGCTATCTCCAAACAAAGGTTTATCAAAATCGCTGCAGCCGTTAACCGTGATGTAACAAACACACTCACATACTTTTTCGCCTTTATTATTTTCATGGTGTGATTATGTGATAGATGATTATGACGTCATAATGCTGTTGCAGCACCCTGCTTTATACTCGCTAGTGCTTATTAGCATTTGTATCATCAAAAAGGTACTTCACTCCAAAAGCGAACACTATACTCACTATACCTATTATGTGTGAGTGTTCCACTTTCGCGGAGGTAATGGATTCCAAATTTGAACAGAGACAGCAAACAGTCGTTACTATGACAAAGTTCCCTTAAATTTTGCCGCACCTATTTGACCTACTATAAACTCGGAAATTAGGAAACGGGTTTGTAAAGAAACTGGAGTTAGAACTAATACTAAGGCTCTCGTAGAAATAAAAAAAAAACACATTTAACATGCCGATATTGTTCAAATTGATCGCTAGAAAATGGTTATCTATTTCAGTTATTACGAAAAAATATAACAACATTTTCATGCTCATCCTGCCCCCTATCTATCATTTAAAAGAACTAGATAGCACAGAGCCTAAATATTTTTTTCATCAGTTTGGATTACTTTTAGTAATTAATTTTTAACTCTAAAATACCTTAAATTTATATATCAGCTTTCTACTTTCTCCAAAACTGCACGTTACGTTCCAGCCAATACGGGTGACATTCTGCCTGACCCCAATACAGGGTGTCCGGAAATTACTTGCTAACTTGCTAAATTGGCACCAGTCGAGTGCACGGAAACTGGTGTACTGTGACGTCACTTTATATCAGGCAAGCACGTAAACAACTGTTCGAGCCAACTCTAGCATTAGAGTGAGTAAACATTTATTAGTAGGAAATAATAAAGTAAAGTATGTCACCATATGGCTGTAATAAAATTGACTATTCATATTTATTAAAATAGTCATAATTGATGGGTTAGGTTAGGTTATTATGACTATTTCATCATTTGTCACAAAATAAAGCTGCGTATTTTTATGGGTAGATAGATAGATACTCTTTATTGTCCAAAGTTTACAAAGCTTAACTTATGATCATATTCTATTACAATGTAGGCGATATTAACGCTGTCAATGTATGAGATGTTGTGTGAATTTATTTATTCCAAAACGCACATCAAATTCACTGTCGCGTTTGATAATAATTTTTATTGGTCTATAAGTCAGTAGTTAGCCCAAATGCGAACATTCTCGGTCTTCTGTGAGGCCATGCTATCACTCCGGCTAGTCGGCCCATTTATGCCGAAGGCTCTCAGGTTAATACTGTTTCATTCCCCATCGGGTCCACGTCATTACCGTGGATGTCACCCTCATTACCTTCCGCGCACCGGCAAAAGTCGTAATTACTTTTAAATTAAAAACGACTGAGCTGGAACCCGACAGATTAAATATTTACTCGCGCCATGTCAAAATATCCACCTACTTTGGATTCCCAATGAATATTTTATAGGCCATCGTATTGGCGCGCGGCCGGGAGTAAATAGGTCTAGAGGGTTGGTTCTCACGCATACAGCATGAAGTCGCATTGAAGTTATGTCTCTTTTGATGTAAAGGACTCGCAGTTGTTTTTATAACAGAAAATAAAAAAAGAAAATACATTTTTAAAACATGCTAGATTTTTCCTCACCACCGAACTAATAGTAGAAATATACATATCGATTTGAAAAATTCCAGAGGTTCATGCTCGGATTCGAACCTGTGACCTCACTTTCTGACGGTTTCAGGCGCACGGTCTTATCCACTGAGCTATTATGCGAAAATTAACTCGATAAAAAAAGGAAACCAACTGGAATATATTTTATTGAATAAATGTTAGCCTGCAATTACGAAACCAATTTAAAATTTATCTTCCATAACCGAAGCTTCGCTGAGCTTTCAATAAGCTTGATTTATGTTAACGCTTTCAGAATTAATGATTTAGCTTTGAACCCTATTCGCATTCGAGATTTGCAAGCTCGTGACTTTTGAGCTGCAAGTACCTGTGTATTATACAACTTTGATGATTACTGTTTCGATATATCTAATAGTACATCTAATAATCATATAATAGTTATATTTTTAAGTAAAAATGCAATAAGCCTAAAAATACATTTGCAAGAAAATGCTAATCACTAGAATTTTATTCATCACTTCGACTTTAAAATAACTGTCTGTAAAAAAAGGCTAATTCTTTTAACTTAACTTTTTTATTTATCAAAATACAAACATTTATACTTACCGGTTAATCTTACCTAATGTGACAAACGAGATACGCCATTATTGACATAAAATTACGGTTGAAATATCGCCTCTATTCCTAATGAGGCAGCAAATACATTCCCGAGTAATCCCGCAAGACGGTAATAGAGAAAATGGGTACAACGATAAAAACACTTCGGCCTTCAAGGATACGAGACTTCTAGACGCCGTAATAAGATTACGCTTGACATTCAGGACGTCTGATAAGATAGGCCTTTACGGCTGGTCGCTCCGGGTTGCTGTAGCTATGTAGGGAGAAACCTCACAGATTTTTGGGGAGTTAAATTTCTTAAATGGAGAGTCAATTGGAATGATATAGGTACCTACATTCAACGGTTATTTCTCGTGAATACTTTCTATCTATACTATTTAAGTAAGGCTTATAGTAACCTGAAAGTTGCTATGCCAACTTAATCTAACTATGGGAGAGCTATGCTTAGGCATGAATGGGTCAGCTCTACCGGATCGATACCACAGAAGACCGCCGTGAAGCAGCGCCTGCGCTGTGTTTCGTCGAGTGAGAGGGGGTACCGAAGATCCAATTGGGGGGATAGGGGGTTAATGGTTGCATGGACTTGTGACTCTACTGCAGTTGCAGGTGTCTAACGACTGCTCCAAGGAATAAAGTCCGATTTGCAATTTAATATAGGAGATCGGACTTTCTGCTCCTAAGAATAAAGCTCGATTTGCAGTATGTTTAATATAGGAGATCGGACTTTCTTCTTCGAAGGAAGCGCTATGGCCGGCGGCAATCAGTTATCATCAAGTCATCCGTCTGCTCGTCTTAAAGAAAAACCTATCTCGTACCTTCAACACCCCATGTCACTTTTCAACCAACTAGCTAACATATACAGATATAATTTTTCTTACTTATCATTCTTTTAACTTTAAGCAACCCGTTATAAACATTAGTCCAATTTCGTATAACTTTTAACAACAACGCGTCTAAACTCGTTACTCCGCTACTTAGAATTCTAACTTCAGTACACAAAGCCCTTAAATACATAATGAAAATCTTACAAATCATTTCGGTGTAATAAATATCAGTACACAAAAGGATTATTTAGGCTAAACGTGCCATTAAAGTATACCTTTGGCAACAAAAGATGGAGGCAAAACTGGGCCTTGGGAACTCATTATTTATACCATTAGGTAAACAAACAAAGGTCAAATAGGAAAGTAAATAGTTACTTAGTCCTTATTATTAATTCAAGGACTTGTGGATAAATTAGCATTCAGCCATCAGGGAATCACTTCTGAGGGAAATGGGCCGTGCTCGGAATAAACATTTTACTGTAAATACAAATCACAGAGTTATTTCTCGTCTCGTGATTGGTAAAGTAATATTAGTAGGTATTATTTAACACAAGCCTGACTTAGGAGTTATTGAGGCAAAAAGTTATTTTTCATCTGCGCAAGCCCGGCAAATACCAGACTGGGTTTTCAAACCGTATATTTCCCTACAAATAATTTAGTATAGAATATATTTGAAGCAAATAACAGAATCTTAAAATTAATATTAAATAAATTGAAACGGATGCATAAGCCTTGGCAACATGGTTGCCTCTCAGCATTATGTCACTGCTTAGCAATAACGCTGGTATTCTGTAGCACTGGCTAGAGTGAAGGCGTTACATTCTTGTTTTCATGTTACACCTATAGTTAAAATATATTATTTATTATTATTTATATCAAAAACTTTTGAATTTTGTTTACTTTTAACATAATAAAATTATTTGCTTTGCTTAACGTCGTAAGGCCCAGACAGCAGACACATGGAAAATCAATTGTTTTATGCCTTTACGCTTTTGGGTCCGACGTTAATCAGTAAGCAATTGAATTCGGAAAGAATCGCCTACTTCTTTTGGTTTTGAAGTCTGTTCAAATGAGGGAAGAAAGACAATAAAGTCCTTTTCTTTCAGCCATCTGCGCATAACGCTTATTATAGTTATAACAATAAAATGCAGTGACATTTTCCAGTGACATTTTGCACAAAATGCTTAAGACACCCTCCTTGTTAGAATCCATTAGAAATTGCCTGAACTTACAAAAAATATTTGAGTCCTTAAAGGTTGTAGACAACCATTATGGCTAATAATTATATAGACATCTTCACGTGATATTTTAAGGTAATGGCAGGACTTGTCTTTCAAGGTGGTACAAAATCTGATCATTTAGATCGGCCGCCGAAGCCGAATATCAGTTGGAGGATTATTACTACGCAATTACTACGAATTGCGTGGCTGAAGTGGCAGTGGGCAGGGCACATTGCGAGGAGAACAGACGGCCGTAGGGGTGGAAAGGTCCTTGAGTGGAGGCCACGTGCAGGAGGCCGCAGCCGTGGCAGGCCTCCCACCAGGTGGACCGACGATCTGGTGAAGGTCGCGGGAGTCCCTTGGATGCGGGTGGCACAGGACCGATCTGTGTGGAGAACTTTGGGGGAGGCCTATGTCCAGCAGTGGACGTCTATTGGCTGAAATGATGATGATGATTATTATTATTACACTGCATTAGTGTGTACGCAAACACAAAGGCACTTTCTATTCCCTCCTTCATACTTCGATGGGAACCAGCGTGACACAATTGAAGAGGGATCAGGCTCGGAGCCAAGGCCTAACCTGCTTTTCGAAACACGGGGATAGTTATTATAAGCGTTTGAAAATTATGTTTTTCACGCGTTTCTATGATCAAATCTCAAGAACATAAAATATTTTAACTATCTTATTCTGAGATTCTTTTGTGCCTGTCTGTCTGTAAGTAGCTCCGCTAAGCTGTTTAAATATAATAACGAGAAAATATTACATTATTACTTTTCTTTCTATCTAAAAACTCTGCTTTTCTCGACATTTTCTGCCACGCCCCTCCTCATTGTGGAACTTTCCGCAGCGGTATTTCGAAACCGACATTCAAATCTATATATCTATACTATTAATAAAGAGGTAACGCCTCGGCCTGTGACTGACTGACTGACTGACTGATCTATCAACGCACAGCCAAAACTACTGGACGTAAAATCATGAAATTTGAAACATAGGTAGTTCATACTATGTAGGGGCGCACTAAGAAGGGGTTTTGCGAAATTCACCCCCTAAAGGGGTGAAAGGGGGGGGGTTTACGTTAGTATGAAAGTCTTTCAATTTAGATGTTAGAGATTTGAAAATTTGGATTATGGTTGATGATCAAAAATAAAAATTGACCTGTTTCAGTTTTTTTTTTAAAATTCAAGCCATAAAGGGGTGAAATGGGGGTTAAAACAATGTATGGGAGATTTATTATTTTTAAAGCTAGAGTCTTGAAAATTGGTATTTGGGTTTTCCATACAAATTAAATGAATGTGATTTCAGCATTTTTTTTTCTTCGGCTTACAAAGGGGTGAAAGGGGGTTAAAAGGTCGTATGGAAGATTCGTCATTTTTAAAGCTAGAGCTTTGAAAATTGGTATTTGGGCTTTGCATGCAAATGTAATGAAACTGAATTCGGAATTTTTTTCTTCAACCTAAAAAGGGGAGAAAGGGGAATGAAACGCCGCATTATCAATTTTAAAGCTAGAGTCTTGAAACTTGGTATTTGGGCTTTGCATACAAATGTAATGAAAGTGAATTCGTTATTTTTTTCTTCAACCTAAAAAGGGGGAAAAGGGGGTTGAAACGAAGTATTGACATTTTTTTGAAGCTAGAATCTTGAAAATTGGTCCTTAGGCTTTGCATAGAAATTTTATAAAAGTGATTTTGGTATTGTTTTTTCTTCAATCTTTAAAGGGGTGCTTTCGGTTTCTTCATATTCAACCCATATAGGGGTGAACGGGGGAACTGATTAAATTTGACAAAGTAAAGTTATAGAGTTTCCAGCATTTTTTAAATCAAATCTTTTTGAGATTCCTTCATTAAGGTTTACGATCACCAAAATTGATTGTTGTGAATTCTACTTCGTTCAAAAAATTAAAATACCGAAGCGAAGCGAGGGCGGGCCACTATACTATTTATAAAGAGATAACTTCTATAGACAACGACAAGGCTTATAGGTAAACCGAAAACACGAAACGCTTGCGCGATGTCATTGAGCACAGCGCCATCTATTGGTTCATTTCTGAATTACAGACCCGAAGCGAAGTAAGGGCGGGCCACTAGTCTTTAATAAACGAGCCTATACCTTCCTAAAAGGCCAGCAACGTATCCGCACTCCTGTAGCTGATGTCCATGGGCGGCGGTGATCACTTACCATCAGATGACCCGCTTTCGTTTCCCTTCCTATAGGTATGATAAACATAAATATACAGGCACTACATAATTTGCAAAGACACTAGTATTATCATATTTTCCAGGTAATAAATAGCCCTCGGCTGTATGTTGCGCCCTTTTGTTGCCCTTTTGTCTGCGTACCTTTCATTAATATGAATAATACGGAACATTAATTATATTCGTGTAACTAAGGGAAACTTCATTATACTAATTACCTACGGTAGTGTTATATAAGTGATGTGTTTTGAAAAGCTTCATTGTATTAGTCATAAGTAACTTTACATATAAATAAATAATATGGGCTACTGCGGCCGATCTTAACGAGCCACGTACGTAAGAATATGCTCAAGTGTGTGCGCTAACACAGGCGCACTCTCTATTCCCTTACATTTAATAAATAACGCGTTGATCCGAAAAAGGTAGTTTGAATTTTGGCGATTAAAAAGAGTATCTGGTGAGTTTCTTGCCGGTTAAGTTCTTCTCGTCCGAATCAACTATCCGATTCCTATTTTTATAAATAAAAATTCACACAACATCTCATACATTGACCTGACTCCGTACTAAGTAGCTCAAGCACTTGTATTACAGATATCATACAACAGAGGATCACAAATATTATACTTAAATATATTACGTATTATAACACCCAGACATAAGTGCGTCACACGAATGTTTGTCCAGGGTGGGGATCGAACCCACGACTTTTGGCGCCTACTAATAATGATGAACCGCCTGCTTGTTTGCATTGTACAGTGACCAATCCAGTAATGATTGTTTCCCTTGTTCCAGGACGGCACGTTTTCCCTAGCTGACTTCACCGATGCATACCAAGAGAACGAGGTACAGCGCGTGATCCGCGCGTACGAAAACTCGATCTCCATTGACGTCCACTGCTCCACGAGCGGTGGCGGCGAGTGGGCCAAGCTGCCCGACATGCCCTTTGTGAAACACTGCAAGATTAGGGTCAACCCTACCGATATATTGGACTCTGGCTCTCAAGCCATCAAGGATTTTATCGGTAAGTCTTACTACTTCTCTTTGATAATTCCATTTTTCCCGCGCGCGTAAAATGCGTAAGATCACTATTAGGAAATGCCACTAGCTGCCGCACTCAGAGAATTCATTTACCCTAATGCTAATTTTCTTAACTGTCGATAGTTTTTAAACGTATTAAAATAAGGGTCAATATTTTTTCATAAGTGTCAATTAAAGTTAATTTGACGTCTCTGAGGGCGGCAGATAGAGCCGCGAATGATAATTCGTCATAAAACATTTTGCAGAACTAGCCAAGACAGCTTGTAGGTATGTTGTAAGTGAAAGAACTAATAAAAGAAGACAAACAAATTCCCGCCTTATTTCTATAAACAATAAGGAACTTAATTACTCAAAAGTTTACGGCTTCTTTCTAACTAGAATCTTATTTACGTCTATGATAAAAAAACTTACTTATAGTCTGTTTCAATTATGATGTCCCCCTGGACATTTCGAAGAACGTAACTCTGCACGTTACGTGTACGTAACGCGCGAGATCTATAGATCAAATCAAATATTATATCTTTTCGTACTTGGTAGTAAATCGTCATGAGGAAAATATACAATTATACAAAAATACCCTACAATTATAGTCTGTTTCAATACATTCAATTATGAAGTCCCTTTTTGTATTTGGTAGTTAATAGTCATTTGAAAATTAAACAATAATCCAAAAACATCCTACAATTGATTCACAAGCAAAATTAACATATTGTTTTTGAATATAATGCTCAAAATAATGTAAACTTCAAAATAAAACAATAGTTATTTTTGCGCGATTGCGGTTACGTACTATGGTTTGTGATTGACTTTTGAACATAGTGACGCACCTCAAGTATTCGGCATGTTCCAGAGATACAAAATTCTATATTTGCCGATTTAAAAAAATCGTGTTCAATCATCATCTGCCATTTTGAGTGTCACTTCAATCACTACGAGGAGAGTGCAGAAAAGCCTACGACTAAGTTTGCAGCATGAAACAATAGCGATGATGACCTTGAGTGCGCAGAAACCAATTTCAGTAGAAATTCATCTGTTCTACAAGTGCGCAAACTAACGGTCATCGCTATTGTTAGATGCCGCGGACTATACAATAAGACGTACGTGTTTTGCTTAAGGCTTGTACATGCGCGGATTGGGCATTTTTGTGTATGTTTAAACTCGGTAAATCGTTAAGAACGATACCTAAAAAAAATACATGTTATAGACTAGATTTCGATCTTGAATTTCTGCCGAGGATTTTTATTCAATGTATATAGTTCATTAGGAAAAAAATATAACGTAAACATCGATTTTATGCAAAATATTGGATAAACTACGAAACTAAACAGTTCAGATGACTGATTTTTTTATATATAATACAATACAATGTACACTACAATCCCTGAAGAGGAATTCTTGTTTCTTGGCTTAATAATTTTGTTATTAATTACATTCACATATTCTGTTTTTTGATATACGCGAGCGCGAGTACTCTCTATGCTCAAGGCCGTTGGCGCATGTACAAGCCTTAAGTTAGTTTGTTGTTTTGTTGTTGAGTGTCGTTTATTGTTTTGTTTGTAATGCCAAATAAAGTCTGAAAGTGTTCTTTCGACAATCTCTAAAAAACCTTAGTTGTTGAAAATTACTTTGATTAAAATTGGTTACAAATATGGTTATGGTTAAAGAACTTTATTATTTCTCATTAGAATTACAAAGGTTATTCACTTATTGAGAAACAAACTTTTCTTAGTAAACTAAGATTACAAATTATAGTAGGTATCGAAACAAACGAGCGATGTACAGACACATTATCCAATTTAGTATTATAAACAGGGTAAAAATTGGTTACAAATCGATAATCGATGCCGCTGAATATCGATTTCTAAGAGTACTTCCCTAGTACTGAACTTTTGACATCTTTCCAAAGGGACATCATAATTGAAATAGACTATAACTCTCGCCATGGGAAACCTCCGCTTCGGCGTAAATGGGCCGGCTCGACTGGAGTGATCACAGAAGACCGAGATGAAGCAGCGCTTGCACTGTGTTTCGCCGAGTAGGTGCGGTAACGGAGGTCAAATCGCTGGGAAAGGGGGTTAAAATGTTGGCAGCGCACTTGTACAAAACTACAGCTTAGATTCAAAATTTAAATCTCTCTAAAGTTTCGCCCCGTCTTAGATCCTAGACATTTTATTTCTAAGCTAACTTCTCAATTCAAAGACATCTCTAATTTCCCAGCAACTTCTGGCCATTCAAATGCTCTAGCTAACGATGCCTCTTGTGTTGAACTTGGCCCTACACACTGTATATTCTAAGACTTGGGGAGGTGCTGTGTGGTGGAATTTATTTATTCATAGAGGAAGGCGACTTCCCGTAACTTTTGCTTTATCTTTTGATGTGTAACGGAATATTGGGTAGGTATATTATGTTGGGTATATTCATAATATGTGAAATAGATATGGTAATATTTGAATCCCATTAAAAACATAAATGTGAAATGGTAGCCAAGTTAAAAAATCAAAAAGTTTTGATTGTCGAGTTCATCGTCGATAGAAATGATATCTAAATAGATGCCAAGTTCAATGGTTAGACATACTTGACATACTTGATTCGTGTAATATTCCACTTACCCGCTTAGTCACGATTTGTTTTGTACCTTGGCTTGATAAGCTCCCGAGTAAATATACAGGATGTATCTGTGAATGTTTACATCCCTTTAAACCATTCTGTACAACATAATTTGTTCAATGACTTAACGAAATTCACCGAAAATTTTTTCGACTTACAAAACGACCAAGTCACGTGACCGATTTTGTTTGAAAAGTTGTACTTTTCATGCAAATTTCCAAAAGTAATACAAATGTCTAATTCTATTTCGCCTTTATCGTTATGAAAACACATCTTAAATACCCGCTTAGTCGCCATTTGTTTTTTTACCTTGGCTTGATAAGCTCCCGAGTGTCCAAATATACAGGGTGTATTTGTGAATTTTTACATCCCTTTAAATAATTCTGTACAACATAATTTGTTCAATGACTTAACGAAATTCACCGAAAATTTTTTCGACTTCCCATAATAACGACCAAGTCACGTGACAAGTTGTACTTTTTATGCGAATTTCCAAAAGTAATACAAATGTCTAATTCTATTTCGCCATTGTCTATCGTTATGAAAGCACATCTTAAAAATATTCATAAAGGTATCGAATTTATCACTAAAATATCCTTTCCATGTTAACTGGTTGCGTTTCATTTGTAATTCTAACTGCTTAAAGTAGGTCGCCCTAGAAAGGACATTGGGAAATCGATAAGATATCCTCTGAAGGACTAGTAAGCTATGTTTCTTTAGCTTTCTGATGTAATAATTGGTTTATTATTTAAGATTTTATTCATTTATTCAAACTTTATTGCACAAAACTTCATACAATAGGTTAGGTTAACTTAAAGGCATTTTCTACCAGTCAACCTTTGGGTCAAGCAGAAAGGATAAAGGTGCGGCAAAAGGAGAACTTGAGAAGATTGCTTGTTCTGTCTATTAACGCCGTCGTATTTTGATTTTTATTATAACTGGTCAACTTATTTTATTGTGATACAATTAGACAGATCACTTGATGGTAAGCGATTGCCACCGCCCATGGACACCTGCAACACCAGCGGTCTCACAAGTGCGCTGCGTACCTTTTAACCCCCCTTCCCCTGGATTGGGCCTCCGGTGCTAATCATCAGTCGATGGTTTAACAAGCAATCTAGCTCACATTGTGTGTGCTAGATGGCGCTGTTTCAAACACGAGCTAAGATGAGAGAGAATACATAAGTATCCTCTATAAATGTTTAACCATAAATAAAGCATAGCTGCTCTTAGGTGGGGTTTGGAACACGTAATTCTGCTACGTCGTAGCATTTCGTAGCCGTAGCACGTTGCAGTCCGTAGCACACGTAGGAACATTACAAAGTAGACATTTGCTACGAAAGCTACGATAAATAACACAGTTTAGTTTAAGTCATATAATATCAATGAAATTGTCTGCTTTGTACCTACACAGTTTCAGTAAACACAGGTACAGTTTCAGTAAATCCAGGGTGTATTCTGTGAATGTTTATGTCGCAGTCATCTGGTTTAGTCAGCTATTTGATTGGATGACTAGCGCGTTCATGGAATGACGACGTTTCGACTTCTCCTGAATGGATGAGCCGATTTCGATTTCATTTTATTTATGAGATAGGGGCAGACGAACAGACGGATCACCTGATACTAAGCGATACCGCCGCCCCATAGACACCCGCAACACCAGAGGAGTCGCAAGTGCGCTGCTCGAACTTATCAAACATTACAAAGTCACCTATATCCCATTTAACGATTATGCTAAATGACGTTCAGTCAAGAAGTTGAACGTTATATTAAACAACTTGACGATTTGTCATTTAGTCATTCAATTAAACGTCGCCATTCATTGAACGCGCTAGTCATACAATCAAATAGCTGATTAAACCAGATGATTGCGACATATACACCCCGACGATTTCTACCGACCATTCTGAACATCATTTGAATTGATGATGACCCTGAAAATTAATAGTCATCTGACCGACTTTGAATGAAAAATTTAGTTTTATGCGAATTCCCAAAGGTCATAAAATATGACAAATTATAAAGGCAACTTAAATATTGCAATGAACACTTCCTTCCGATACAAAAGTTGTTTCCCGCAACCAGCCGTGTTGCTCCGAACAAGCAGAGTGACTTGTTACGCGAAACTATGCAGCGTTTCCATAGGGGAACTAATTTGAAGCCGCTAACTTCGCAATTGGTACGAGCGAGTACGTGTAAAAGTTGGTCGTTTGTACCGACCATGGAGAATATATTCATGTTGCGAATTCAAACACAAAACAAAGCCATGTTTTAACGTTTGACCAGACTTTGGACTTTATGCAAGGACAATGATAAGGTTGAAATCCAAAATGTCTAGTTGACTGGGTAAGGGATAAGTTCGTAAAATAATGCTAAGAGACATTCTCTACCAGTCAACATTTGGATCATGCAAAAAGGACAAAGGTGCGGGAAAAGGAGAACTCAAGTTATTATTGCAATGATCAAAGGGCTTACGAGGAATACGGACCCACAACCGTCAAGAAAAATTGAAACTTGTGGGTTTAATTCCCACTTGAAGTAGCCCATAAACACCCGCAATACCAGTGGAGTCACAAATGCGTTTTAGACTTTTTAATCCCCTTTCTCCTCTATTAGGCCTCTGGGTTACTCACTCATTCATCGAAACACAGCGCAGGCGCTGCTTCACGCCTGCCATGTACTCCTATCTATATAATATATTAATCTATTTACCTCTAGCGTCCAGTTTGATCAAGAACAATCCCTGTGTTATGAGATTAAATTTATGATAGATGGGACGTCCCTATCTTAAACTATGTATAATCCGTCTAGCTACCAACCATTTTGTTGCCCAAAATATTATTCCTATTCTATTCCAGTTGTTACTGGATTTAAGAGATTACAGACCTAACAACAAAAGGGTGCAGGGCTGGACCAGACCTTAATTAGTTACTGTTAATCCTTCATTCTGACGTGGGCTGCCTTCGTCTACCGTCAGGTGCGCAATCTTATCTCTCTCATCTTTCTTGTATTAGCGTGGAATTTCAGTTGAGTCCAAAACTGTCACTTCGGAAGTCGATGTAGGATAGCTTTAAGACCTCGGCTCTTATGTACGGCATCAGTGTCGCCAATAGACTAATATTTCAATTTTAATTAAAATAGGGTATTTGACAAAAAAAAATTATGTGTTTAATCAAAAGATCTCTCAATTTAAGAAACATTACTGAAAGAATTGCTCGATTCTGATTTGAATCACCTGAGATATCACAACTTTAAGAGCACATATTTTGGGCAAGCCCAAAAACGCTCTATACAAAATGGCTAAGGCAAGTGACGTCACCCGCCCGTATCTTGTATGCGCGTCTAGTAAATTTTGTTTGGTAGCTATATCAAATGTTTCGTTTAAGTAAATGGTTCATAATAAAAGTTGGTGAAAAATGTACGGGTAGTTCAATGATATAATTATTTTTTTTAAATTTTATACTTTAAAAATGGACTTGCCCATGAACTTTGAATGCTCATAAAACCAGCTAGACTTTATATTTTTAACTGAAAATTTTGGCCGTTGGTTCTTATTTACCAGTATTTTGGAAAAGTATAAATATTTTTTTACTATATCGAGATTAGTCAAATACCCTATTCACACAACATCTCATACATTGACCTGACTTTGTCCTATTGTGTTACAGATATCAGACACCGGGTGTCTGGGTGTTATATAGGTATATGTATTTAAGTATAACCTATTCGTGATCGTATGTTGTCTGATATCTGTAACACAAGTGCTAATACGGAGTCAAGTCAATACAGGGTGTATCTGAACATTTACCATCCCTTTAACTACGTGTTCTACCAACCATTCTGAATAACATTTGTTCTATGACTTTTGGAAATTCGCATAAAAATTTTTCATCTTCCCATACAAAGTCGGTCACGTGACATGGTCATTTTGTATGGGGAGTCGAAATTTTTTTCAAAGAGTTTATAAAAGTTGTTGAACAAATGTTGTTCAGAAAGGTTGATAGAGCGCGTGGTTAAAGGGATGTAAATGTTTACAGATACTATGTAGGTATGTATGTATTATCTATTCGTGATCGTCTATTGTCTGATATCTGTAACACAAGTGCTAGTACGGAGTCAAGTCAATGTATAAGATGTTATGAGAATTTATTTATGTTTCTCTCTGCTATGTTTTTAAGATTGAATCTTAATCTATTGCTATGTTTTTAAGGTACAATTTTTCACTCCGAATTTTTTATGGCGATTATTAATTAGGAGAGCAGTATGGGGTCGTAGGTTCCAATACAAGCAAATACGCACCTCTGGATCTTTCTATGTGGAGCGTATTTTATGCGTTAACTTGGCTGTGAAAACATCCTGCGGTAACCTGATAAAGGGTAGCTAAGAGAAGATAGAGAAGGCGTGGCCGCTGAGCTACCTACCATCGCTCTTATTCTAAACTAAAATAAATTTTCTTTCCAAGTTTCTCATATCTTTAACAGTTTAGTAACCAGTCACAGCTCAAGTTAGTATCTCAAGATGTATCCAATGCCGCGGTTACAAGTTTAATGTTGTTCTCCAACTTGAAATTGCTTATACAACTTCGCTTCATACATCGGCTAGTTAGGGAACTTTGTTAAATGCTGGCACATTGTGAAGTGTTCCAGAGGAATCGCTGAATAAATTAGTGGTATCGAAATTTGATGTATGAAGTTTGGTCAGGTAGCTTCGTCAAGTAAGTAGGTATAGCCCAACTGCATCCTCATCAACTGAATTAATGGGCCAGCTACCACAGCCTCACAGAAGACCGGAGTCAAGCAGCGCCTACGCTGTTTTGCCAAGTGAGTGAGCGTACCGAAGGTCCAAACGGGAGAAAGGGGGTTAAAAAGTTGAAAGCATATTTATGACTCCACTGGTGTTGCGTATATCTATGGGTGTCGTCAGTCGCTTACCATCAGGTAATCCGTCTGCTCGTCTGCCACTTATCACCTTAAAAATAGTAACTCACTCTCTTTGAGTTAGAACCTAAAGAGCCTACTATAATAACGCAGCAACCATTCTGCAACTTTGCTCGTTAAAATATTCTAGGAACTTCATGAAATAAAAAAAATATACCTACCTACAATCCTACATAATATTACCCAAACCTACAAAATTAACCAAACGTATTCATGAAAATGTATTTTTGCTCATCGTGAAAACACTATGAAAATGCAAATCCGAGTGTATAAAAGAAATCCAAGTATGCATGAGCCGACAAATCTATAGCACGTTCCACCCGTATTCATGAGTGCTTATTTCAATGCGGATCGTTCATATTACCCGCATTGCCTGCTTTACCCGCATTGCCTGCATTACCTGCATTACCTGCATTGCCTGCATTACCTGCATTATGAGCGGGAATAGGCCTCTTTTATGCTCGCGATATTGAAAGTTGCAGAGCGTAATGCAGTCTTCGTTGCTTTGAAGTCGTTTTGTTATGGTTTTATCCATGGGATAGTCACGCTTCGGCATGCATGGACCGGCTAGACAGGAGTGATATCAGATGCTCGCAGGAGTGTGTTTTGAATTTTTTTGTATTTTTGAACATTTATAATTGGTTTATGATCCACATTTTGCAAGCGTGGTGATTAAAATAGCGATGCCTTGATTTCTAAGTTGGAGGCCTTTCCTTGCAGTTAGACGGTACACATGTAGGTATGTATGTATATGATAGTGACACTTTTTACTGTAGGCTGAGGTGGAGTAGGCATGAACTGCCTTATAATAGAACCATGTACCTATGTCTCTTTCGAGGTAGGTAAATCATTAATTTCACTAGGTTAATACAATTTATTACTTTGAAAGTGTCGTCACACGTATGATTCTCCTAACCTCCGTCACTAATTGTAGCAGAAACTCATTACTACAACCATTTAACTTAACTGGATTAATGAACTGTTTGAGCTCCGCCGCACAAATGTCAACTCTAACTCAACGTGATACCGTGGAATATTGCCTGTTAGCTCCGCAGGTTACTAGGGTGGAAATATTGTATCTCAGGTCATTGGTTAGGACTCATTAGGTTTCTACCTAAATCTGGGAGAGGAATACTGTCTTAAAGGACTTGTCCCAGAATGTATGGAGTCTCGGCGTGGTATATGTACCCTATACCAAAATATAGAGAATTATATGAACAATAGTTTTTGACTATCCAATTTCTCTATTGTAGCGTTGTTTTTTGGAAGGAATAATTTATTTGAACAAAGGATTGCAACACAACGATATGGTTGTCAATGTTGGTTATCTATTGACTGACATTACAAATTCGATGACGTTTGACGTTTGTCTGTCTGTCTGACGTTTCACGTCACAAACAACAGACTAAGAAATGAAAACTATCCAAAAAACCAAACCGTTTAACGTCACATTGACAGACATTGACATTGACAGTTGTTTTTTTTTCTTTGGTCACCGTCGTCTCACAAGACGCGTGAACGCGTCTTTGTTAAACGTTGAAAAATGGTGATCTTTTTTATTTTATAACCACGAAACTGTGCATTATATGGAATTCATTGTATTTTTCTCGTAATAAGCAATTTTTTCTCCGTTTTTTAATGTAGCGTACATAGACCCAACCTATAATGGGACAACTCCTTTGGACACACAGAGTTCGTTGGTAGCTTATTGGATAAGAACGCGCGCCTTATTACCTAATTAGAGGTCATAGGTACGAATACTAACATGCACACAGATTTTTCAATTCTATGTCCATATTTCCCCCATTAAGTGGCTGGTCGAATGGCGTACCTATTTGGTAGTGACCCTGCCTCATACACCAAAGATCGTGGGTTCGATCCCCACTCTGGACAAACATTCATATTAATCCGTTGGACTTTCGCCAAAATCTCTTCGCTCGTGTCACACTGGTGTCCCATCGAATTAAGAGGGTAGATAAATAGATAGATATTCTTTATTGCACAGAAATGGAATACATGAGTAATGATGATGATGATGAGTAGTGAGGGTAATGGAAAGAGTGCACCTGTGTTTTGCGCATACACTTAAGCACTATAAATAAATAAATAAATCGAGATAACATTACATACATTGCCCTGGTCCCAAAATAAGGTTTTCCCTTGTACTATGGAAACCAGAAACAACGAAGGAACCACAAACACCCAGACCCAAATAATATCGTTAAGATCGGCTGCCGTAGTCGAATATCGGTTGGAGGATTTATTTATTTATTTATGGTAACAATTTATTATTATGACAGACTTTTTCTCCGTCAAAGTTGAAAGGCTATCCATCAAAGTGCCTAATCTACTTACTTTTGTTTCTGTCCGATCCAAGTTTCTGCTGAAAGTTGGGACTTATCTCACGGAATAATAAATTGAGCCAACATCCCATTTCCAAACTAAGGTTTTTTTTTGTGCAATGGGAACCAGAATATAAATACAAAATAAATAAAGTAAGTAAATTGACACAACATCATATACCATTGTTCCTGGTCACAAACTAAGGTGTTTACTATTGTTACTATGGAAACCAGAAAGAGAAACAATCAAAAGTATAGTACACAATCTCTCATGCTAATTTTATTTAGCCTATCCTATAGGTAACTGCCTGACCTACCAACAAGCTGTTTTTCTTTTCTCTATCCAAATGTTGACTGGAAAAAATTGGCACAGCCGATAAAACCAACTTATTTATGGTTGTTTCACTAATGAATTTTGTTTCTGTGAAATAACGAATGTCTATCTATTTGTCTATCATTTACACCTAGCATTTGTATTGCTATGGGAATCGAACTCACGTTCATTGCTTCCATATCAAACGAAATTGAACACTTCACTAAACTGGTCATAGAAAAAAGAAAATAACGAAATGATCCACTGGTGTATGAGTAGCAATAGCTTACCATCAGGTGATCTGCCACCTCGCCTGCCACCTATCGCATAAAAAAAGGATCAGAAAAAGATAAAACGTACAAATTGGGTTCTTCATAGTTCCTATTAATGAATTAAGAGATTGCCACAGGCAACAAGAATTTCTTAACAATCAAAACAACTTTCCTTGCCGACCCTTGATATTTAAAACTTGCTTGATTAATATTCGAAAAGCTCTAACGGCCTCGGAACTTTCCCCAGAGATGAAACAAGAAGAATTTTTTGACCAGCAAAGATGAAGTCAACAATAAAAAATCTCTTCATTTAAAATACAATCTTCAGCTGAATTTTAAGTCTGTGGACTTAATGTTGCTTTTTGTTTAATTTAAATTTTAACTTCGACAAGTGTGCCAGTTTTACAACGACTTAATAACCAATAGAATATCTAAAGGGTGCAAAGAATCAAGGGCTCTGAATGAAAACCGCCAGAAACAACGTCCGAGATAATTATCACCAATTGAAAATCACAGTTTGGAACTTGATCAAAAACGCTTCATATAAAAACATACATAGCCGTGACGACACCGCTATATATTTTCTACGCATGGCATAAAATTTTTATGATAGCTATGTGAAATGTTGCGTTTAGACAACTAACTACTGTTTTAATAAATATTACTTTGAATTTGATGGGCTATCCAATGATAAACGGATTTTTGGATAATTTACCACTTTAAAATCGACTTTAACGTCCACATTTCGACGATCATAAAGTATCTGTCTTCAAGCAAAAAACCGAACGAAATATTTTTAAATTTTGAACGTACAGAATTATTTTGGTCTTCAAATCTATCATAACATCAAACAATTTCAAAAAATTTTAGGACCAGTCGTCACGTCTATTATGTCATACTTGGTTGATCATAAAGTCCCTTACATCATTATTTCTGCACAGGTGGCACACGCACCCATTGCCAAATAACCGCAGTCGTAAAATGCTCAAACTCTCGAAGGCACATACTTAAATCGATTTTGCACATTAAAATCTTCATTAAAATCTCGCCAACTCTCAACCGGGCGAAGTCGAACTTGCCGCAGGCGAGCATTTCAGCTGTTACCTCAGTAACTCGCTCGTTAGGAGCAGTTAGCTTGATTTACATACAAATCGACTTGGAGCATTTACAATTTAGATATTACTGAAGCGGATTCGGTTCGGTACATTTTCTTATATTATATTAATTGTTCTATTACCTATAATGTCCCCGTAACCTATTTCGGCTTTTCAGACATCGACGCAGGACATTTAAGGCTATCAGCGCAAAATTGGTGTAAACCTAGACTTCATTAGGAGATAATGAGGAATTAAAATTAAGCTTTTGTTTTATATTCCCCGTGCAAAAAAAAAAACAAAGTTTGCAGTAAAAGGTGGCATACGTCACTATTGAATTGATAGTAGCATAATGTAACAAATGTATTTACACCAAAACCGTATCGAACAAAAAAGTGAGTTACACCACTTTTGCACAGATAGCATTTGTAGTGCACAAGTGTTTGCACAGTGCGGGGGTTTTATACAGGTATTTAACATTTTACAGTTTTTTTTATGAGATAGGGGGCAGACGAACAGACGGATCACCTGATGGTAAGCGACTATGGACACCACCAGAGGAGTCGCAAGTGCGCTGCCGACCTTTTAAGAAAGAATAGGTACGCTCGCTTTTTGAAGGTTTGTTGGATCGGTCCGGAAATACCGCTGGTAACAGTTCATTCCATAGTTTTGTAGTTCGAGGCAGAAAGTTTAGTCTAGTTAGCGGTTGTACTTGTACGATATCAACTTTATTTTTTAATTCTTCCACAGCATACCTGGAACCGTACATCGTGCCAGCGAGCCTGGACCAGCTGCTGGTGTCGAGCGACGTGGTGGGCAACATCCGGTTCAGCCACCCGACGCTCTACGTCTTCCCCGGGGGGCAGGGGGATGCCGCGCTCTTCGGCATCAACGGATTTAATATGCTTGGTGAGTACCTGCACTGTACTTACCTACTGGAAAGACTTATTTCTCCGATTTCTTCTCGTTTACCTACTTATTCCGCTGACTCAGTCACTAAAACTGAGTAATGGCTTCCGAAACGAGAATCTGATCGATTCTGAACTACTTTTAGCTAGTCTTCACCGTGGGAGAGCCTCTCTTTGGCACAAATGAGACGGCTCCGCCAGAGTGATACAACACGCTTACCGGAATAGGCTTGGAGCGGCCAGTACCCAAGAGATCACTTTTGTTTTCGAAAAGTAAGATCGATTCGCTCGATCGATCGATCGCTCTATTTTATCAATACATAGGTACCTATTTGTTTATAAATAAATAAATAAATTGAGACAACATCACATACATTGTCCTGGTCCCAAACTAAGGTTTTCCCTTGTACTATGGAAACCAGAAACAACGGAGGAACTACAAACACCCAGACCCAACACAAATATCTGTTTCATCAACAAACATTTGTGTTGGTGCGGGAATCGAACCCGCGACCCTTACGTCTCAACCGGCGCTCAAATTACTTATTAAATGTATATTTTGCAAAACCCTGACACAAAAATCGGAACCCTGAGGCGAAAACGGCACTTACCATAACAATGAACTAGAAAAAGGCCACAGGGTCTCTGTATCTATCTGTGAATGGAATAGACTTTTTTACGGCCGTTATCAGGCTGAATGTCCGACCTAAACCACAGGGTGTGTATAGCTCTGAATCATCCCGGACCAGATAGTCCGGCCTCAATCTCGTAAGTTAGTTTCTGGAACGCCTGCGGCTCGATTTTTGCGAATATACAGGGACGGTGTAAGGGGACCACAGCGGTTTTAGTCTTTATAAGTTAAAAAAGTTTGCCACAAATGATAGTAATTACCAATTACCTACACATGAAATTACCATAAAAAGTAAGTGAGATGCCCTACAACACACCCGTCTATGCAGGCATGTATGGTTGGACCTGACTGTTGAACTTTTATTACATAAATGGACAAGAAACCAAACTCATATACATGGGACTCTTCGTTTGAGAGCACTTGATTTTGTTGCGAGATAAACTTAAAAGCATGTTTAAAATTACACTGGTATGCTGTTAACTTGCTGCTTGCCACCGGTAAACAAGCGTTTTTCAAGACAATACGTGATTTTCAACTGATAACCGCACCTACAATCGTTTGTTTACTTTAATTGTCACATAGGATAAGGCCTAGACAGCAGACACAATAAAAATCGATTGCTTTTGCCTTTTAAAAGGCTTTTGGGGTCTTACGCGTTAAGACCAAAATATTGACATTTATTTTGATACGTATTAAGACTATCCAAAACATTTAGTTAACTGACGTCCCTGAGCAGGCAATTAGACTTAATGATTAACATACGATTTATCTTTATGAGTAAGCACACAATGATATAGGTCCTTCATAAAACAAAATATTTCGACTCAAGTATTCCAAACATACTTCATATACCAATACACTTACTTACATGACTCAATGGCAGTTTATTCTTAAAACCCCGAGCCCTCGGTCCGCCCCTGTCGGGGTATTATGATACAAGTTGGAGCTCTGCCAAGCCGCTAGGGGGCGTGAATACCGCGTCACTCTAAGAAATTACATTTGACAAGTGGTTATAGGGAAAAAATGATAGAATACATGGAGAATATTATTGCGTCATCTATAGAGGAATTGGGTTATCATAGTAAACGCGTTTGGTGGGGATCTTATCATTTTTTCATCAAAAGGGGGATGATTGTGTTGTCTATTCTATACAAAAGTACCTAAAATAAAAATGTAAAAAAGCCGTTTGTATGAATATGTTTATTTCAAAATAACATGGGGCAACTAAAAATGGTAACAGTTCATGAATCAATGTTTATTTAAGTTTTTGTCTATTTGTTTGTTCGCAGTAATCTCGAAAACTAGGTACTGAAGGGATGTCGACCTCCCGATATTTTTTACTTACTTAAAATAAATTGCAAAGGGTTGCTAAGTATAATAAATACCTACATTAATTCCTACCGAGAAGAACCAGCTAGAAACTCAGTAGATAGTCTTTTCTTCAATAAGTACTTAATTGAAAAATCATCAAAATCTCCAAATCTACTTAATAAATTTAGTGATCAAATTCAAGTTTGTTGACTGTACTATGAAAACCCTGTACGTACATATCTCAGGTAAAAACAAATTTTAACAAAAAACAAAACATAACACTACAATCATTACAAGTGACAAGAAAACTATACAACACTTATGAATGGCTTCTTAAACAAAGAACAGCTTTCTAATTAAGATCGGTGATACACAACACCCCAAGCTTGTTCAAGTGAAGCTTAAGCAAGGGGCGATAATGCGATACCCACTCAACTTAAGCCAAGCTAAGTCAAGGGGCTTTTAGCTAAAGAAATCCAATATTTAGCTGGCACTATACCAATCTAGTACTTCAAGCGAAGGCCGCCGCTTTACGCGGGTATGCCCTCGGGTTTATCATTAAAAAGAAATACTTACTTGCTACTACTTGTGTGTACAAGCCTATTCAAAGGTCTATCTTTGGAAAAAGCAAAAAGTGGTGATACTAACGCCCCGTTAGTCCAGGGGTTTAAGTACAGGACGATGAACTTCGGGCCCCGGCTTCAATTCCTATGAAGAGAATAAAATATGTTTCGAATTTTTCGAACATGCCTAGGGTTTGTGATCACCAATCCGCATTAGGCAAGCGTGGTGATTAAGCCTAATCCCATCATAGTAGTGATGACTTGATTTCTGTGATGAAGGCCTTTGCCCTGCAGTGGGACAGTATATAGACTGATACTGATACTATACTTGCTACTTGTCTGTGAAAGCCTATCCAAAGCTCTAATTGTTTGTAAAAAGCAAAGAGGCATAATACTTACATATTTAGTAATACTATAATACTAAACACGTTAGATTCACTATGATAGAATACACTTACTTATACCCGAAGAATATACTTGTCTTATCTATATCTTCTATACTCTATACTATTTATAAACTATAGACAACGACAAGGCTAATAGGTAAACCGAAAACACGAAACGCTTGCGACATGTAATTGGACACAGCGCCATCTATTGGTTCATTTCTGAATTACGATCCCGAAGCGAAGTGAGGGCGGGCCACTAGTTATAGATAATTTCGGTGTAGGATCAGACTATCGAAAGCTGGCCTACAGCTGAATCTATTCCCATCGTGGGTACTGCGAGTGTTTGCGTGTCCGAGATGTGTCCTGTTTGAGTGGAAGTCCAACAGATTGGATTACAGTAAACAATGTATTTGCGTACTAGAGTTGTCGATAGTGAAGTTAACCTCGCAAACTGTGATATCGATACGTCGTTCTTATTGGAATTTGTTCAACTTAGCATATAACAAATAAGGCAATATGAAGTTCGCCGTTCACTACTAAACAATAAAACTTAAGTACTCGTAGGTGGATATAAATTTGCATACCTAGATCGATTTGGTTTGCTCAAAACGAATGAACTGAGCAACGTCCTATTTACTGACACTCACACGTCGGGTGCTTCAATTTATTTTCCAATCTAGTGTACCAGTGAGGGTTTAGATTCAATTTCGAGCACTCACTTTTGAAACTCGATACCTGTAGTTTTAATACACGTGAAAAATAAAATAAAATAAGTTTCGGATACTTCTAATGCAACACAACAACAGGTTGTCTGGCAGAAATCGCTACAAGCGATTAGACCACCATATTGTACTGTTTATTGCTGTTATTTCACTCATGTGTTATATTCCTGTGCAATAAAGAATATCTATCTATTTGGATATATTAACCCACGCTTCGCGGAAAACATTGCGGTTATTTGACCAAATGTGTGAAAACTTTATCGGATGGATAAATAATATAACGAGCATTTCAGAACGGGTGTACCATTAAATATGAGTTACCGATAATGTAAAATGGAATATTTCGTGTAAACTATTGGGATTCCATAACTTCAAAATTATCGTTATTGTTTCGAATTCTCGTTATAAACGTGTGAAACATAACAACAAAGGGCATAATTAAGTAGATACCTAGATATCTTAATGGCAGTGGGGCGTAACGTGGATATCGGCCGCGCGGGGCAGAAGCCGATTTTTGCTGCTTGGGGCGGAAAACAGTTCTGCCGCCAGGGGCGGAAGACTATTCTATCACCTTCTGTTTTGTCTTATTTATTTTAAACATTTCTTTTTCGACACACTTCTTAACTTATGGTCCAATATTGGTTATTGACCATGGTCCAATGATTTTGGCCTGAGTTTTGGGATGGGAATGACACACTATGACGAGATAAACTGGATAGACGACATAAACTGGACTAGATGGATGGCGCATTTGGTAGTGAGCCTGCCTCATACGCCAAAGGTCGTGGGTTCCATCCCTACCCTGGACTAACACTCGTGTTTATTCAATGTCTGAGTGTTATACTCGTAAATATTGTATTTATGTATTAGGGACATTTCAATTATTACGTAAGCATCGATGGGGGGGGGGGGGGGTGTTTGTCTCTTACTTTTCATAAATTCAGGAGGAAAAAGTATATTTCTTCGACCGGTTTTGCTGACAACGAGGGGAGGGGGGTTCAATTTCCCAAAAAGTCTGCTTCCGTAATACTTGAATGGCCCCTTATATTTGTATTTCCTCTGTTATCTGATATCTGCAACACAATTGCTTAAGCTATCTATTACGGAGTCAGCTCAATATTTGAGGTGTTGTGTGAATTTATCAAACTAACATGACATGTTTCAATTTCCAGTTGACGGCGGCTTCTCCCGCAAGGCTTGCTGGTGGGACTTCGCCCGCCATCTGGACAGACTGGACGCTGTGCTGTTCACTCGGCTGAACAACTGCTCCGCATCGGGCATGGCCTCGGTGCTGAGGAGGAAGGCTGGTGCAAACGTGTACCCGCAGATTGGACACTTCTTTTGTAACCTTGAGGTAGGAGCCACATTTTGACTACCAGGAGGCCAATTCTCAGTTTTCGTCTTCTATGTCGAGTCAACTTCATGGAAGGCACAACCAATAGAAGAACACAGATTACAGTCGACATTCCTTATCTTGTTCTCCTATTGGTCTATGCGTTCCATGAATTCGACTCGACATTAAAAGCGAAAACCGAGAATTGGACTCCAGGACAGGTTCGTTCACTCGTCTGACTAACTCCTCAACTTCGGGCAAGGCCTCAGTACTGAGGAGGAAGGCTGGTGCAAACGTGTACCCGCAGATTGGACACTTCTTTTGTAACCTTGAGGTAGAACCCACATTTTGACTAACTGGACAGCTTAGGTTCGTTCACTCGTCTGAACAACTCCTCAACATTGGGCATGTCAAAGGTGCTGAGGAGGAGGGTGGCGCAAACGTGTTGTACCTACAGATTGGACACTTCTTCTCTGCCCTTCTAATCATAAACTCAGTATATTTTGCTAGGTCAACCTTAGAAACATAGCAATAAGATTGAATTTTTTCACTTAGCAAAATTATACTGCGTTTATGATGAGGAGGGCAGTTCTGTAACCTGGAGGTAATTTTGTCTAGTACCTAGTAGTTAGTGGGCCGCGCTTTGAAGCGACGTTTGCGCTTGGGGACCCAGGTCTGATCCCCGGGTCGAGCCATAATTTGTTTCCTCAGTTTTTCTGTTGAGAAATGTTCAGAGTCCGCATCAGCCCGAAGTCAGAAACCCGACGAACTTACCATTATTTTAGCAAGCTCTGCTAAAATATCTCCAAGCATTAAGGGACGAGGTTCCTATCGAGTAGGGTCGATAGGTCTTTATTCTTAGGCATTAAGCAATTTATTCTTAGGCAGTGGTTCATAATGTGGCGCCATACAGACGGGCGTGAAGGTCGCGCCGGTAACACAACCCGCGACCGCCACGCTTGGACGCTCATGCTGCTTACCGGTCCTGATGCCCTTTCACCCTTGACTGGCCAGAGGATTTATCAAGATAGATAGGGCATTTTAGTTAAATTTAATCTTAATGTCAGTTAATATACAAAATATTCATTTTGTTAATATTTAAATTCCTATGTAATATAATCTAATTTTAATGTTCTCTTCTAATTTAAATGTAAATCTAAATGTACCTTATTTAATTAGTAAGTTCATACATGTTTTGACCATGCTGTACTGTTGTATGCTATTTTAGGATTTCCTTCTAGCTCAAATTTTACTTAATATTAGTTAAGGTAAAGTTCGATAGAGGGATCTTTAAATTTTTACATACATTTTACGATACGTGTACGCTACAATTTCTTTGAAAAATAGGTGCTAGGCTGACTGATTGCTGGTCCGTCTGCTTGTCTGCCATCTGTCACATAGTGACTTAATACTAGGTACTATATTTTAACAAATCACAAGTAACAACACAGATGAGGGCACCTGTATGTACCACACTAGGAAAACCCTGTATTCTGGGCACCCACTTAGCAACATACAAACAATTATTTGAAAAATTCACAGCTGCAAGCTCCAATTCGAAGTTACGATCTTCCTTTTGGAGGTTGCACATTCTTATCCACTGGCTACCATGGCTCTGCCGATCTGTTTATTATCACTTCAAGTTCTCCTGTCTATTGGAGCGCGTACAGTGTCAGCTTCCACCTTGCTCGATGCGCGCGCGCCTCGAGCAATATTTATTGATTATTAACATTATTAATTAATATTGTGAAAGTGTAGTGTCGACAATGTGATCTTGTAAGCGTGTTTTGAAATCTCTTTTTCTCATTAATACATTTATAGCTAACAAGAGTCCAGATGTATAAGTGCCAATTTATTTATCTGGACTATTTTTCTCTACTTCTCTATTATTTTTGTTTAGAATAGTATAACACTATATCTCTACACACAGTCCAAGCAAAAATATGAAAAATAATAGAACTATGAACTTTTTCTTTCGGTTTTTAATCTAGCATGTATAACTTGGCTTGGACTGAAGATTGTTCAACAAAACTTACTTATTACATTAATAAACAATCCTCATCATCATCATCTCTGCTATTAGGATGTCCACTGCTGAACATAGCCCTCCCTATCGACCTCCAATCAGACGGGGGGCTCGTCTCGAGAATCTTTTGGCTCCGATGGCCATCTGTTCTTCGTGCTATGTGCCTCGCCAATAGCAAGAAGAATAGATGATAGGTACCATAAGGATATAGTGTAATTGAATTTCGGATTTTTAAAGTTAAAAGCTAGTCTCTATAGGAGATCTGACTTTTACTTCTTACCTACATTAGAGTAGTGGTCTTTTAGAAAAAAAAAGATATTTTTGGGTAGTACTTTAATCCCAATCTGTGGCTATTCTGGCCCAAAAGGTGTCGAACATGCGGTAGACGTGTCCAGCCCAGTCCCACTTTAGTTGAGCGCTGAAGCGTGTGAGCGTTCTAGAAAACGGAGGAGGCGATGGCGGGATGAGCTCGACTCCTCGAGCCCCAACTGGACCGTAGTCGCCTAGGGTCGTGAAATATGGAGGAGGGGTGGGGAGGCCTTTGCCCAGCACTGGGACACGGTGGTCTTTTAATAATATATTAAATTTAATCGTATTGTTTGACCGTTTCAGGAGCGCCGAGCGTTAGCCAGCCCCGACGGGGACAAGGACGCGGACCCACTGCTCGTGTCCCTCTTGCAGGAGGGGGCCGACATGATGGCAGACCTCCGCCACATCAACCTGAAGCCGCAGCACTGCTACCGCAGCCCGGACCCCATCAACCTCTACCACAAAGTTGGACATGGTCAGTACAATGATATGCCCTGTGACTAGGGGCGTTAAGATTACTGCCTAAGGTATTCCCTGCCTGTCGTAAGAGGCGACTAATCAGGGCTTTCGGAGTACGTGAGAATACCCACTACTGGGAAGTAGCATGCTCAGGTATCACGACTCCGCGAGGGAAAATCCTACTGGGTGTCCTGGTAGGTCGCGCATTTGTGAAGGGCTGCATTGCGCCAAACAATTTGGCTTCAAGTGGCGAGCGCGATTAGCGGTCCAGTCCCGGCTGTGGGGTATCCGACCGCGTTTTCGCTGTGATGGACACCCCAGGGGTTTTGGCACAAAATACATATTGACACAGAAGGCTGACTGCCCACTAAGAACTAAAAATATGTCATGTACTCACGCATGCGCACTAACGGGCAAAAACGCCTTTTCGACCACATTAATCCTAACTTATGACATAAGATTGTCAAACTGTCGAGGTCTATGGTAGAGGCCGCGCGCTTATGTACTCATGCCGGGCAACAACCCTAGCATATCAACGAACTCTTCTAAATTCAAAATCAGGTCAAAGTCTAACTTCTGTGTGTAATTATTTTGTGGTTTTGGTTAGGGTTAGAGTCTCACACACCACCTTATCCCATACATGTGGCAAGGCGAAGGTCATCCCTTAATACCAAAATAAGTACAACCTCAAAACTTTGAAAGCTAGAGTGAATAGGCTACTTACTTGGTAAGCCTTGGTAAGTACTTACTTGGTGTTGAACTCGAGAAGCCTACAATGGCGCCATTGTAGGCTTCTCGAGTTTAACATGAAGCCAAGGGCAAGCCCCTTTTCAATAATAAAAACTCCTTTTGGGGCTCGTAGCGATATAGCAAATAACGGGGCAAAAAGCGTATGTCTGTCTGTCCGTCTGTATGTCACAGCAGTTTTGTAGGGTTCTGTACCCAATTTACCAATTTTGTTATAATGCTATTTGTATGTTTATTGGTATTATATATTAGAATTAAGACGTATTGATACATTTAACAAAGTTTGACATTGATAAATAAATATTAGAAATCCATTTAAGAAAACAATTAATGTGAACGTAAGTACCTAATTATTTACCACCCTGTTTAGTATTTACTAAACAGGATGGTTTCCTTAAATAAAAAAACCCCGACACAAAAAACATAAGGTACCTTCAAAAAGTAAAAAATAATAAAAGAAAATTTATCCTAAAGTATGTATTAATATTTATTTATTTATATTTATGTATTAATATTTAAAAAAAAACTTCGTGTTGGAGGACCGCTCCTAATTAATTTGTGTCACTTGCTTACGTATCTTTTTAATTTTGTTTAAAAGTTAGTTATTTAGTTTTAGATTAATTTTCTTTTATTATTTTTTACTTTTTAAGCTTTATTTTTTTTGTGTCGGGGGTTTTTAAAATGTTTAATTTTAAACTTTTTAAAGGTAAACAAAACTTTAACCCCCCTTAACTTTTAAACGGCTCAACCGATTTTCATCAAACATATCTAAGAACACTCGCCCGTAAAACACCTGTAATACAAAAAACAAACTAAATTGAAATCGATTCATTCGTTCGAGAGCTATGATGCCACAGACAGACAGACAGACAGACACGTCAAACGTTATAAGTTTTCCCCTCTTTTGGCGTCGGGGGTTAAAAATATGGTTAATTAAGGAGTTAATGTTATTTTCTTTCTCTTTCACCATGTATATTTATAAACATCTTCATAACCCTTTACTTTTGAGGAGGATGAAATGTTGAAGAGTGAAGTTACTTTATAGATGTCCTGTCTCCCTCTAGAGATCTACACAGTGCATTAGTGTGCATAGGTGTATTCCTAGGAGTATAAATGCACTGTAGTGTTTTATTTTTCCACTCGGAAGCTCAGTTTGAAGGTTAGGGTGCCAACCGGGCTACTTTACCATACGAGAAACAAGATAGAAGCGAAAATATAACAAGTCAGTTCTAATCCCATCAAAACAATACTTGTCAAAAAAAAAACAAGTTTCGCAACTACCGTAAAAAGTGGTGAGATCCATGTTTTGCCAAGTCGGTTATTCATTTATTGACTTGGCAATCGTATTTAACAACCGAATCAATTTAATGCATTATTTGTGAGAGTTTTAATGTGATTGCCAAGTCAATAGATAAATAACCGACTTGGCAAAACATGGATCTCACAACTTTTTACGCTAGTGGCGAGACTTGGTTTTTTTGACAAGTATTGTTTTGATGGGAAAAGGAATGAGATTCCTTTTTGTAGAAAAATCTTAACATCTATTGAACTGCAAAGATAACGTGGTAATCCTATATATCGGTATGGTATTTATATAGGATTACAAAGTTATTTTGAAGTTAATGTATGTAGAAAACTGGATCAAAATTTTAAAATATTTTATATTTTCCTTAATTCATACACTAAACACTGTATATTCCAAATTTGAAGATTCTAGGTCTGCTACAAGTACCTTAGAATTTTGATGATCGGTGAGTCAGTCAGTGAGTCAGTCAATGAGTGACAAAATTAAGAAACTTTAACCCGTTATAATTCTTAAACTACTGGTTCAAATTGAATGAAATTTGAAATATATGTCTTCACAATGCCTGCAAACTTTAAATAAATACTTGTCCTGATGGCCACATCAAGTGTCTTGTTAGTATAAAAGTATCTTTTAGTAGCTATTGCTTAGTAAATAATAAAAATCCTTTCTTTTGTTTCAGGAACCCTTGACATGTACGTACTGAATCCGTCCAAGGACTCGAAACACGTTCGTGACTTCCTCAAAAAGTGGCATAATAGTGAACAAAAACTATTTGAAGGTGCTAGTGCATCTGGACAATTTAACTTTCCAATTCCAAACCTTGTGTCTATTTGTGCGTTGCTTGTGTGGCGACCAGCGAACCCAGACGAGACGATCACCAGGATAATGTTCCCCGGATCTACGCCCCAACATAAGATATTCGAAGGACTCGAAAAACTGAAGCATCTCGAGTTCCTTCAACACCCCACGTGTACAGGACGGCAGATGCAGGCCAGTGTTCCTGCCATCACAACTACCTCAACTACAGTCACAACGACGAAAACGACCAAACATGCCGCTTCCAAAGTAAGCAAAGAAAGAAGTATTATCACAGAAAGAGAAACGCATAAAGCAAAAGAAGAGAAAATCGTAGAACCCGAACCACCACCAATTAAAGACAAAGACATAATTAAGGACGAAACAGACTCAAAAAATATCATAGACAATAAATTGCTTAGTGAATTAGTCGAAGGTGAAGAAAAGAAAATTGAATCAGTCCTACAGGATGCTATCACAGCGAGAATAGAAACTAAATTAGACGATAAAATTGCTCAATATGAGAGCACTGTTTTAGACGGCTTACCTAAAAAGAAGGATGTAAAGAAAAAAGAAAAAGCGGTGGATAAGAAAATTAAACGCGTTGATAAGACTGACGATACAAAAGACTCTGTAGCTAAAACAACTGAAACAAAAAAGGCTGAAATGGATATTAAGAAAGCAGAAGCAAAGAAAAGAGTGGAAAGCAAAGTCAAAACGGAAATGACTTCAATGGCTAGAACTAGAATTAGTCACCGGACTTCACAAAAACTAGAAAGGAAATCTACCACGACAACTGCCGAGAAAAAACCCGTCGCAGATGATAAAAAATCTCCCCCAACTACACCAAAAAAGATAGCTGAATCAAAAATGACAACATCTACAGTTCACTCCGCAGTCAAGGAGCGAATCAAAGCAAAGACGAGAAAACTTAGCCCAGGGAGCACGCCAGCTAAGAGCGCCAAAGAAGCAAGTAACCGCAGGGTAGCTGAGTCTAAATATAAGCAAGCCTCACCAAAACGGGACCTTACCCAAAAAGTACCTGAAAGAAAAGAACCAAAAGCAAAGAGGGAGCCTATTTCAAGAAGGCCCCGCCCTCTTGCTTCTCCTGTGAAAGGATTGAAGGCAATGAAAAGCCCTTCAAAATCTGCAAAAGCGATCAAAGCCGACACTTCTAAGTTAAAAGGCATGCAAAGAGTTAATTACGAAGATATTCTGAAAGATGCAAAAAAATCTGATGAAGATACGTCTAAATCCCTGGATGATATCAAACAGCAAGAATTGGATGAAAGAGAAGAACAGGAAATAGTAAGAGAAATTGAAGCAGTATTTAATAGGGATAGTGAAGCTGAAGAAAAGCTTGAGTATGTAGGTCGTTCCGATATTGAGAAAATTACATGCATGTTAGACGATACAAAGACGGAAACCACTGCAGATGGTGAGTTTGAAGAAGAGTATCTGATAATTGAGAAGGAAGAAGTTGAACAATATACCGAGGATTCCATCGCCGACCAAGAGGGTAGCCATGAACCGGAGGAAGAACTTCAAAAACACATCAAAGATAAAGAAGAATCCGAGAAAAAAAAAGGTGAGCCGACCAAAGAAATACATATTGTTCAAGAGGCAGTACCTGTACCAGAAACTGAACCTGAACCAGAAACAAAACAAATTGAGTCCAAAGAACATTCTGTGAGCGTCGAAGAAAAACAAGATATAAGCAGTGAAAAGAAAACATCAGATAGCAAAAGTGGAGCTCCTAAACCTAAAGATTCACTTGAAAATATTGTACAAGAGTCTCAACCGGACGAAAAAATATCCACTACAATTGAATCCGGCGCAACAACTGCACCGACATTACCTGAAGATGAGCGTATAACGTTAGATGATATTAAAGAAGATCAACAAATTGAAGAGAAACATATACAAGAAGAGACAAAGGAGGTCATACCTCCACAAACCTTAGTAAGCGCTCAAAAAATTACTTCGCTTGAAAAGAGTCCAAAACTTGAATCCATACCCGCACCTATAAGAGAAATAGTTAAAACTCCAGATGAAGTGGCAGACTTACCTCTTCATGAAGAAGTAGATTATAGAACGTATGAAGAAAAGAAAACACCAGTTGAAGAGGATATATTCAAAAGAAAACCTGACGTTGGTTTTGTTCATGAAATTAAAGTTCCTAAAGACTTGCCTCTTCTAGATCAAGAAGCCGCTACGTCTTACAAAGGAGCTAAAGCAATTGAAGATGATGTTGTACTAAAAACAGTCCAGCGAGCATCACACGCTGAATTAGTAACTGTTACTCCGGGTTCAGCACCAGAGTCACCCATGTATCATGAGCAAATGAAAATTACATCTATTGGAAAAGAACTAGAACCAGTAAAAGAATATGATGGTATTGATTACAATTATGGTCAGTTTACAGAAAAATTAAGGGAAACTCATATCACTACTATAGATTCACCCATCAAAGATGATATCATAATAGTGGAGGAGACGGTACCTTGTATGCCCGAAAAGATTCCTTCAATTCCTGAGGATGTTGAAAAAGAAATCGAAGAAGAAAGAAAGCTTGAGACTGGAGAAAAACCTCCACTAAGTCCTAAAGATGTCGAAAAAATTGTTGCTGATGTTGCTGAAGTACTCAAATCAGATAAGAGCCTAGAAGAAATAATGGCTGAAAAGTCACCAATTTCTTTGCGAAAATCTCCTGAGACTGTTACAAAATCAGATGTAACTATTACAACTGCAATCGAAGCCACTAAGTTGCTTCTTGCGAGTGAACAAACTTTCAAATATGAAACAAGTACACAAAAGGAATATGATGTTAAAAAAGAAACACTTGAGGAAAAGATTGAGCCAGGCACAAGTGATTTGCAAAAAGAAGCATCGCCTGCTCGTTCGGTGACATCTGAGGATGTCAGTGAGGTATCAGACAAAACGGTGCTAAGTGAAGGTAAACGAACGAAACGGGATATTAAAGAAGCTGAAACCAAACCTGAAAAAGGAATGGAAGAAAAAGACGTCCCTGAAAAAGAAAAAGATGAAGTTTTTGACAAGAAACTTGATAAAGATGTAAGTGAATCCAAACCTAAAACAGACCAAAAAAATATTACTATTGAAAGCAAAGAACTAAAAGAAGAAATTATTTCCAAAAAAGAAACTGATCAATTAGAAATTAAAGAAAAAAAGATAGAACCAGAAGTTAAATTAAGTGTCACACTGGAATCAGCAAAAACATTAGAAAAATTAGAGGAAAAAATTGCAGATTTAAAACGAAAAGAAGAAATTTCCCAGACAACCATAGCTGAAGCAACCATGTCACATGTCAATGCAGAGGAAAATATTACATCTTCCCCGGAAAAAGATGAAAAAGCCGACAGTGAAAAGTCCATTGATGAAATATCAGCTGACGAAGTAGTAGACATCACCAAAGAGACGGTTAAAGAAAAATATATCGTTTCTGAAAAAGAGGTCGTCACCATCGATGATAAAAGGCTGAGCCCGGATAAAACTGATGCTCTTCTCAGTGAAGTTCTTGCAAAAGAACCTAAACCAGAGAAAGAGGATCAGACAAAACAACAAACTATGACACAGACAACAAAGTTAGTTGTTTTAGATGTAAAAAGTGACATTCTTAGTCCTGATGAAGTAGATCACGTAAAACCTGAGATCGAAAAAGATTTGATTCCATTATCTGTAAAAGAAGGAAAGAAACAATTGATCTCGGAAAAGGATAGTGATGAAGAAAGTATGGCAGACAAGGTTGACGATATTAAAGAATCTAAACAACTTGATTTGATAGATACTCTTATAGATTCTAAAACCTTATTAAGTAAAAAAGTATATACGTCCGAAATAACAAATATAGTTTCTAGCAAACTTGATAAAACGCAAGTAAGTTTAGAAAAAGATATGAAAAAAATATCACAGGAAGAGTTAATAAAAGCAATCGATGGTGAAGACAGACTTTCTGACATAAAGAATGGAACACAAGAAATTAAAAGGTTAGAGGAAATCAAAATGGAGCCAGAAAAAGAGATCATTGCAAAAGAAGGACTTGAGATTAAACCTTCTCTTGAGGAAGACTTTGTGATTGTTACAGAAGAAGATCTAGATGCTAAACCTAGTGAAGAAGAACAAAAACAAAGAAAAGAATCTCTGACAAGTGTAGACGCAAAAATGACTCCAGAAAAGGCAAGCCCTAAAGACCAAAAAGTTGAATCTGACGACAACAAGCCAATTGATGAAACTAAAATACAACTGAGTTCAGAGACTGGTGTTGCGACAACAGAAGACAAAGCTTCAGAAAAAGTTATTGAAGTCGTTTCAGATTTCCTTATCAAGGAGAAAGAATCTGCATTTGACATTACGCAAAAAAAACTAAGTTTAGCAACAGACATAGTATCAGTTTCCAAAAAATCTATATCACCCGAAAGTGATAAGGAATCTGTGTCCACAATGTCTGAACTAGATATTGATATGATTGAGTCATCTGAAAAGAAAGCTAGTATTGTTCCTGAAAAGTCTGAAGACATCAAAGAAATTCTAGAAGAACAAATATTACAAGCTGAAAAATCAGCAATAGTTCAAAAAGAAATAATAAAATCGGTTGTTGACAAAACCGATGACTTTGAACCCCTGACTGAAGAAACATCTTTAGAAAAAGAAAAAGTAAGTTCATTGTTGGATCATATATCAACCTTAAAAAAACCTGAAGAAACCACGCCAGAAAGTGAAAAGGAGTCCATTTCTACGTCCGTGGAAGATGGCGAAAAATTGTCTATTATTGAAAGAGCAAGCCCTGTTCCTGAAAAATCAGAGCATAAAGAAAAAGAAAAATATGAGCCTAAAGTTTCTGTAACGTCAACACAAGAAACTGTTGAAATTGCATCTACTGAAAAAGTTCCAAAAGAAAAATCTGGGAAATTAGTAGAAATAAAGGAGAAAACTTCTGCCTTCTTTAGTGGAAAATTAGAAGGTATTAAGACAGCTTTTGATAAGATAGTTCCAACAAAAAAAGTGTCAGAAAAATCAGAAGAACATGAGCCCGAAATTAAAAAAGGACCTCCGACCAAAGAATCTACACCTGAAAGGGAACTCGACCCCAAAACAGAATCAATGCCTGTATCTCTTCAAAAAGAAACTCCTTCAGTTAAAGAATCAGCAAAAGAAGTAAGTTCATTAATTGAAATTGAAAAGCAATCTGTTGTTACTGCTAAAGAGCCAACGCCACTTAAAGAGGCTAAACTAATTCCAGAGAAAGAACCATCTCCAGTAAAGGAACTACCTTTAGATAAGCCTGTAGATATTACCCCTCTTCTTGCAAAAGCGGAGGCGAAAATTGTTGAAAAAGTGCCTTCGCCAGAAAAAGACGCAGTATTGATAATTGAACAACCTAAGGTTATTGAGCCAATTGCCGTTAAAGACACCTTTGGAGTTATTGGAAGTGATAAAATTTCAGAAAAAGAATTTAAGACAATTGAGCAAAAAGAATTAAGTCCTATACTAGAAAAGGAACAAATTAAAGCTGATGATGACTTAATTAAAGAATTTAAACCGGTTACATCAATTCCTGATGAACAAATAACTCTTAGAGAAGACGAAGTTGAAAGAGCACATAGCCCAATCAAAGAAGTAGCAGATAAACTGAAAGAAATCCAGGTTGCACTTAGCGAAAAATCTAGCCCAGTCAAAGAAGTTTCTCAAAAACTGGAAGAACCTAGCTCAGTAAAAGAAGTATCGCAAAAACTCGAACTAAAAGATTCTCTCGATAAAACAAAAGCAGTAGATCTCGAGGTTGCACTCAAGAAGACACCAAGCCCTGTTAAGGAATTCGCAGAAAAAATTGAAGACTTAAAGGTGACTTTAAGTAAAGAACCAAGTTCTACCCATGTAATCACAGAGAAGATTGAACAAATCGATCTTTCGTTAAAGAAAACGCCGAGCCCTATTCAAGAAATGACAGTAAAAGTTGAGGATCTCAAAGTCACATTAAGCCGAGAACCTAGCCCTACCAAAGAGATATCTGAGAAGGTAGAAGAACTTCAACTTGCGCTCAAAAAAGATCCAAACTCTGTCGAGGAAATCGCAGAAAAAGTTGAGCAAATTGATCTTGCGTTAAAGCAAACGCCAAGTCCTGTCCAAATAATCAAAGATAAAGTTGAGGATCTTAAAGTGACATTAAGCCGGGAACCAAGTCCTACCAAAGAAATCATAGAAAAGGTTGAACAGATCGATCTTGCGTTGAAGAAAACACCAAGCCCTGTTGAAGAAATCAAAGAAAAAGTAAAGGATCTCAAAACCGCATTGAGCCGGGAACCTAGTCCTACCAAAGAAATATCTGAAAAGGTAGAAGACCTCGAGCTTACGCTTAAGAAGACACCAAGCTCTGTTGGGGAAATCACAGAAAAAGTTGAAAACTTAATGGAGGCCTTAAGTAGAGAACCAAGTCCTACCAAAGAAATCACAGAAAAGGTTGAACAGATCGATCTTGCGTTGAAGAAAACACCAAGCCCTGTTGAAGAAATCAAAGAAAAAGTAAAGGATCTCAAAACCGCATTGAGCCGGGAACCTAGTCCTACCAAAGAAATATCTGAAAAGGTAGAAGACCTCGAGCTTTCGCTAAAGAAGACACCAAGTTCTATTAGGGAAATCGCAGAAAAAGTTGAAGACTTAAAAGTAACCTTGAGTAGAGAACCAAGTCCTACCAAAGAAATCGCAGACAAGGTTGAGCAGATCGATCTTGCGTTAAAGAAAACACCAAGCCCTGTCCAAGAAATCAAAGATAAAGTTGAAGACCTCAAAGTCACATTAAGCCGGGAACCAAGTCCTACCAAAGAGATATCTGAAAAGGTAGAAGAACTTGAGCTTGCGCTCAAGAAGACACCAAGCCCTGTCGAAGACATCGCAAAAAAAGTTGAAGACTTAAAGGAGGCCTTGAGTAGAGAACCAAGTCCTACCAAAGAAATCACAGAAAAGGTTGAACAGATCGATCTTGCGTTGAAGAAAACACCAAGCCCTGTTGAAGAAATCAAAGAAAAAGTAAAGGATCTCAAAACCGCATTGAGCCGGGAACCTAGTCCTACCAAAGAAATATCTGAAAAGGTAGAAGACCTCGAGCTTTCGCTAAAGAAGACACCAAGTTCTGTTAGGGAAATCGCAGAAAAAGTTGAAGACTTAAAAGTAACCTTGAGTAGAGAACCAAGTCCTACCAAAGAAATCGCAGACAAGGTTGAGCAGATCGATCTTGCGTTAAAGAAAACACCAAGTCCTGTCCAAGAAATCAAAGATAAAGTTGAAGACCTCAAAGTCACATTAAGCCGGGAACCAAGTCCTACCAAAGAGATATCTGAAAAGGTAGAAGAACTTGAGCTTGCGCTTAAAAAGACACCAAGCCCTGTCGAAGACATCGCAAAAAAAGTTGAAGACTTAAAGGAGGCCTTGAGTAGAGAACCAAGTCCTACCAAAGAAATCACAGAAAAGGTTGAACAGATCGATCTTGCGTTGAAGAAAACACCAAGCCCTGTTGAAGAAATCAAAGAAAAAGTAAAGGATCTCAAAACCGCATTGAGCCGGGAACCTAGTCCTACCAAAGAAATATCTGAAAAAGTAGAAGATCTCGAGCTTTCGCTACAGAAGACACCAAGCTCTGTTGGGGAAATCGCAGAAAAAGTTGAAGACTTAAAGGTGGCCTTGAGTAGAGAACCAAGTCCTACCAAAGAAATCGCAGAAAAGGTTGAACAGATCGATCTTGCGTTGAAGAAAACACCAAGCCCAGTTCAAGAAATCCAAGAAAAAGTTGAGGACCTCAAAGTCACATTAAGCCGGGAACCTAGCCCTACCAAAGAAATATCTGAAAAGGTAGAAGACCTCCGAGCTTGCGGTCAAGAAGGCACCAAGCCCTGTCGAAGATATCGCAGAAAAAGTTGAAGACTTAAAGGAGGCCTTGAGTAGAGAACCAAGTCCTACCAAAGAAATCGCAGAAAAGGTTGAACAGATCGATCTTGCGTTGAAGAAAACACCAAGCCCTGTTGAAGAAATCAAAGATAAAAGTAAAGGATCTCAAAACCGCATTGAGCCGGGAACCTAGTCCTACCAAAGAAATATCTGAAAAGGTAGAAGACCTCGAGCTTGCGCTACAGAAGACACCAAGCTCTGTCGAGGAATATCGCAGAAAAAGTTGAAGACTTAAAGGTGGCCTTGAGTAAAGAACCAAGTCCTATCAAAGAAATCGCAGACAAGGTTGAGCAGATCGATCTTGCGTTAAAGAAAACACCAAGCCCTGTCCAAGAAATCAAAGATAAAGTTGAAGACCTCAAAGTCACATTCAGCCGGGAACCAAGTCCTACCAAAGAGATATCTGAAAAGGTAGAAGAACTTGAGCTTGCGCTCAAGGAGACACCAAGCCCTGTCGAAGACATCGCAAAAAAAGTTGAAGACTTAAAGGTGGCCTTGAGTAGAGAACCAAGTCCTACCAAAGAAATCACAGAAAAGGTTGAACAGATCGATCTTGCGTTGAAGAAAACACCAAGCCCTGTTCAAGAAATCAAAGATAAAGTTGAAGACCTCAAAGTCACATTAAGCCGGGAACCTAGCCCTACCAAAGAAATATCTGAAAAGGTAGAAGACCTCCAGCTTGCGGTCAAGAAGGCACCAAGCCCTGTCGAAGATATCGCAGAAAAAGTTGAAGACTTAAAGGTGGCCTTGAGTAAAGAACCAAGTCCTATCAAAGAAATCGCAGACAAGGTTGAGCAGATCGATCTTGCGTTAAAGAAAACACCAAGCCCTGTCCAAGAAATCAAAGATAAAGTTGAAGACCTCAAAGTCACATTAAGCCGGGAACCAAGTCCTACCAAAGAGATATCTGAAAAGGTAGAAGAACTGGAGCTTGCGCTTAAAAAGACACCAAGCCCTGTCGAAGACATCGCAAAAAAAGTTGAAGACTTAAAGGAGGCCTTGAGTAGAGAACCAAGTCCTACCAAAGAAATCACAGAAAAGGTTGAACAGATCGATCTTGCGTTGAAGAAAACACCAAGCCCTGTTGAAGAAATCAAAGAAAAAGTAAAGGATCTCAAAACCGCATTGAGCCGGGAACCTAGTCCTACCAAAGAAATATCTGAAAAGGTAGAAGACCTCGAGCTTTCCCTACAGAAGACACCAAGCTCTGTTGGGGAAATCGCAGAAAAAGTTGAAGACTTAAAGGTGGCCTTGAGTAGAGAACCAAGTCCTACCAAAGAAATCACAGACAAGGTTGAACAGATCGATCTTGCGTTGAAGAAAACACCAAGCCCTGTTCAAGAAATCAAAGATAAAGTTGAAGACCTCAAAGTCACATTAAGCCGGGAACCTAGCCCTACCAAAGAAATATCTGAAAAGGTAGAAGACCTCGAGCTTGCGCTCAAGAAGGCACCAAGCCCTGTCGAAGATATCGCAGAAAAAGTTGAAGACTTAAAGGTGGCCTTGAGTAAAGAACCAAGTCCTATCAAAGAAATCGCAGACAAGGTTGAGCAGATCGATCTTGCGTTGAAGAAAACACCAAGCCCTGTTCAAGAAATCAAAGATAAAGTTGAAGACCTCAAAGTCACATTCAGCCGGGAACCAAGTCCTACCAAAAAAATATCTGAAAAGGTAGAAGAACTTGAGCTTGCGCTCAAGGAGACACCAAGCCCTGTCGAAGACATCGCAAAAAAAGTTGAAGACTTAAAGGAGGCCTTGAGTAGAGAACCAAGTCCTACCAAAGAAATCACAGAAAAGGTTGAACAGATCGATCTTGCGTTGAAGAAAACACCAAGCCCTGTTCAAGAAATCAAAGATAAAGTTGAAGACCTCAAAGTCACATTAAGCCGGGAACCAAGTCCTACCAAAGAGATATCTGAAAAGGTAGAAGAACTTGAGCTTGCGCTCAAGGAGACACCAAGCCCTGTCGAAGACATCGCAAAAAAAGTTGAAGACTTAAAGGAGGCCTTGAGTAGAGAACCAAGTCCTACCAAAGAAATCGCAGATAAGGTTGAACAGATCGATCTTGCGTTGAAGAAAACACCAAGCCCTGTTGAAGAAATCAAAGAAAAAGTTAAGGATCTCAAAACCGCATTGAGCCGGGAACCTAGTCCTACCAAAGAAATATCTGAAAAGGTAGAAGACCTCCAGCTTTCGCTAAAGAAGACACCAGGTTCTGTTAGGGAAATCGCAGAAAAAGTTGAAGACTTAAAAGTAACCTTGAGTAGAGAACCAAGTCCTACCAAAGAAATCGCAGACAAGGTTGAGCAGATCGATCTTGCGTTAAAGAAAACACCAAGCCCTGTCCAAGAAATCAAAGATAAAGTTGAAGACCTCAAAGTCACATTAAGCCGGGAACCAAGTCCTACCAAAGAGATATCTGAAAAGGTAGAAGAACTTGAGCTTGCGCTCAAGAAGACACCAAGCCCTGTCGAAGACATCGCAAAAAAAGTTGAAGACTTAAAGGAGGCCTTGAGTAGAGAACCAAGTCCTACCAAAGAAATCACAGAAAAGGTTGAACAGATCGATCTTGCGTTGAAGAAAACACCAAGCCCTGTTGAAGAAATCAAAGAAAAAGTAAAGGATCTCAAAACCGCATTGAGCCGGGAACCTAGTCCTACCAAAGAAATATCTGAAAAGGTAGAAGACCTCGAGCTTTCGCTAAAGAAGACACCAAGTTCTGTTAGGGAAATCGCAGAAAAAGTTGAAGACTTAAAAGTAACCTTGAGTAGAGAACCAAGTCCTACCAAAGAAATCGCAGACAAGGTTGAGCAGATCGATCTTGCGTTAAAGAAAACACCAAGCCCTGTCCAAGAAATCAAAGATAAAGTTGAAGACCTCAAAGTCACATTAAGCCGGGAACCAAGTCCTACCAAAGAGATATCTGAAAAGGTAGAAGAACTTGAGCTTGCGCTTAAAAAGACACCAAGCCCTGTCGAAGACATCGCAAAAAAAGTTGAAGACTTAAAGGAGGCCTTGAGTAGAGAACCAAGTCCTACCAAAGAAATCACAGAAAAGGTTGAACAGATCGATCTTGCGTTGAAGAAAACACCAAGCGCTGTTGAAGAAATCAAAGAAAAAGTAAAAGATCTCAAAACCGCATTTAGCCGGGAACCTAGTCCTACCAAAGAAATATCTGAAAAGGTAGAAGACCTAGAGCTTTCGCTACAGAAGACACCAAGCTCTGTTGAAGAAATCAAAGAAAAACTTAAGGATCTAAAAACCGCTTTGAGCCGAGAACCTAGTCCTACCAAAGAGATATCTGAAAAGGTAGAAGACCTCGAGCTTGCGCTTAAGAAGACACCAAGCCCTATCAAAGACATCGCAGAAAAAGTTGAAGAATTAAAGGTAACCTTGAGTAGAGAACCAAGTCCTGCTAACGAAATTGCAGAAAAGGTTGAGCAAATCGAGCTTGCGTTAGAGAAAACGCCAAGCTCTGTCCAAGAAATGAAAGATAAAGTTGAGGACCTCAAAGTCACATTGAGCCAGGAACCTAGCCCTACAAAAGAAATATCTGAAAAGGTAGAGGACCTCGAGCTTAACCTCAAGAAGACACCAAGTCCAGTCAAGGAAATTGCAGAAAAAACTGATGAATTAAAAGTGGCTTTGAGTAGAGAACCAAGTCCAACCAATGAATTCTCTGAGAAGGAAAAAGAACTTGAAATAAAATCTAAAGATACACCTAGCCAAGTTCCAGATTTCGAAGACGAATCGCCCAAGGAAATGTCTCTTGAGATACCAACTCCTGTGAAAGTAGTATCAGAAAAGCAAGAGGATGTTGCTGTTGTTCTAAGCAAAGAAACAAGTCCTGTGAAAGAAGATTCTGAAAAACTTCAGGCAGATGAATTAGTTCTTGATAAAAGTATAATACCGACCAACGACATTACTAAAAAGGCAGAAGAGATAAAAGTAGTGTGCAAGGAGCCTAGCCACATCAAAGAAACAAGTAAAGAAGTGAAAGACTTTGAAACTGGTCTTAGCAAAGAACCTAGTTCTGTGAAAAACACAGTTTTAAAGGTTGACAAAGCAAAGGAATCACCAGAAAAGACACCTAGTCCAGCAAAGGATGTGACTAAAAAACTCGAGGAGCTTAAAACTGCTCTGAGCAAAGAACCTAGCACTGTTAAGGAAGTTTCAGAAAAACTTGAAGCACTGAAATTGACGCTCGATAAAGAACCAAGTCCAACCAAAGAAGTCAGTGAAAAAGTCCAAGAGATCAAGGAAGCGCTGAGCAAGGAACCAAGTCCAATCAAAGAAATAGCTGAGAAGGTAAAACAACTTGAAGTGGCTCTTAGCAAGGAACCCAGTCCAGTAAAAGAGGTGACTGAAAAACCTGTCGAAGCCAAGGAATCACCCGAAAAGACACCTAGTCCAGCCAAGGAAGTGACTGAAAAACTCGAGGAGCTGAAAGCTGCTCTGAGCAAAGAGCCTAGCCCTGTAAAGGAAGTTTCAGAAAAACTTGAAGCGCTACAATTAACACTTGACAAAGAGTCTAGTCCGACCACAGAAGTCACAGAAAAGGTGCAAGAGATCAAAGAAGCGTTGAGCAAGGAACCAAGTCCAATCAAAGAAATAGCTGAGAAGGTAAAACAACTTGAAGTGGCTCTTAGCAAGGAACCCATTCCAGTAAAAGAGGTGACTGAAAAACCTGTCGAAGCCAAGGAATCACCCGAAAAGACACCTAGTCCAGCCAAGGAAGTGACTGAAAAACTCGAGGAGCTGAAAGCTGCTCTGAGCAAAGAGCCTAGTCCTGTTAAGGAAGTTTCAGAAAAACTTGAAGCACTGAAATTGACGCTCGATAAAGAACCAAGTCCAACCAAAGAAGTCAGTGAAAAAGTCCAAGAGATCAAGGAAGCGCTGGGCAAAGAACCAAGTCCAATCAAAGAAATAGCTGAAAAGGTAAAACAACTTGAAGTGGCTCTTAGCAAGGAACCCAGTCCAGTAAAAGAGGTGACTGAAAAACCTGTTGAAGCCAAGGAATCAACCGAAAAGACACCTAGTCCACCCAAAGAAGTGACTGAAAAACTCGAGGAGCTTAAAGCTGCTCTGAGCAAAGAACCTAGCCCTGTTAAGGAAGTTTCAGAAAAACTTGAAGCGCTACAATTAACACTTGAAAAAGAGCCTAGTCCGACCACAGAAGTCACAGAAAAGGTGCGAGAGATCAAGGAAGCGCTAAGTAAGGAACCAAGTCCAATCAAAGAAATAGCTGAGAAGGTAAAACAACTTGAAGTGGCTCTTAGCGAGGAACTTAGTCCAGTAAAAGAGGTGACTGAAAAACCTGTCGAAGCCAAGGCATCACCCGAAAAGACACCAAGTCCAGCCAAGGAAGTGACTGAAAAACTCGAAGAGCTGAAAGCTGCTCTGAGCAAAGAGCCTAGTCCTGTTAAGGAGGTTTCAGAAAAACTTGAAGCACTGAAATTGACGCTCGATAAAGAACCAAGTCCAACCAAAGAAGTCAGTGAAAAAGTAGAAGAGATCAAAGAAGCGCTGAGCAAGGAACCAAGTCCAATCAAAGAAATAGCTGAGAAGGTAAATCAACTTGAAGTGGCTCTTAGCAAGGAACCCAGTCCAGTAAAAGAGGTAACAGAAAAACCTGTCGAAGCCAAGGAATCACCTGAAAAGACACCTAGTCCAGCCAAGGATGTGACTGATAAACTCGAAGAGCCTAAAGCTGCTCTGAGCAAAGAACCTAGCCCTGTCAAAGAAGTTTCAGAAAAACTTGAAGCACTGAAATTGACTCTCGATAAAGAGCCAAGTCCGACCAAAGAAGTCAGTGAAAAAGTCCAAGAGATCAAGGAAGAGCTAAGCAAAGAACCCAGTGCTTTAAAAGAAACAGCTGAGAAGGTAAAACAACTTCACAGTCCAGTAAGAGAGGTGACTGAAAAACCTGATGAAGTCAAGGAATCACCTGAAAAGACACCTAGTCCAGCCAAGGAAGTGACGGAAAACCTCGAGGATCTCAAGGCCGCTCTGATCAAAGAACCTAGCCCTGTTAAGGAAGTTCCAGAAAAACTTGAAGCATTGAAATTGACTCTCGATAAAGAGCCAAGTCCGACCAAAGAAGTCAGTGAAAAAGAAGAAGAGATCAAGGAAGCGCTGAGCAAGGAACCTAGTCCAATCAAAGAAACAGCTGAGAACGTAAAACAACCTGAAGTGGCTCTTAGCAAGGAACCCAGTCCAGTAAAAGAGGTAACAGAAAAACCTGTCGAAGCCAAGGAATCACCTGAAAAGACACCTAGTCCAGCCAAGGAAGTGACTGAAAAACTCGAAGAGCCTAAAGCTGCTCTGAGCAAAGAACCTAGCCCTGTCAAAGAAGTTTCAGAAAAACTTGAAGCACTGAAATTGACTCTCGATAAAGAGCCAAGTCCGACCAAAGAAGTCAGTGAAAAAGTCCAAGAGATCAAGGAAGCGCTGAGCAAGGAACCAAGTCCAGTAAAAGAGGTGACTGAAAAACCTGTCGAAGCCAAGGAATCACCCGAAAAGACACCTAGTCCAGCCAAGGAAGTGACTGAAAAACTTGAGGAGCTAAAAGCTGCTCTGAGCAAAGAACCTAGTCCTGTTAAGGAAGTTTCTGAAAAACTTGAAGCACTGAAATTGACGCTTGATAAAGAACCAAGTCCAACCAAAGAAGTCAGTGAAAAACTCCAAGAGATCAAGGAAGAGCTAAGCAAGGAACCAAGTCCAATCAAAGAAATAGCTGAGAAAGTAAAACAACTTGAAGTGGCTCTTAGCAAGGAACCCAGTCCAGTAAAAGAGGTGACTGAAAAACCTGTCAAAGTCAAGGAATCACCTGAAAAGACACCTAGTCCAGCCAAAGAAGTGGCTGAAAAACTCGAGGAGCTTAAAACTGCTCTGAGCAAAGAACCTAGCCCTGTTAAGGAAGTTTCAGAAAAACTTGAAGCGCTACAATTAACACTTGACAAAGAGCCTAGTCCGACCACAGAAGTCACAGAAAAGGTGCGAGAGATCAAGGAAGCGCTGAGCAAGGAACCAAGTCCAATAAAAGAAATAGCTGAGAAGGTAAAACAACTTGAAGTGGCTCTTAGCAAGGAACCCAGTCGAGTAAAAGAGGTGTCTGAAAAACCTGTCGAAGCCAAGGCATCACCCGAAAAGACACCAAGTCCAGCCAAAGAAGTGACTGAAAAACTCGAGGAGCTTAAAGCTGCTTTGAGCAAAGAACCTAGCCCTGTTAAGGAAGTTTCAGAAAAACTTGAAGCATTGAAATTGACTCTCGATAAAGAGCCAAGTCCGACCAAAGAAGTCAGTGAAAAAGTAGAAGAGATCAAAGAAGCGCTGAGCAAGGAACCAAGTCCAATCAAAGAAATAGCTGAGAAGGTAAAACAACTTGAAGTGGCTCTTTGCAAGGAACCCAGTCCAGTAAAAGAGGTGACTGAAAAACCTGTCGAAGCCAAGGAATCACCCGAAAAGACACCTAGTCCAGCCAAGGATGTGACTGATAAACTTGAAGAGCCTAAAGCTGCTCTGAGCAAAGAACCTAGCCCTGTCAAAGAAGTTTCAGAAAAACTTGAAGCACTGAAATTGACTCTCGATAAAGAGCCAAGTCCGACCAAAGAAGTCAGTGAAAAAGTCCAAGAGATCAAGGAAGAGCTAAGCAAAGAACCCAGTCCTATAAAAGAAACAAATGAGAAGGTAAAACAACTTCACAGTCCAGTAAAAGAGGTGACTGAAAAACCTGATGAAGTCAAGGAATCACCTGAAAAGACACTTACTCCAGCCAAGGAAGTGACGGAAAAACTCGAGGATCTCAAGGCCACTCTGATCAAAGAACCTAGCCCTGTTAAAGAAGTTTTTGAAAAACTTGAAAAAGAGCCAAGTCCGACCACAGAAGTCACAGAAAAGGTACAAGAGATCGAGAAAGCGCTGAGCAAGGAACCAAGTCCAATCAAAGAAACAGCTGATAAGGTTAAACAACTTGAATCGGCTCTTAGCAAGGAGCCCAGTCCAGTAAGAGAGGTGACTGAAAAACCTGACGAAGTCAAGGAATCACCCGAAAAGACACCTAGTCCAGCCAAAGAAGTGACTGAAAAACTCGAGGATCTCAAGACCGTTCTGACCAAAGAACCTAGCCCTGTTAAAGAAGTTTCAGAAAAACTTGAAGCACTGAAATTGACTCTCGATAAAGAGCCAAGTCCGACCAAAGAAGTCAGTGAAAAAGTAGAAGAGATCAAGGAAGCGCTGAGCAAGGAACCAAGTCCAATCAAAGAAATAGCTGAGAAGGTAAAACAACTTGAAGTGGCTCTTAGCAAGGAACCCAGTCCAGTAAAAGAGGTGACTGAAATATCTGTCGAAGCCAAGGCATCACCCGAAAAGACACCTAGTCCAGCCAAAGAAGTGACTGAAAAACTCGAGGGGCTTAAAGCTGCTTTGAGCAAAGAACCTAGCCCTGTCAAAGAAGTTTCAGAAAAACTTGAAGCATTGAAATTGACTCTCGATAAAGAGCCAAGTCCGACCAAAGAAGTCAGTGAAAAAGTAGAAGAGATCAAAGAAGCGCTGAGCAAGGAACCAAGTCCAATCAAAGAAATAGCTGAGAAGGTAAAACAACTTGAAGTGGCTCTTTGCAAGGAACCCAGTCCAGTAAAAGAGGTGACTGAAAAACCTGTCGAAGCCAAAGAATTACTCGAAAAGACACCTAGTCCAGCCAAGGATGTGACTGATAAACTTGAAGAGCCTAAAGCTGCTCTGAGCAAAGAACCTAGCCCTGTCAAAGAAGTTTCAGAAAAACTTGAAGCACTGAAATTGACTCTCGATAAAGAGCCAAGTCCGACCAAAGAAGTCAGTGAAAAAGTCCAAGAGATCAAGGAAGAGCTAAGCAAAGAACCCAGTCCTATAAAAGAAACAAATGAGAAGGTAAAACAACTTCACAGTCCAGTGAGAGAGGTGACTGAAAAACCTGATGAAGTCAAGGAATCACCTGAAAAGACACCTACTCCAGCCAAGGAAGTGACGGAAAAACTCGAGGATCTCAAGACCGTTCTGACCAAAGAACCTAGCCCTGTTAAAGAAGTTTCAGAAAAACTTGAAGCGCTACAAGTAACACTTGAAAAAGAGCCTAGTCCAACCACAGAAGTCACAGAAAAGGAGCAAGAGATCAAGGAAACGCTGAGCAAGGAACCAAGTCCTATCAAAGAAATAGCTGAGAAAGTAAAACAACTTGAAGTGGCTCTTAGCAAGGAGCCCAGTCCAGTAAGAGAGGTGACTGAAAAACCTGACGAAGTCAAGGAATCATCCGAAAAGACACCTACTCCAGCCAAGGAAGTGACTGAAAAACTCGAGGATCTCAAGGCCGTTCTTATCAAAGAACCAAGCCCTGTTAAGGAAGTCTCAGAAAAACTTGAAGTATTGAAATTGACTCTCGATAAAGAGCCAATTCCGACCAAAGAAGTCAGTGAAAAAGTAGAAGAGATCAAAGAAGCGCTGAGCAAGGAACCAAGTCCAATCAAAGAAATAGCTGAGAAGGTAAAACAACTTGAAGTGGCTCTTAGCAAGGAACCCAGTCCAGTAAAAGAGGTGACTGAAAAACCTGTCGAAGCCAAGGAATCATCCGAAAAGACACCTTGTCCAGCCAAGGATGTGACTGATAAACTTGAAGAGCCTAAAGCTGCTCTGAGCAAAGAACCTAGCCCTGTTAAGGAAGTTTCAGAAAAACTTGAAGCACTGAAATTGACTCTCGATAAAGAGCCAAGTCCGACCAAAGAAGTCAGTGAAAAAGTCCAAGAGATCAAGGAAGAGCTAAGCAAAGAACCCAGTCCTATAAAAGAAACGGCTGAGAAGGTAAAACCACTTCACAGTCCAGTAAGAGAGGTGACTGAAAAACCTGATGAAATCAAGGAATCAGCTGAAAAGACACCTGCTCCAGCCAAGGAAGTGACGGAAAAACTCGAGGATCTCAAGGCCGCTTTGAGCAAAGAACCTAGTCCTGTTAAGGAAGTTTCAGAAAAACTTGAAGCGGTACAATTAACACTTGACAAAGAGCCTAGTCCGACCACAGAAGTCACAGAAAAGGTACAAGAGATTGAGGAAGCGCTGAGCAAGGAACCAAGTCCTATCAAAGAAACAGCTGAGAAGGTAAAACAACTTGAATCGGCTCTTAGCAAGGAGCCCAGTCCAGTAAGAGAGGTGACTGAAAAACCTGATGAAGTCAAGGAATCACCCGAAAAGACACCTACTCCAGCCAAGGAAGTGACTGAAAAACTCGAGGATCTCAAGGCCGCTCTTATCAAAGAACCTAGCCCTGTTAAGGAAGTTTCAGAAAAACTTGAAGCATTGAAATTGACTCTCGATAAAGAGCCAAGTCCGACCAAAGAAGTTAGTGAAAAAGTAGAAGAGATCAAAGAAGCGCTGAGCAAGGAACCAAGTCCAATCAAAGAAATAGCTGAGAAGGTAAAACAACTTGAAGTGGCTCTTAGCAAGGAACCGAGTCCAGTAAAAGAGGTGACTGAAAGACTTGTCGAAGCCAAGGAATCACCCGAAAAGACACCTAGTCCAGCCAAGGATGTGACTGATAAACTTGAAGAGCCTAAAGCTGCTCTGAGCAAAGAACCTAGCCCTGTTAAAGAAGTTTCTGAAAAACTTGAAGCGGTACAATTAACACTTGACAAAGAGCCAAGTCCAACCAAAGAAGTCACAGAAAAGGTGCAAGAGATCAAGGAAGCGCTGAGCAAGGAACCAAGTCCTATCAAAGAAACAGCTGAGAAAGTAAAACAACTTGAATCGGCACTTAGCAAGGAGCCCAGTCCAGTAAGAGAGGTGACTGAAAAACCTGTCGAAGCCAAGGAATCACCCGAAAAGACACCTAGTCCAGCCAAGGATGTGACTGATAAACTCGAAGAGCCTAAAGCTGCTCTGAGCAAAGAACCTAGCCCTGTCAAAGAAGTTTCAGAAAAACTTGAAGCACTGAAATTGACTCTCGATAAAGAGCCAAGTCTGACCAAAGAAGTCAGTGAAAAAGTCCAAGAGATCAAGGAAGAGCTAAGCAAAGAACCCAGTCCTATAAAAGAAACAGTTGAGAAGGTAAAACAACTTCACAGTCCAGTAAGAGAGGTAACTGAAAAACCTGATGAAATCAAGGAATCAGCTGAAAAGACACCTACTCCAGCCACGGAAGTGACGGAAAAACTCGAGGATCTCAAGGCCGCTCTGATCAAAGAACCTAGTCCTGTTAAGGAAGTTTCAGAAAAACTTGAAGCATTGAAATTGACTCTCGATAAAGAGCCAAGTCCAACCAAAGAAGTCAGTGAAAAAGTAGAAGAGATCAAAGAAGCGCTGAGCAAGGAACCAAGTCCAATCAAAGAAATAGCTGAGAAGGTAAAACAACTTGAAGTGGCTCTTAGCAAGGAACCCAGTCCAGTAAAAGAGGTGACTGAAAAACCTGTCAAAGCCAAGGAATCACCCGAAAAGACACCTAGTCCAGGCAAGGATGTGACTGATAAACTCGAAGAGCCTAAAGCTGCTCTGAGCAAAGAACCTAGCCCTGTCAAAGAAGTTTCAGAAAAACTTGAAGCACTGAAATTGACTCTCGATAAAGAGCCAAGTCCGACCAAAGAAGTCAGTGAAAAAGTCCAAGAGATCAAGGAAGAGCTCAGCAAAGAACCCAGTCCTATAAAAGAAACAGTTGAGAAGGTAAAACAACTTCACAGTCCAGTAAGAGAGGTGACTGAAAAACCTGATGAAATCAAGGAATCAGCTGAAAAGACACCTGCTCCAGCCAAGGAAGTGACGGAAAAACTCGAGGATCTCAAGGCCGCTTTAAGCAAAGAACCTAGTCCTGTTATGGAAGTTTCAGAAAAACTTGAAGCGGTACAATTAACACTTGACAAAGAGCCTAGTCCGACCACAGAAGTCACAGAAAAGGTACAAGAGATTGAGGAAGCGCTGAGCAAGGAACCAAGTCCTATCAAAGAAACATCTGAGAAGGTAAAACAACTTGAATCGGCTCTTAGCAAGGAGCCCAGTCCAGTAAGAGAGGTGACTGAAAAACCTGATGAAGTCAAGGAATCACCCGAAAAGACACCTACTCCAGCCAAGGAAGTGACTGAAAAACTCGAGGATCTCAAGGCCGCTCTTATCAAAGAACCTAGCCCTCTTAAAGAAGTTTCAGAAAAACTTGAAGCGCTACAATTAACACTTGACAAAGAGCCAAGTCCGACAAAAGATGTCAGTGAAAAAGTAGAAGAGATCAAGGAAGCGCTGAAAAAGGAACCAAGTCCAATCAAAGAAATAGCTGAGAAGGTAAAACAACTTGAAGAGACTCTTAGCAAGGAGCTAAGTTCTGTTAAACCTGACGAAGTCAAGGAATCACCCGAGAAGACACCTAGTCCAGCCAAGGAAGTTACTGAAAAACTCCAAGAGCTCAAGGCTGCTCTGAGCAAAGAACCTAGCCCTGTCAAAGAAGTTTCAGAAAAACTTGAAGCACTACAACTTGAAAAAGAGCCAAGCCCATCTGAAGAAGTCACAGAAAAAGTACAAGAGATCAAGGAAGCGCTGAGCAAAGAACCAAGTCCTAACAAAGAAATAGCACAGGTACAGGTCAATTATGGCAAACCAGATAAGCTTAAAGCATCGCAGGAAGCAAGCCATATTGAAGCTCCTTCTTTGTTAAAGGTAGAGGAAAGTAAGCCCTCATCTGATATAACAGAAAAGCGCAAGCTTTCTCTAGAGAAGAAGCTAGAACGGGTTGAAGAACTTATTCTTAACAAAACAGATGGGCATAAGGCATCACTAGAGCCAAGCCTCGTGAAAGAACCTGCTTTGCCAATGGTAGACGAGTGTAAAACTTCTTCAGTTATTTCTGAAAAATCAGAAGAACTTAAGACGTCCCTAGATGTGGAATCAAGCCCAGTTGAAGAACCTACTTCAATAAAAGAAGAGGAGCGAACGCTTTCTTTAGCAAAAGAATCTAGCCCGACGAAAGAGGTTGTATTAGATAAATCTTCCCCAAGGAAAGAATCGAGTCGAGTTGAAGGGGTTAGTCTAGAGGAATCAGACACTGTTGAAGAACTTTTGACAGAGGTAGAAAAACTCAAAGAACCTAGTCCAGTAAAAGACGTGATTTCTGATAAACCTGTTGAAAGTAAGGCGTCGCTAGAGAAGGTACCAAGTCCAGTTGAAGCACTAGCAGAAAGTACGACTTCCCTAGCAAAGGAACCAAGCAAGGAAATCATTCAAGAAAAAACTACTATTACTAAGGAACCCAGTCCAAACAAAGATTTCACCTCAGCAATTTTGGATGATAAGCCTGTTCTTGAAAAAGAATTAAGTCCACTAAAAGACAAAGCAAGTACAGAACATATTGTAAAACCACCAGCACTTCAAGCTCTAGAAAAGGAACCAAGCTCAGTAAAAGATGCCAAGCAAGACACTAAAAGTTCGCTAGCAATTGAAGAGGAACCAAGTCCAATAAAAGAAGAAATGCCTGTCTCAGTAGTAATTGAAAAAAAATTAAGCCCACTAAAAGATGCAGCACCTACCACAGGAAAAGATAGTAAATCCCCAGTACATGACAAAGAACCAAGTCCAATAAAAGAAGAGACACCTCTCTCTCAAAGTCCAATAAAAGAAGAGACACCTCTCTCTCAAAAAGTTGAAAAGTCTCCAGTAATTGAGAAAGTCCCAAGTCCAGTAATAGCTTCAATACCGACTACAGAAACGGTCAGTAAGTCACCGACACTTGAGAGGGATCCAAGTCCAGTTAAAGAGGTGACATCTGCCTCTACAACAATTAAAACAGAACCGAGTCCAGTAAAACATTTACCATCTGCCATAGAAAAAGAGGAAGAATCCACACCAAATGAAAAGAAACCAAGCCCAATAAAAGAAGTAAAGTTAGACTCCAAAATTATTGAAAAATCACCCAGCCCATCTAAAGAAGTAGTCAGTGAAACTTCTTCTATGAAAGATACGGTTTTAGGTAGCTTAAGTAAAGTAACCGCGTCAGTTGTAGGAACAACTATATCAGCAAAGACTATAGTAGAAGATACTATAACAGATCTATCTCAAGCTCTCAAGATAGAATCAAGAACTGTTTTGGAAAAAGACATTTCACCAGAAGATGACAAATCAGATGACACTAAATCTACTACAGATGAAGACATCTTATCAGTCACTGAAAAACTTGACACAAGAACTCAATCCAGTCATATTCTAGATAAACATGATGCAAAAAAATTAGCACAAGAAGAATCAATCGGAAACGGCGCCCAGCAACTAACTTCTGAGAATATTTCACCTGTAGCCGATGAAGCAAAATCTCCAGAAGACAAAAATCCTGCTACGGCATCAGATAAAATTGATGACTCAAAACCTGCCATGGAGACAAAAATTTCACCCATTTTTATCAAACCTATTAAAGCAGTGATTGGAGATGTACCTGAATTAGATATATTTGACGATAGAGACCCAAGTCTCGAAGAATTTTCTCCTGCTATTTCACCTTTGGCGGACAAAGATAAAGAAAACCCATTGATTACAGAAAAAGATGTTGTGACCGTTACAGAAAATATTGAAAAGAAACCTGCCCTAAAAGAAGGATTTACACCAGTTTCTACAAAATTCGTTGAAACCAAAGAAAGTCCAGAAAAAGAAGGGTTAAAACTTGACGATCAAAAAACAATTGGAATATCTTCTGTAACTGATGAAGTAGATATTGCTCCAGGAAAAGATATAGTTTTAACATCAGTTAAGACATTCGATAAGCAGGATGATAAATTATCTCTAGAACCATTGCAGACCAGTGAGTCAAGTCCGTTTAAAGGAACGTTGGACCAGATACCACCTAATTTTGAAACAGTTTCTTCTGAAGTAGACACACATATCGAGCAAAAAACAAGTCTTGGTAAAGAAGTAATTTCATTAACAGATAAATTTGTCACAGATGAAAAAACTTCACCAGCATTAGAAATGTCAGTTACATCAACTACTGAAAAAGACTTGAAGTTAACACCTGAAAAAGATGCGATAAAAGACAAAGTTTCACCCGTTGCAGAAAAACCAATCACAGACAACTTAGAAGTAACAACGAAATCTGTCGTTGAGGTTGAAATTTCCCCCGTCGCAATTAAACCTGTCGAATCAAAATCTTCAGAGGACGAAAAGGTATCACCTTTATCAATCAGGTCTATTGAAAGTGATAAGTCAACCATCGAAGAAAACGTGGATCTATCAAAAGATGAAAGACTTTCAATACTTGGAAAAGTCTCACCAGCGATAGATAAACAAGAAAACACAGAAATTATTCAAGAAAAAGATGCTGGTTCAATTACTAAAAAGACTGAAGAAGAAAAAAATATGTTGAGTCAAAAAGAGAAAACCCAGTTTGGTCCTGAAAAACACTCCATCATAGACAAATTAGATACAAAGCTAGTTTTGGAAGGAAAAACTGTTTCATTATCTGGCAAACCTAAAGATTCATCTGATGAAAAGAAGCTTGTCAGTGAGGATAAGGCATCACCGGTGACAGATAAGCAAGAAGTTGATGAAATGAAATCTTTTCCAAAACAAGATGTTTCCTACAGTGAAATTAAGCAAGATATTAACCTAGATGACAAGATTGTGGAACAAAAGGACAAGACTGTTGACAAACCATCTTTGAAGCAACATGTTGAAGCTACTGATAATGTGAGCTCGTCATCATCTAAAACTATTTCGGATAAAAATATTGAGAAAATAAGTTTGTCACAAACTTTAAGCGAAAAAACCAGTCATACAATAGATCATACCAGTAATGGTCATATTTATGATAACGGTGACGTAACCAGTGAAGACACTTCTCCTACAGATGTTGGAAAAAACAAGGAAATGAAAACTCTATCGAAAGAAACTGAAGATATGCTGAAACATGAAAGACTGCACATGTCAAAAATGGAAACTAGCTTTTTAGAATCTTCAGATAAGATTCACAAAATTTCAAAAAGATCAGTTTTAGATAAGGATCACAAACTTACTGATTTCAGTCATGAATCAGTAGAAAAAGTATCTCTAGTTTCAATTGCTGATAGTGGTATTGATCGCGAAAGCATTACTCAAACGCTTCATAGTAGTTCAGAAGACGTTTCAAAAGAAGTAAGTTTAGAAGAAAAGTATAGTTATGAAAGCACAGAAAAAGGAGATAAGAAATTAGATTCTCGGAAAGAGAAGATAAAAGAAATTATACCAAAAACAATACATATAGAAACGGAAAGTATCAAGGAAGACATAACATCATTAGACTCTGGTGCTCATAGTATAATGGATACAGAACAGACTGGATCAAGTACTGATGGAAAACCTGTATCACAGTCACTAACAGAGAGCGCTGCCTTTTTAATGGAATCAATTCATAAAGCATTTGATGAAGAATCTGTTCAACAAGGTATCAAGACAGAAGGCTTAGAATCATTAATTGTGCGCTCAGAATTTGATAGAGTCTCAACTCCACCTACTGTCCCCGTTAGTCCTTTACCCAAAACACCAAGCAGTTTCCAAGATGTGAAAGTCAGTGAAGCTGTGCAAAGTGAAATAACATATGACAAATCTGATGGCAGTGAAGACACCATTACTAAAATAGTTCATGTAGGAGAAGATGTATTAACACAAAAAATATCCACATCAGCAGAAAAAGTCTCGAAATCTGAAAAATCATTTACAATGGACAGTGAAAGTGAACCGGAATTGATAGCTCTGATGCAAACTATGGGTAAAATTAAAACAGAAACTGACACGGTTACTAAAATCATAAAAGAGGGTGAAAATGTAGTTACCCAAACTATCACTACCGTGACAACAAGAGAGGTTCTTTCAAGAGAAGATGGAACACCGCAAAACATCAAAACTACTATCGAAACAACAACGTTGAGCAAGGGTCCTGACGGTTCAACAACAACCATTAAAGACACTAAGACATTGCTTTCAGAGTGTTCTTCAAGCTTAAGATCTACTTCACAATTAGATTCTTATAGCAAAGATTCTAAAATAGAAACGGAAGAATTAGGTATTACTTTAGATAAATTAAAATACAAATCTGGAAAGTCTCCAGATCCCTTTGAAATAAGCTTATCTGAAGCACAAAGTATGTCAGATAAATTGACAACTATCGAATCAGACCATCATGAGGAAGACAGTATTTTCCATCTCGACTTAGAAAGTGAGAAATCTGTTAAGGATAGTAAAGAAGAAATGATTCAAATACAAGAAGATAAACAGAGCATTGAAAGTGAAATTGAAGATTTTGATGATGAAAATGTCGAAGACACTATTATTGACACAGATGTTAGTAAACGAATAGTTCGTGAACAAAATGTAGATATCTTGGAAACATTAACCGTAATAACTAAAAAAGAGACAATAAAAGTAAGTGAAACTCGTAAAGTAATAAAAACGACTATCGAGCGCGTAACAGTTCGAGAATTCCCTGATGGGACGGTGACGACTCAAAAATCGGTGGAAGTTAAAAGTGAAGAGGTTGAAGTTGAGTCGAGCAGTAATTTGGAAAACATACTAAGTGAACTTACAGAATATGGTGAACCGGAGGAAACTGTCACAAGTAAAACCGAAGAAATAAAACAGGATGCCATTGTAATTAAGCGAATCATTATTACCAGAATTGTGAAGATTAAATACGCCGACAGTGATGGTAATCCAAGAAAGTTGAAAACTACAACAACAATTACAACAACAGACAATTTCCCAGACGGTTCATCACGTTCTAAGGTCGACAGTAGTATCATTTTGACTGATATTGAAGTAGAAAGTATGACAGAAACATCAGACCTTGCAGATTATACGATTGTGGAAGAAAAATCAGCACAAGTAGAAAAACAGGAGAAAAGCACGACTGTTGATGGTAAAATGGTATTCCAAGTTATAACTACTACGACAACGAAAGAAATCTTGGCAACCAAAGATATGTCTAAAAAGAAATTAAAAACAACTATTGAAATTGTCACGGAGACAACCCGACCTGATGGTATAACTGAAGTCGTTAAAGATGTTAAGGTTTCTGTACAAGACTATGGTGCGGATTTAGTAGAAGAAAGTTTGGAAGGATTCGATGAGGCAGAAAAACCGATAGAAGATACTACTGTAAAGACTGAATCTGTTAGTGAAAATGGAATTATTATCAAAAGAAAAGTAACTACCACAACTATCAAACAATCATTCAGAAATACTGCAAAGGAAACAAGAAGGACTAAAACAACTATAAAGACCATTACTGAAGATGAATATCCTGATGGTTCTGTTATAACTAAAACGAGTGAAAAAGTATCTTTGGTTGATGAAAGCTTAGAAGAGTCTCAACAGGGACCTTCTCAGCCTTTGGAGATAGGATATGATGAAACAGCAGAAATGGAATCTGTCCTTAAAGAATTAAAGCTTGAAGGGGAACCTGAAGAAAGCGAGACGAGCACTACCGAGGAAATAAAAGAAAAAGAAGTGATCATAATTAGGACTATTGTAACAAGGATAATAAAAACTAAGTACTGTGATAGCAATAATGTGTTAAGAAAACTAAAAACGGTCACTATCGTTACGACTACAGACCAGTATCCGGATGGTTCAGCCCGTACTACAGTAGACACAAGTACCAAAGTAAGCGACATTCAAATAGACGACCACACACATTCACAGGATTTGAAAGAGTTTGAAACTCTAGAAGATAAAACTGTAAGTGTAGGCACTGAAGAAAAAACAGTCACTATTGAGGGCAAAACGGTCAAACAAATTGTCACAACGACAACAACAAAAGAAATTTTGTCATCAACTGTAAGTTCAAAGAAAAAAATCAGAACTACCGTTGAAACAGTACGAGAAACAATGCTACCTAATGGTGTCACAGAAGTAACTAAAGACGTAAAAGTATCTGTAGCTGATTACGGAGTTGATACATTTGATGACAACTTAGAAGGTTATATACTAGTTGGGGAGCCAACTCAAGAAACGAGTTCTGATTCACAGAGCCTTGTAGAAAATGGTATTACGATTGTAAGAAAGACTACAGTTACCACTACTATGCAAGAATTTGAAAATAAAATAACGAGTTCTAAGAAGATTAAGACCACGATTAAGACTGTCACCGAAGACGAGCATCCTGACGGAACGGTAATTACAAAAACAAGCGAAAAAGTATCTATTGCGGATGTGTTTCTTAGAACTCCACCAAAACAAGAAGCAGAACAGGAATTAGAATCTTATATTGACAATTCTGAAGTAGTTGAAGATACTTCTGAAGAAAGTGATGTTAAAAATGAAATAGTACAGCAAGGTTCTATTACAATTAAGCGCACAATTACCACTAAAACAAAGAAAGAAACTTTAGCTAGCTCAGATAAGAATATTAAACGAATAAGAACGACAGTAGAAACGACAACAGTAGACGAATATCCTGACGGTTCCACTGAAACCACTAAAGATGTCAAAATAACAATATCTGAGTATCAAAAGACATCTGATAGTAATTTACAAGCTGCTTTGCAGGGTCTTTCAACGACTGGAAAAGTAAAAACATCAGTAGATAAGAAAACTAAGATAATAACTCTACACGGTGAAAGTATTACACAAACGATCACCACTTATGTTACAAAAGAAGAGCTGAAAAATAGTGATACAAATGAAATTGCCGTTAAGACTGTTACGGAAACCGTTACGGAAAGTGCAAAAGATGATGGTTCAGTCGAAACTACTAAAGATGTCCGCACTCAAATAACCTATTTACCTATTGGTACAGGGCTAGATGATTGGACGCCTGAAGAACTAGAAGAAATCGAGAAACAGCCTATACAAGAAGATAAAGTTAAATTAGAAGAATTGCCTATAGAACAAAAAGAACTTCCTAAGGAAGAGGCAAAGTCTAAGAAACAACGTTCACCTGTAGGAGATATAACGACTGACACTGAAACATTCACCAAAGTCGTCAAAGAGGGTGACGGTGAGGTAACACAAACGATTACTGTTGTTACTACTAAAGAGGTGATCAGTCCAGAAAAAATTAAAGTCACTGTTGAAACTACAACTGTCAGCAGAAATAGCGACGGTGTTACTAAAACTACCAAGTCAACCAAAACAACGATATCTGAGTTTAAAGAAGAGTTTGAAGAAATCATAGACACGGGGGAGAGTGAAAAATCCTTCTCAAAACATTCTTCTAAAACTGGTGAATTGCGAAGTTCCTCAGCTGCTAGTGATGATTTGGACCATCCAGGAATATCCTCACCTCCATCTGATATCAGTTCTAGAGGATCAAGGGCTGCAACTCACGTTTGGGGCACCGAGAGTAGTGGCATGTATTATAGCGATGAAGATGGTCAGGGAAGCCCAAGTAGCACAAAATCACAGATAGCACATTCTCCAAGATCAAATTTGAGCTTTGAACTCGATTCTACAAAATTACCACAACAGCGAGAATCTAGCCAAGAGCTATTATTTGAAAAGGATTTGGAATCTTTCCCCAAAGATCCTATGTCTACTTCCATCTACGGACAGTTACCTGAAGATGACTCGTGCACATCTTCCACCCATTCTGAAGTTAAGACTGAAATTCGTGTTGTAGAAATTCCATTAACAAAAATGACTGAAGAATTTTTAACTCAAGAAAAACTAAAATCAGAATTTGTAAAACATAGTAGTAAAATATCAGATGCCACTTTCTTGAAAGAAGCCGATGAGCAGTTTGAAAAAGCAATTGAAGAACATAAAAAAGTTAGTGGTTCACAAGTAATATCGAATATCACAGCTAAATACGAGTTAGACGAAGGCAGTCATTCAAGCACGAGCCAACAGAAATCTGTGAAAGAAGAAAGTTTTACACTTAAAGACCTAAAGTCTGAATCTAAGAAGGTGACCGAAAGTAGTGTGTCAACGTCATCATCAAGTAAAAAAGAATCAAAATCAGAACGAACCGAGTATTCCAGTGAAGATAAATCGAAAGATCCAATTGAGTCTTGGGGTAAGCCGTTGGGTCTGCCAAGTCCGATACTGCCGCCAACGCAGTCGGATGGAAAGAGTACTCCCAAGAAGCAAACACCTAGTTCGACTGTACTAAATAAGAATAAAATTAATCAAGAAAAAAGTAAGGAGGCCAAAAGCCGTGCCTCGGAGTCTCCCAGCAAGAAGAAGGCCCCTACGCCTGTGTATATGGAGCTGACATACGTTCCTCACCACGGAAACTCCTACTACTCAGCGGTGGAGTTCTTCAAACGCGTCCGAGCACGGTACTACGTGTTCTCTGGAACTGAACCATCAAAAGAAATTTACAACGCCCTACTTGATGCCAAGAAAACTTGGGAAGATAAAGATTTGGGTGAGTCTAATTCGATAAGTAATTTATTGTTTCGGTCAATATCGTCAAAAGAACTAAGCGTGTAACTTAGTAATAAATTCATACAGCATCCCATACATTGACCTGATTCCGTACTAAGTAGCTTTAGAACTTGTGTCATAAATATCAAACAACAGGGGAATTACAAATATAATAGATACAACCAGCCATAAAATTGAACAAACACAAATGTTCATAACACGAATGTTGGTCCAGGGTGGGGATCAAACCCACGACCTATGGCATATGAGTTGCAAACTTTGTCATTTTATTATCAAGTGTTTGCAATATAAATAAGATTGTACAACTGTCCACACGTCGATGTATATAAAACTGTCATAATTCTTGATTCGATTTTCAACTTAATGTCAAACGAGTTTGGTTCAATATTAAGTAAGGAAAATTGACAATTCTATATGAGTAAAATAAACACCCTGTTGCTTCCACGGTCACCATGGACTATGAACATCAGTATAGTATTTGAAATATTTAAAACTTTCTCCTATGAAGGAACTTACGCTCATTTAAAATAATTAATGGATTTCTTTTCTCGTATTACAGAAGTGACCATAATCCCCACGTACGACACCGACGTCCTTGGCTACTGGGTGACCGAAAATGAGGAAGCCCTCGAGAAGTACAAGATTGATCTATCGCCGTCGGCTTCCCGGTGCACCATCAACCTGCAGGATCACGAGACTTCGTGTGCGGCCTACAGACTCGAGTTCTAGGTGTCGGGTCTATTTGTGGCCTTCTCATCAAAGAAGTGAGACGCTCGCAGCAACGGATGCTTCTGGATGGGGGAAACGAATGTTAATAAGTTGTAGGAAAAAAATAGGCTGTGATAAAAATTGTGGCATTCAAAAGCATCCAAGCTGCCCTAGAGCTCACTACTTTGTATGAGATAGTTTGCAAATAGAAACACTTAAAAACTTTGTGATATTTGAATGCAATTAACAGACTGCTAATGAGTTTGATAAAAACGTAGTTAATTATGAGATAATGATATTCAATGAGGAGATATACGAAGAGAAGTGCTGGTGTTTGTGTCGCACGGATCGTGACTCGGCGTCGCCTTGGACCGCCTGTTCCCAAACTGACAAAGTCCTTACCGCATCCAGTTTAAAAGTCAATAACCAAAATCTCGACCTAATAACAGAAACGTCCATTTTTTTCTAAAACTGTTTTCTAGTAGCTTTCATTAATAAAAAATAGAACATGCCATTTAAAATATATTTCTGATGATGTTTAAAAATTTGGTCTTATACAATCTGTAGTGCTTTTATACACGATATTTAGCGTAACCAGTCCATTTTGTTTAGCCAAAACACCGCTTGTGCGAAAATCTAAATTTTTGAAAGTTATTTTGCTATCGCATGGAAAATTTTGAATAGTGAAAATTGTTGTACAAAAATTTTGCGAGCACGGCAATGTTTGTTTAATAGCGAAGCGCTTTGAATCAAAGGACGTGAACATTTCGGTTCCGGTAGACATGTTGTCGCTGAAATCTTTGACAAGTGTTTGTATTAAATACCTGATGTACTTTTTTATGATCAAAGTTTAAATATAAAAAGTATATTTAACAAATGTCTTCAAAAGACGCCCTTATATTTATGAAGTCGCTCGACAAGCTAGTGCAGCTTGCGCTAGTTCTAATGATATTTGTTAGAAGAGACATTACTGTGTTGTTACGAGTCTAGAACGACAAAGATGACTTCTTGTATCACTTTGAATGTGATTTATACATAGGTATACCAGCTAGCATTAAGATCAGTGCAAATAATGTTGTATGTTTTTATTTGACTTGAGCTTATCTGTACACTTTTAACACGATGGAACGTTCAATTTGAATGCACAAAACTTGGAGAAAAATAAATCTTTAAAGATTTGATGCAATTGTTAAAGCAATTTGAAAATCCTGCAATTCAAACTGCTTTGATATTTGCAGCAAAAATTTAAAGTTAGCTAGTACCTAATTAAACTTCTGAGTACATAATGCAATAAAATAGTTTTAATTGATGTTAAAACTCAACGGTCCATCATTTTACATTGTAATGAAGTGATCTCTGTTTTTCTAGATACAAATGAGCCTAAAACGATAGAGAGCTTAAAACCCATTAAAATAAATGTTTTAGTAGAACTATTATTACAAATTGAACTCTCTATTTACCTTTGTTTAAGTTGAACTTTGCTTGTTGCGTCAAAAGTTACTAAACATAGTTATAATACATGTTATAAATTTTACTCATTTGAAATTGTAAATCAGAATGATATTGAATCTCTATGTTTTTTATTAGAATTTTTTGGCAGTTATATTTTTTGTCTGTTGTTACATTACTTTTTGAAATTTCTAGTCGAAACGACCCAAATACTTATAAAGACGTTGTAGTCATACTTATTCGTTCCTATTCGAATTGAGTTCTAGCGTTTCTAATATTTTTCAATTAAAAAACCTGAATCCTCATGTAATTATAGATAAAAGTACTCCATTAGATGATTGTTTTACAATTAAATCGTTATGTTCGAATGATGTGAGCGAATGTGATATTGATAATCCATCATATTAATTTACCATCTAGTGTGTAAGATATTGTCAGGGCTTTCCTCAAGGTTGATTGTTAATTTCCCTATTTAGTTATTGCCAAAATGTGAAATGATGGTTTGAGTCAATTAATTTTAAGTCATCCATAGAGTTAAGCCGGTCTAATCACTGTCAGTCATCGCTTTCTTTGCCAACATCCTTCTAAATATAGTTAAATAGCGAAACATTTCGTAAATCAGAACGCACCAGCACAATGTATTAACATAAAATATAAACTAAAAATGTTAACAGTACATAAAAATATGGTATTCTATATATTTATTTTTATGTAATACTTTGTAAAAGTACGAATGAGAATTTATTTTATAGTTGATATGATATAGTATGTGTTTAACTGTGTGTTGTTTGATGTGAGCACAATAAATAATTATGTTTCGATAAATGTGAATCCATGCTTTAGGTGATTGTGGATGGGACTAAACAGGGAGATGAATCTTGGATCCAAATTGGAGTTAAAACCAATGTATCTTTCAAGTGACACTTTGCTTTGTTTGAAATAGTTTATTTTATTGCTAACATTTTTATCAGCTTCATGAAATATTTTCAATCATGTTCAGATTAGGGAAGTTTTCAAAATCTTTGTTGTAACTGATTAATTTCTACTGAGATTTCTACCTCGATTGTTTTAAGAACAATTCTTCCAGCTTTTGCCGCTTCCCTTAATATTACAAAATGAAAGACACATTGGTTGTGACAGTATAAGCTTTGAAAAATATTTTGAATAATTTAATAAATAGGCTTTCTATTTATTTTAGCCAGCATCCACGGTTTAGCTGGCTCTGAAGCCTGACCCAAAAGTTTACTATTGTATTTTATAGCTAGAACTCTAATTAATGCATATTATTAGGAATATTAAAATGTTATTAAAATTAAGAATTGTATCAGCTTAGTGAACATCAATAGCTCTGAGAAATAAATCATTATTGAAATTATTAAATGTTGTATTTTTCCGGCTGTGGACTTAAAACGAATCTATTGTTAACACTAATTTTAATTATGACTATCCTACAATTGATTTATTAAACCCTAACATTAAATAAATAGAATAAGAAAACAAACCATGATCAATTGACAGAATAATTCAAACCATAAACATTATTGAAAATACAGTTAACAATTTAGTGTTCAACATTGACTTTGTAATATTTTTTTATCAGATTACGTTACTAAATTATGATAGATTTACACATGTACGTATGATATTAAATAATAATAAACGACTCATAATTTTCCGAATACCAGTTTTATGAAGTAAGAATAATAAGATTCTTGATATTTCAGTCATAGGAATTTTAAAAAGCCAATTATCTGTTTCAAACGTCTATCATGACGATATGTTAATTTGTTCCTTGGGACATTAGACTCATGATTTGGATTGGGAGTCGGTATCGTTAGGTAGGTATAATCCAGTGTATAAGCTTATGTGGTGCTAACAACTGATGTGCTAGGCGAATAAATTAGACCTTATTCTATTTCCCGTGTAAACAGTGACAGGCTAATAATCACACCAGCCAAAGAAAGACTTGAAAAACCATTAATACCTCACACATATTTAAAATTGCGATTTCAAGATCTTGCAAATTAAGTTTACCACTTTGTATGAGAAAATAAATTACTATTTAAGTTTATATTTGACTTGTCACGACTTACTCGGGAAATATGTGACACGCTTAATGGTTAGGAAGACTGATCGATGGCTTTCCCTTAGTTTTCCATTACTTTAATGGATACTTGGTTCATCGTTATTTCCGTTAGAACCTGGCATATGTTTAATAATTTAAATAATGATGCGAATCTATAAATGGACTTAGGTATTTGTAATAATTATTGTATTATGTAAAATTAAAAGTAAAACATTCATTGTATCAGTCATGTCGCTATTCTCCATTCAGCGTGTTTGATGAAATTGTATGACTCATTAAAAGTAATAAAAAATATTAAAAATGTTATCATTCTATTATTTTTAGATAAATTTAGAGACCCATTAGCGCGGTTGTAGTTAAATAGATTTGTCGGTAACTAACAAGCAATTATGCAAAGAATCTGCATTAGGGATATACTATAATTAAAAACAAACAACTTATGGAAATAAATTTTTAATCTCTTTAACGACGAACAAATCACACAAACAAATTATTAGACAAACGTTGCCACAATATTACATTAATTAAAATAAAATCAATGAACAATCAGAATCACAATTTATTACATAATATTTATTTTTATAAATATCGCACAAATATGTTCCTATAAAAATGGATAATACTAAATTACCAATTATTAAATTGGAGTATAATAAATAGTTGTATTTTTAAAATAAGTTTCTGTGGTTTTGAATTGATAATCATTTCACATTTTACGATTCTCGAATGAAAAACTACCTAACTATAATTATATAATTATCTAGGCATTAAATGAAACGTGCGTAAGGTAATGTAGATAATAAATATTGTTATAATACCTTCTTTTATGCCTCAGTATATTATGTATTCTGCTATAGAAGGCACATGATATATTTATACTTACTTTCTAAAAAATAGTTAACGTTACTTTTGGAATGGCAGAAATTAATCATTACCTACTATCTTACTAAAATATATTTTATACAAAAAAAGATACTAATTTCTAAATCACATTTGATAGTTACTTCTATGGAATGTAAATTATAACCAGCTATTTCGGAATGCTTTATAACAAATCAAATAACAATATCAATGATTTAATAATTTTGAAAATAATAGGTACATATCGCTGCTTGTAAACTTAAATCACACAATTAGAAATGCTACTTACTAGGTAGGTAGGTACATTCCAATTTTTTTTGTGTTATAAAAAAAGCATAATTTTTGTTTTGATTATAGCAAATTATTTTTGTTAGTAAAACTAACAAAATATAATTTTTAGATACTAAAATTATGTTTTAGTGACATTTTTTTCTTTTTTTATGTAGTAAGCGATTGCCCCCGCCCATAAACACCTGCAACACAAGTAGAGTCACAAGTGCGCTGCCAACCTTTAACCCTCACTCACTCGACGAAACAACTCGTTTTCGTCGAGTGCCTGTGCAGTAGCCTGCACGCCGGTCTTCTGTGGGGCCGTGGTATTACTCCGGTCGAGGCAGCCCATTAATGCCGAAACGTAGCTCTTCCACAGTTAGATTAATAGCAGCGATTTTGTCACATTCACGCATTTGTTAGCCTTGATCAATCCTACATCTATTATAGCCACTGTTATTTCATAAAAGACTAGATTTTGTACGTTTATTTTACGTATTAAATTGTAAAAACTTAAAAGCAAAAAGCAGTAAAATTATGTCAAATACATAATGATAAAAGCACTGAATTGGTTAGGCTTGGTACCCGTAGATATATTATAGAAAAACATTTCGTATGTAAAGGTTATTAATATTTTTCCAACTGATGGTAGATACTAGTATACTTCACCTACTTCTATCAACGCTACTAAATTTCTCACTACAAGGGACCTATCTACATTCTGAAAACGAAGAATAATACTGTTCACGCAAAATATGTAAATTAAGCTACTTAATTGGAATCAAAAATATAATGAAGATTAAATACATTTTGTGACGTCATATGAAACTTAAGACCACTAAGTCAATGCTTTAAATTTATATCAATTAAGTTTAGATAGGGTAGGTATCGGAATATTGAGCTATTTTAAAATTACATTTAATCTTATTAGTCTGTAAACAATTTCTCTCGCTATTTGTAAGTAAGGCTTTGGCAAGATGGTTTTTTATCTTCCTCAACCAATTAATCTTTGGACAAGTGTTGCTCACTCGCATACAAGCTCCCAACATTTGCAGGTTTATTGAGTATCCTTCACTATTAATAGTTTAACTTCTTCTTTCAATAAACCTCACACTCACTCCTACATTGCACTTTTTTAATGTATACGTTACGATTGCTTTGAAATGGTCGTGGTAGGCCCCAAGGTCCATAAGCAATGGACTACCTATACAGGGTGTATCTGTGAATATTTACATCCCTTTGACCACGTCGTGATCTACCAACCGTTCTGAATAACATTTGTCCTATGACGTTTGAATAAAAAAAACATCTTTCAATACAAAGTCAGTCACGTAACTTGGTCAGTTTGTATAGGGAGTCGCAAAAAATTTCGATTAATTTCGAAAAGTCGTTCAACAAATTTTGTTCAGCATGGTTACACTCTGTATTTATTTTCCATCGATGATTTATGAGAGAAGTGAAGGCTGTTCAGAGCTCTCATCTACAGTTCTCTGAATCCGCCTCTCTCTACTGTGGTACTCTGAACCCTAGTGGAGGTAAGACACTTGCTTCTTCTGTTCCTCTCACTTGAACCTCATGTCATCGGGCTTCCTGAGGAAGTAGGCGACGCGGTCGATGGGCACGCGGTACTCATGCATCCAGCGGTTGCCCTTGCGCAGGGAGCCGTCGATTCCATCCTGCCAGAGCCCAGCTGGAAGGTATACTGGAAACAGGAAAAAAGGAAATCTTAGTCCAGAATACCTTCTTAACTGCCGCTTTCAAGCAAGAGACACGATTTAACCTTCAGTCAGAGTCGTTCATTAACTTTGACTGTCACTTAAGGCAAAAATATTGATACTTATTTTAATATACAATAAAGACTACCCATAATTAAAATAATGAACATTTAATGGCGTCTCTGATTGCGGCAGTAAGACTTTTCATAACCTCTGAAGATTTGTTTTTTTTTATTTCCTTTATTGTCCCGTTGGAAGACTATTGCGAAGACGCGCACTAGTACCTAAATTATAGTAAAATTCTTGTAACATTCGATTTTAGTACTGTCTGACATTATAAAGCTTGACCCTGCAAATAAAATGTGACCTATCTCTAAGTATAACAGGGACAGTGTATGCTTTGCCTGTTGTGTGAAAGAGTCACAAAAATCGAGTGACGTAACTCTAAGTTAGGTCTCTTTTATTGTGAGGGTGCGAGATAATTAATTTTAGGCCATACCTTCCCTAGTAGTCTGTCCTTTCTGCAGCACCGGAGCCACAACGATCTCATCTCCTATCGCAAACTCATCCTCCACCAGGAGAGCTGCATCACCTCCAGCCACCAGCCACAGCGGCCGGATCAGAGGCATGCCCTCCTCTAGCGCCTCCCGCTTGTACTTCAAAAGGAGAGGAGTTACCTGTAGACAAAGTGATAACTCTATATGACGTGTGTGAGGCACATAGAAATACGAAGGCGAGAAATATAGTACATACAAGGAAGTCCAGACTAAAGCCTAAGATGCCCCCTAGCACTAACACATTTGCTTCCACGAACCTCAGTTTAATAGAATGGTTTAGCTGGGGCATTTCCTACTGCTAAGATTTAGAAACCTTCAAGAGAAGAGCATTCGCGTTTCTAAAAGGCCCTCTAATGATCCGCATTAGGCAAGCGTGGTGATTAAGCCTAAACCCATTATAGTTGAGATGACTTGACTTCTATGAGGGAAGTCTTTGTCCTACAGTGGGACAGTATAATTATTTAAAGCTGATACTTATTTTACTTTGAAATGGTACTTACCAGTCTTTGCCTCAAAGTAGTTAAGTTCTTCGCCATCTCCAATACTCTCTCATCATTGTATTTACTGGGCAAATGTGTAAACTTCATCACTGGTAAAAACGTTGCCATTTGAAGCCATCTCATGTACAACTCTCTCTCCGGTAACGCTATCCCGTTTTCTTGAGTAGTATTCGTTGTGCTCGTATCAACAGATCCTTTAGGCGAGGGCAGGAACTGTTCACTGCCAGGCCAATATATGTCCCCGCCTACTGCTCCTGGCATTATGAATGGAAACCCATTTATACCATAAGTTAGCATTGTAGGTATAACTAGTCTTAGAGCTTCCCACGTAGACTCAAACGGTGGCAACGAAACGAAGATTGGTGGTCTTGGCAACGACACCGCCGAAGAAACGCCAATAACGTTCAATGTTTTTTCAAAAGTTTTGGTAAAGTAAGTTTTGTACTGATCGGGGTTGATTAACTTCTTCTCACATTGATAGTAATGGGGCAAATCGTAAGCTAATCCGAGATCAAAATAGAAAGAGTCAATGTGATACTTGTCGATTACTGCTTGCAGTTTATTCAAAATCCAAGGGACAGAATTCTCATTCGTGATATCTAAAACGGCAGCACTAGCCAAGGATTTGAATCTCGTTAATGCGGGTATTCTTCTATCACTATTTCTTTCACTAATAAGAAGTCTTTTTTGTACACATTCTGCAAAATTCACACTTTCAGTACTTATGAAGGGTTGTACAGTGAACGCAACTTTAAAACCTCTCCTGTGCAGTTTATCAACAGTAATGTTCAAGGTTTCAAATCTGCTCGTGTCTACAGAGAGATCACCGATTTCATTTTGCCAAAATTCGTTGATAAGCACATGGCCTTGTTTGAGAAAACCTAAATTAATGACATCTTCAGTGTATTTGGAAATAGTTTCTGCTTGTAGTTCATGTTTGAAACGGGGAGCTATTTGCCAAACTGGTTCAGATATCAGAGATTCTAACGTCGCCATATCAGCTGGTTTTAGACCGTCCCACAGTGGGGCACTTCTATGACTATGGATTGATGAATGCAAAGACTTCATGTCTTTCGAGGTGCATATGTTGTATTTCATTTCAGCATATTCAGTAAACCTGTTAGCATAAGCAAAGTCGTCGTATTTAGCTTTTAGGCATACTGCTTTATTTTTCCCATTCACAGAAATATACAGTGGTGTTTCTTCGTCAATAATGATGGCAGCTCCCTTAGAGTTGATCAAGTAACGTGTTAAAACGTTACCCCATTGGGATTTTTGTATATCCCCAGTGACGAAGGCAGTGTAGTCGATGGTTCCAGTGTCGAGAGGCCAGGTTATGTTTAAGGACTGGCCACCGCCGTACCAGTGGACTTTGGTGTCGCTCCAGTCGAAGCAATCATTAGGAGAGATGTCTGTAACGGGACAAATAAAAAAGGTTTCAAAAATTCAATCGTTTGAATTTTTTTTGAATGAAAAGCAACTGACGTGGATGAATCATCGTAAAATATGCGTTTTTGTAAATTTTAACTGTAATATTGGAAGACTTAAGAGTTAAATCTCGATTTTATCCTTTTTTGGAGATACTTTTGATTCTTACCATGATTTAAAGCCTTCCAGTGCACATTGTAGCAGGTGGTGTTGTCAACTCCAGGGTCGTGCGGGAGGCTCTTCAGGTAGAAGCGAAGGTTGTGCAGCCACTCCAGGCAGACGGAGCCATCGCTGCGGCGGTGTTCTGGCAGACATGGGTATACTTCCCCCTTTCCTTGAATGCTTACCGCTAGAAATAAAAAAAAATCTAAGGAATAGAATGCTTTTGTATCAGCGCACACACTTGTGCAATATAATAATATTACTTGCGCTAGGTAAGGTAGGTAGGAATTATATAGGTAGGCACTTAAGTTGGACGTTGAGATTGGCCAAAAAATTGGTAAAAAATATCCGATGCTTTATAATTTTTTGGCCAATTTTAACTTAGTAAAGCATAGGATATCGGTACAGTCAACTTTAATCCTCACCCAATCGCGCCTTCAGAATCTCCGTCTCATCACTGTTGAAGATCCTAATCAGCCGCTTCGGCTCGTTGAACTGCACGCTCTCGAAGTAGGCCTTAGTGAGCGCCTGCTGGTGGTACAGCACGTATGCGAACCCCACGAAGAAGGCAACTGATAGGAACATCAGCGCCACGAAGGCGCGAAGCTTGTAATCTGTTGGCTTCTTTCTTATCTTCTGTGGTATACTCTGGAAGACGTAAGATGACTTATTTATTTTGTTTTGCCTAAAATTTAATTCCGTTTCAAAACGGTATATGTATAGTTTTCGTCGTGTCTGATCAAGAAGAAAGAAGACTGACAGTTACTCAAAGGGCAATGAGGAGAGCTATCACGAATCAATAAATCCGTAGGAGAATACAGGTCAAAGCCTAACGGATTGAAGTGGCAATGGGCAGGGCACATTGCGACGAAAAGAGACGACTGTTAGAGCAGAAAATTCACTTGATAAAAAGTGCACTTGATGTACATACTCTAGCAAATTTCGAGTATTTTTCTACGTATGATTAGCCATAATGATTTAGTCTCTGTAGCCAAAAGAACTTTCCATTCACCATAATCCAGGAAAAACTGATGTTTCATGACACCGTGAAGTGAAGATGCAGCAGGAAAGCGGACCCCGGGGTCTGAAGTGCCAGTTAGCGGCTCTCGCAATCCTGATTTAAATCTGAGATCTGAAGATGAAAATTTAATAAAATTGGAAAATGTTATCATACCTGCAACTTCTCGCGGAGAAGGCTGGCTAGCGAGTTGACTGACGTGACGGAGTTGCTCGGTGAGTAGTCGTCTTCATCCATACTGAACTCAGATCTGAGTCTTCTTGGAGTGCGTCGAGGGGACCGTAGAGGAACTCTGTAAAAAAAATATTTTGTTATTGATAAGAATCATTAAACCTTTAATAGCGTACTTTAATTTATAATTGGTTGTAAGTAACCACCTCGATTTCGTAGTGCCTAGAGCCAAGAAGGAATTATATCCAACAAATGAAGGAGAAGGTGAATGTAATGACGTACAAGGACTCGAAGGTGATGTCGGGGTCAAGGAAAGAAAGGAGGATGATCCACCGACAAGAGCGACGCTCTTAGATATGAAAAAGAAGAGTGAAGAGGTAGATACTCTTTATTACACAGCAAAGCTTAAATACTAGGGATACAGATATTCAGTGTACAATTGGCAGAGATGGCACGTGACAATATTTTGAGCACCTCACAGATCACAACAAAATTCATTAGGCAGGATATTTTATCCCATGGAGAGGAATAGGGTCTTTTTTTTATTGTATAGGTAGCAGACGAGCAGGCGGATCACCTGATGGTAAGCAATTGCCGCCGCTCATGGACACTAGCAACATCATTGGAGTCACAAGTGCGCTGCCACCTTTTATCCCCTTCCCCCCCGGGTGGGCCTCCGGTACCCTCACTCACTCGGCGAAACACAGCACAGGGGCTGCTTCACGCCGGTTTTCTGTGAGGCAGTGGTATCACCCCGGTCGAGCCAGCCCATTCATGCCGAAGCGTGGCTCTCCCACAGTGGTAATGGTCTTCCGCTACAGCGGCCAATGCTCAGCGGCAGGTGATTACCTCATTACAACATTTATTAACAAAATTGCAGTTTGGTTAAAAAGTCATAGAATTAACTTTGTTCAAAATGGTTGGTGGAACATTTCTAATAAGATAAAATGAAAATTACCATACGAAACTACCATATTAAATTTATTTGCTATTGTAGAACACATACTAACAGTAATATGACGTGAAATGACCGCGACCTTACGATAAGATCTCGCCGGTCAAATATTGCCCAGAAACTGGAAATAATGTGATGTGATTCCTGTCCCTTATTACTAGGTAGTTAAGGTTCAAATTTTTACACAAACGTGTTCATGTGAAGATGTAATAAGGAAGCGACTTAAGTGAGCAAAATGCAACTCGGCGTTTGAAATCATTTTCACAATCTTGAACTGGGAAATGTGACCAGAGGAATAAGCCGGATTTAGAAACAAAATACTGTTACTTAAAAGCATGGAAAGGAGTCGGAGTTGGGCATAAAATAAAGTAAAAAAAATCGCCCTGAGAAACATGCTCGTCATGAAACTCCAAGGTCGACTCCGAAATAACCATGGAAGAGCCCTGTTTTGGCATGATTAGGCTTGGCTAATTGATACCTGGACGATTGTATAACAAAGGAAAATCTGAGTTCACGTTTTTTTTTATTTTTAACAGTCCAAAGCCCAGAGGCTTTACGACGTTAAATGAACGTTTTTTTTTTGACAGCAGACACAATGGAAAATCAATTGTTTTATGCTTTTTAAAAGGGTCTTACGACGTTACATAAGTATTTTAAATAAATAATAAAAAAAACAAACGGAAACTCTACCAGTGGCCATAGAAATATTATAGTTATTACTCTACCGGCTTGCAGGATTTGCAGGATGGCCCTATCGTCTTAGCTAACATAAATGTAGGTAGGTACAGTATTATTTCCTTTTATACAACGTAGCTAAATAAACTACACCAAAAAAAATTACACTCGTTAAAACTAATAACTAAAATAGGTACTATTTAGATTTTCAGAGTCAAGTTAAAGGCTGTTTAAGCTTAATAGTTAAGTCTTGTATACCTACGAATAATTCGTGTTTCATTTTTATCCCATTGTAAGTATTATTAATCTATTAATTATAGAAATTACTAATTTAATATAGATTATTTATACAGAGTATTTTTATAACCGTCCCTAAAAAGATGCAAACCAACATCTACTCTGCAAAATATAGAGTCAATCTCAAAACAAAATACGCAAACAAAAGTGATTAACAGATTGATGATAATAAAATGGGTTATACTATTACTTAGTATTAATAGTTTTCCTAATTAAAAAACTTACTTACATAAAACTTTTATTCCAACAAACACTTCCCTGTCTAACTCACTGAACTACAAAAAAACACTAATACCTAACTAGTCTAAAATGGTAATGATTTATGGATCTTGATCTATAGATCGTGATCTCTGGATCGCGGAAAGTGGAAAGCGCGAGAGTGTGCGCGCCGCGTGCGCAGCCGACTGACCGCGCGCTATCGCTAATGTAAGCACGCCCGTTCGCTAGAGAGATGAGCACGGTTTTAGTTGGATAATAATAAATCTTAGGTAAGTATACTCTGATTCATAATCATGTAACGTAAACTGACAGATGTCAATGTGTCATCCCCATACATTATCACTCAAATTGACACATGCAAAATTTCAAATTGCATAGAAACTTGTCATTTTCATCTGTAAGTTTACTTTACATGATTATGAATCAGAGTATAGGTAGGTACATACTTTAAACATAAGTGGCTGGAGCCTTATTTTAAGCATAACATTGCTTGTGCCAGAAGGCTCCGCTGTATGCATACGTGGTATCACTCTGGTCGAGCCGACCCATTCATGCCGAAGCTCTCCCACGGTGAATATTTTTTTGCACACATAACAATAAAAACATACATACATAACAATAAGGCTGCCTTAGGTACATTCCCACCAGAGATGTGCTTCTAATACTGCAATACTTTGTTATTTTATTTATTTATTACAGTGAATATGCTGGCTTACAGTTGCCGAAAATCAGCTTGCTAAGCAGAGGCCTATATCCAGCAGTGGACTGCACCAGGTTAGAAAATTAAAAAACAGAACAAAAACATGTCAAATACATCCTTAATTACAGAAACAATCTAAAAGCTAAAATATAATGTCGAAACTCTACAATAGATACCTTTAATCGTAATGCTTTGAGATGAAAACAATGACCTACTTTATCAAATCTAATCTGCACTTAAATTTTATTTGTTGTTGTTACTGTCGTTATGAGCTATAAAATTTATATTGTGTTTGAAATCAAAACCATAACCGGTTAAAAGGTAATAAATTAAGATTTGTAATAAGGTGGTTACCTTATTACAAATCTTAATTTATTACCACACTAAAGGTCATGCCATCCCGTTCCAACACGTATTGTTATAAATGGCTGAAACGATTCTAGTTCCGGAATGCCGCACGTGTTTTTAGTGAACATATTACATTTCTTCGCGACGATTCTGTATAGGTACCTAAACTTCGTACATGTTTATATTACATTCTTTAGAATGCAATACAAACTCATGTGAATATCATAATAGTACTTTATTACGTAACGAAATTAAAAGCGCAGTGGAAATAAATAGGTACTTGACTTCTTGAAAAACGATATCATAACGTAGAGTTTGTTTACTTCGACCGAGTACTTAGCTTATCGAAAATGTGTTCGGATTGGACCTATGGCGCAATTGGAAGTGACCCTGTCTCTTAAGAAAAGTCGTGGGTTCGATCGTGATGACCACTTGTGAGTTATGACAGTTTGTTGAAGAACCAACAATTGTTAGACTATTATGTGGAATAGGATAGGCGAATCTTACTACCACAACAAAATCCCTGCTTTCAAAACAATTTCTACAGCTTAATCTGTCAAGCCTCCGCTTAAATCCGATTGTTTTGTTATTTCAACAATTTTAGGACAAGTTTCTTAATATTGTTCCATCACCTTTAATGTTCGTAGTCAGTTGTGAGTGGCTCTATTAGGTAGGTACTACGAATACACCCTGTATAGAGCTGCTAACTCCTGGCCAACAATAAGAGCAATGTCGCAACACGCATAGTAACTAAATCTTTAGGCGTTTTACGAGTTCAATTTACTCAAGTCCCTATCAAAGTCAAAGGCTCCAATAAATTAAAAACATTAAATTTGTTTAACCTTAAACCAAACCTAAAATTGCATAACACAAAATGACTCCGACACAGTTCACACAAGGAGCATCATGAATCATTTAGGCGCTGTTTGGCTGACAGTGTAATGGGCGTAAGTGTGTCAATTGCTTATTTATTGCGGTGCACCCTATGCAAACTAGCTGCACCCTGCAATACCGCCTGTATGGCCTACGGATGAAGGGATATATTCAGGCTTCTGTTTTCTTTTGAGCACTCCGTACATGTACTCAGGGCCCGTGATTTATTTATTTATTATATCATTGCATCTCACACATTTATAGAGATTAAACATTAGGGTAGGTACAGTGTTTGTGACAAATATTTTTTATTTTTTGGTATAGCCACTCCCACTCCGCGTGTAGTATCAAACTTGCAAGTACATGCGGCGTCCCCTCCGGAGGGGCTAGTCAGTAGAAAATCACGAGCGAGCGGCGACGCACGCGCGACAGTTGCATGCGATAGAAAGAGAACGCACTTCTAGGTATGAATAATTTATTGTAGGTGTTGAACGCTGGGCGGCCGGAATTTCAACTTTATGTTATGGTAGCCTGAGCCTTTATTTTTCTATAAACGGTTTTTAGAAGTGGGCATTCTGTACTTGTACTATTAAGTATTCTGTGGTATAGCACAGAAAACCGGCGTGAAGCAGCCCCTGTGCTGTGATTCGCTGAGTGAGTGAGGGTACCGGAGGCCCACTCGGGGGAAGGGGATAAAAGGTTGGCAGCGCACTTGTAACTCCACTGGTGTTACAAGTGTCCATGGGCGGCGGCTATTGTTTACCATCAGGTGATCCGCTCGCCTGCTACCTATCACATAAATAGCAATTCTTTGCAATTTTTTCTTAAGTAAATATTGCACTTAAAAAGATTCTCGGAGGGTTCAGGTGGGACTCGAACCCACAACCTTCCACAGTCCGGGTGGCTGTACTACCAATTATACTAACCGAACAGTTACGCACTTAAGCACTTACGAAATTCGTCGGCTTAGTAAGGGGTTCGGTAGTATAATTGGTAGTAGAAGAGTGGCGGCGTGTTGTAAAGCTGGTGGCAAGCTTTACAACACGCCGCCACTCTTCTCTGATGGCCGCCTTCCTCGTGCATTCACTAAGTGAAGCTGAGTCACTTGCTGCTTTTATATGGTCAGTCCACCTCATATATCTCGGTAGGAGGACATTATTCTTTATACTATGGTTGAACTGTGCGATTGCAGTACAGTTTCGCAATGCAGCGGGTCATCGCCCGGACGCGCTTCCTTATTAAGCCCTGAGACGCGCCTCCCACGTCCGCTGGACCTTTGACCGGCGAATCACAGACCACATTTGTGGCAACCTACTGTTGCATATCGATAATGGATATTGATTATCGATAAATTTAAATTGACTTCTCTCCAGGAAAAGAACCAAGTGTTTCTGTCAGAACATAACAGTCGTGTATGTTTATGTGACAACACAATCATTTTCTGCAGTTCAAATAATATATGGACGGACATGGTAACAAATCTTAGGATATTAAATTTCATGACATTAGATATCAACGCCCCCAGCCATTACTTTATGCTGCTTATCAAATTTGGCATCAACAGCCTACAATGCACGTTAGAAAATGTTTTTCCAGATTTTATCTATTGATATAAACGAATTGAAACACAGTATTGTTTACTGAATTATGGTATTTCGATATACACGATTTTTGATAAACAAGTATTTATGGCGGAATAGTTTAAATAGCCCTACTTGTTGAAAATATCTTCGACAACAACTGTAAATTGTACCTGCTGTAAAATTTAGGGTTTTCAATTACAGACTTATTTATATATTTTTTTTTATGTGATAGGTAGCAGGCGAGCAGGCGGATCACCTGATGGTAAGCAATTGCCGCCGCCCATGGACACTTGCAACACCAGTGGAGTTACAAGTGCGCTGCCAACCTTTTATCCCCTTCCCCCCGAGTGGGCCTCCGGTACCCTCACGGTACGGTATTTTTGGTATAAGTAGCAATTCTTTGTCCCACCTGAACCCTTCGATGATTTTTTTGAGTGCAATATTTACAGACTTATTGTTCGGAGGCGTCGATATGTTTAGCTAATTGTAGCAGTACTCACTTGACAGCATTGTCGTCGGAAAGGATCTCATTGTTGTTGGCTGAGCCGGGTTCTCCATCGCTGAACCCTGACGCGGTGCTCTGATGATGCTCGGGAATCTGTAATTAAAATCATCACTTTATTTAGGTTTGTGCCTTCACCACTAAACTTGCATCATCAACATGAGTTGAACTCTCGTCCAAAGAAAGGCATTATTTCTACATTTATCCACAATTCTATGGTTTTCTCTTTTTATTGTTGAAGTTTCTTTCGATTTTTAATTATCAACCATGTTCTCGGCTAATTTAGCGTTGGCTCAGCAGGATTTCCTCCTCCATTACGTCCCTGTTATTTGTCGCGGATTTTTTATTCACACCTTTCTATATTCTCAGAACTATGTCAATAACAAATGGAGTATCGATAGTAGGTACCGATACTCCCACTTCCATCACTACGAACGGATGCTTGCAATACTTAGCGTTACTAACGCGTAACTGACCCTAAGAGCTTTATGCTATATTATAAGATTTATGCTTAGTATAATTACTTGTACTATTATGTATTCTATGGTAGGTATAATGCATAACATCCGTGCGACCTATAAAAATATGTTAAGTATTTAAAATTTAAAATTACGACAGCCTTGTCTTTACACTTATGCCAACTCTGTGATTTCATAATAAATTGTTTGTCCCAACAATTTATAGGTACTATTTATAAAAAGGTAAATTCACTTAAAACCGCTAAAGCTTATAGAAAATCTGAAAAGACACTAAACTGGCGTGATGTAGCCGACACCAACGCCATCTATTGGTACGCTTTGGAAATAATAGCAAAATTAAGTCCTGAGGCGTAGTGAGTGCGAGCCACTAGTATCTAAATAGATATCGATAGGCCATCGATAGTAAAATCAATACTTAGTTTCAGCACTAATACAAACCATGCGTATTATCTTTAAAGTGTTCAAATTCATTTCTTACTGTACCCGTAGCTACAAATATTCACATCACAATCATTAAGTACATCAACACATTTTAAGTTAACATCACTTTATCATGTCCTGTCGAATAACATTTTAATTGCTATTACTTAATAACACCTAATATTTTTTCTAGCACTTTATAACTTTTCCTTTGTTCAAAATTGTAGCAAATTTAATAATTGCTATAATAGTTAACAGACATTAACAGCTCTGTGATCCACGCCATACTAAATTGTTATCTAAAGATATAATGAGATCTGCAAACAAAGCACTAGGATACGATTATGTTTGTGAAAGAGAACACAACAAAACCTGAATTTGATACACATTTTATGTACTTATTAATTTAAATGTTATTTTGTATATCAACTACAAGTTGGTATCTTAGTCCTGTGCAAATTAGGGGGGTAATTGGTTAGTTGATTAAATGATACGCTAGTATTTGTGTTACCAGACCAACTGATCGATTGTCGATCGAGGCCATCGATCAATGAGAGAGTGGATAAGTCGACGTAATAGTTACTGTCAGTTTAAGATAGGTACTTTATTTTAATTGACTGTTTGAAGTTTACAGTTACAGGTAGGTACTTTGGAAGTATTTACCAGAGCTTGCGATCGAGTTTGTTAGTTTAATTGCATAATTTTCATCAAACAAGAAAATGTTTGACTTGCCACTGCCAATTTCTTAACACAGACTCAGGTACAGACAACCACACATTATGCGTGTGTTGCGTGAGTGGAGACCGCGTAGGTTCAGCTCCTAGTAGTAGCCATGGCAGGCCCCCAGATAAGGTGGACTGACGATCTATTGAAAATCGCGGAAATTCCTTGGATGCTGGTGGCACAGGACCGATCTGTGTGGATAACATTAGGGGGAAGCTTATGTCCAGGTCTGCTGACGTCTATTGGCTGAAATGATGGATGGTGACCCAATTGCGTCTCAAAAGGTTTAAGCTACTGCGCTAAACGCGCCATCTTAGCGTTTTTTTATGTGAAAGGTGGCAGACGAACAGACGGATCACCTGATGGTAAGCGATTACCACCGCCCATAGACACCTGCAACACCAGTAGAGTAATCGAGTGCGCTGCCAACTTAACCCCCTTTCCCCTAATGGGGCCTCCGGTACGCTCACTCACTCGTCGAAATACAGCGCCGGCGCTGCTTCATGCCGGATTTCTATGAGGCCGTAGTATCACCATTCATGCAGAAGCGTGGCTCGATTTTGGGACTAACCTGTGTGAGGGGAATGCAGTCGCTGATCTTTCGCTTACTCGAGCGCATTCTGCGCGCGCGCACGGAGCAGTGAGATAATTACGGCCATTAATTAATCAGTGCGAGGCTGATGCGTCTGCCGCCCGTCTGAGCCAGGGTTGTAGGAAGCAACTTCATAGATAGATAGATACTTTTTGTAAGAACACTTGCAAGCGACACCAATGATCTATAGATCTAAGTTGAAATAGTTCCGTAAACTGCCAACAGATTTCACTGTGCTGACTTACATCGCACATGCAAAGTGGGTTTTCGGATTGGTATAAGGCCAAAATCTGTATCAACAAATTAGCTATCTAATAAACCTGTCCTGTACTTAGCTACTTTTTATGATTTACTTTTGTGGCTGGTACAAGCTCGTAGTGACCTTAACCTGGGGGTATGTTACAGAACTTAATGCTAATTATGGTAATTTACAAATACTACATCGGCGATATAATGTGATATGTCATCATCGACTGATGTGATAGAACGCCAATAGACGTCCACTGCTGGACATTACTCCCCCAATGATCTCCACACAAATCGGTCTTGTGCCACCTGCATCCAAGGGACTCCCGTGACCCTCATTAGAACGTTAGTAGTTGTGGGGGCCCTGCCAAGGCTGCGGCTTCCTGTATGCGGTCTCTACTCAAGGACCTTACCGCCTCAACAGCCGTCTGTTTTGTGATACCGTGGCCTAACTATTACTGGTGAATACCATCTAAAGCATTTTTCATTTTAAGGGTTCCGTAGCCAATGGGAAAAAACGGAACCCTTATAGATTCGTCAAGTCTGTTTGTTCGTATGTCCGTCCGTATGTCACAGCCATTTTTACATAATATTTCTGAATACAAAAACGTGAGTCAACCCTAGCCGTTGAAAGGAGACCGCGTAGTAAAAATTAATTATCCTTAAGATTTCTTGTTCTTTAAATAGGACTAATGTCATACACAAGTTATTTTTATTTGTTTTTTACAACGTCGGTGGCAAACAAGCGTGCGGCACGCCTGGTGGTAAGTTGCATACCACTACGGTATGGTATGCAACTCCAGGGTATGTGCATACGTGTTGCCGAGCCCATAAGAACCTAACTTATTGGCTTGTAATTGTTCCCACTTGATACTAAAAATAGTCTTACCAACTTGTTCATCAGTTTTAAAGCAATAAATTATTACATGTGATGGAATCGTCAACCCAAAGAGGTAGGTAGACTTCCTTCATTTACCGTGATTTTAACTGGGCATCAATGGGCCGGCTCGACCAGAGTGATACCACGGCTTCACATAAGATCGTTTCGTCGATTGAGTGAGGGCTCCGGAGGCCCAATTACGGGGAAAGGGGATCAAAGATTCGCAACGCACTGTGACTCTACTGATGTTGCAGGTGTCTATCTATGGTCGTCTACCACCTACTTATCACATAAAAAAATATTTAATGTCATCAAATAAGTACTCTATCACTTAGTACCGATATCAATCGAACAACTGATTCAAGTAGACTGAATAAACTACTGAACTAGAATAATATTAGCAATAATATAAGTGAATGCAATATTATAAGTGTGTAGGTATTAATCTCTATTAATAAACACTTATATTATTGCACCTGCTTGTCCTACAGTTATTTATTGTTTATTTGAGCAAGATATTTTTGCAAAGTGACAATATGTCATACGTTCTTAGTCTTAATGATAATGCCTTTGGCTTTGGCATATTAAAGAACTATATTATATCACGCCAGAAGTTGAACTTAGGTAGAAGAACTACAAGAAAGGAGAGGCAAGAAAGACAGAAAGGTCTTCTTAAAAATTATAAACCTTAGCATCCAAGAAGTTGTTGATACTGTCTGAACTGCCTGAGCTGGGCGAGGACTGGCTGGCGATGCTGTCCTCGCTGTTGCCGAGCCCGCTGCCTCCGCTGTCCGAACTGCTTTTACTCAGCTCTGAGTCCGACTCTATCCATAAAGGCGAACGATACTTGAACTTGTGGGCGAAGGCGAACCTCGCTTTGTTATCCATTCTGAATTCAAATCTTTGTTCCTCAAATCGAAGTTCGAATTTCAAATGCTTCTCTGAGCGTTATTTTAATTGAGACGAAGAGTTGACAGTTAAAAAGTTAATAGTAACATTTTGTTTTGCTTTTTGTACTGGCCACTTACAGAAAAGTAAAAGTTAAAGAATAATTTTATTTTAAAACACACCGATTAAAATTATTTTCGATTTTCAAATTTGACAGCACAACGAACAATTTTTGAGGTTTTAAACAAAAAATGGCTATTACTTGGATCCAGTTTGACACTGGTTTTCGAGGTGTGGTATAGAGTCTACATAATAAAAGACTAGTCGAGATGTAAGATCACGGGCACGAATTGATTGCATGTAGGCAAATAGGACTGGAAGAGGGGCCGTTCCAGTGGTGCCAGAAGGATTTACGGCTGTATCTAAGTGAATAAGTAATTAATTTTTATATTTACATAAGTCTGGGTAATAATACTAATAATTTTATAAATAGTGCTAATTGTACAAGAAATACCATACATACATTTAGTAAAAATCTCACGTAATAAATGAATGGCTTATGATTTTTAAATATTAAAATACAAGATTCTATAGGAAGCCGCTTCCTAAACTATGCCTAATCTAACAATTTGTTTATCATTCGTGCAAATTTTATTAAAATGCTAATTAATAAAACAACGATTCCGAAGGTAACAATTAAATAACAAAACAACCCGCGCAACATCATCCACCATATAAGGATGTGGTAATTCAATTATTCTTACACCTTATAAGGGTGACATGCAAACGCGAGATCGATCAAAAACTGAAAAAACGCGTTTTTATAGACCAAAACAAATGGTGAATGGACGTGACTGAGGATCATGGTTATCAACGAAAGTGATTTTGTTGCACCTCGTGTATCATCTGCCTCCACCGATGTCTCTAACAACCGAACAAAACTTATTCGCGGATGCTCCTCTCACTTGACGGTCCATCTGGTTGGGAATGGTCCTCGAGATTGTTTGCCCTCTGTGTTCGCAACAACGATCAGTTTTTTAAGGCTCTTGTGGCCGAAATAGGTCAATTCATATATGTGCTACTGACAGATAGTTAAGTGGCGGGTTTTAATACGAGAATGCGAAAGGATATAAGTATGCATTTGAGCACAAGTTAGTCCAGGGTATCATCAGGCATGCGCCTCCAGTTACACATCTCGATTGCATTTCCTTTGCCTCTCTCTGGCTCGTATCGTCCATGATTCCATAACATATAGGAATAAAAGTTTTAAAAAACCATAAAAAATCTTTGAGCACTAGTTGAATGCCCCCGCAGGATGTCTTTATACAATTCAAATAACGATGAGGGACTTTTCAATGTCACCGCTCTGAGCCTCCCACTTCTAGTGAACTTGACCCAATAGTAACACGGATTCAATATTACTACACTTTTTATGTGATACTCGTAAGTGGCAGATGAGCAGAGGGATCACCTGATGGTAAGCAAAATGCATGGACATCCGCACCGCAACACCAACGGAACCACTAGCCTAGAAGTCAAGTGCGCTGCCAAACTTTTACCTCCTTGTGTCTCTGGAGATCAAATCAAATCTAGAGAATTCACTAGTTCAGTGATATCTTATGAAGCATTAAAATAAATAAATTCACGCAACATCTCATATATATTGACCTGTGTCTGTACCTACTAAGTAGCTTGTGTTAGCGACATCAGACAACAGAGGAATTACAATTAAAATACTTAAATAGGTACATAATTATTACACCCAGACATTACAAGTATTCATCATACGAACTCAGGATGGTGTATGAAGCAGGGTCTCTACCAAATGAGCCATCAGGCCAGTTAAATTATTTTAAATCACTTCCATATCTTTTTACTTTGATCAATATGCTGATCGAAGTATCTATATAATTAAGGTTAATTTTCTTTCACATTAAATTAACGACCTACCTGTCTAAAAGAGGTACAAAATAACACAATAGCACCCAAAAGATAAAAGTACGAACCTTTGGCAGAGTCAGATGATTCCAATTTATCAACCGCATATCAACAGTGTTAAAATAAGGAAAACATTTTAAAATTGAATTCACAACAATCACAATCTCCTACACGCGATTCAAAATGCATTCGAGTTTATTACTAAAATTTTAGTTAAAAACTGATATCTTTAGTACCTATACTTACCTACAAATGTATCAAAATGGCATAATGACATCCGTATTTAATTCACTTCTCTCGCTCATCGATAAGAACATTGTCTATAAAGAATATATTATTTTATTGGTATTATGTCATTGGATTGCTCTATATTTTAATCATCTTTGCTTTAGGTATCATCATTTCAGCCAATAGACGTCCATTGCTGGACATAGGCCTCCCCCAATGTTCTCCACACCGATCGGTCCTGTGCCCCCATATCTAAAGAATTCCCGCGACTTTCACTAGATATGGGTCCACTTTGTGGGGGACCACGGCTGCCACTTCCTGTCTTTATGTATCACCATTCGTTTAATTAGCCTTAGAGCCCTAGTTCATGACTACGACCACTTTCTAATCATAGTAATTCGTATCAAAAATGTGTAAATTGTCATTTTCATTTCAGCAACTACGTTTGGTTTAATATCATTCGACATATTATAGCAAGTAACCTGATATACGTTTTTATCTCAATCAATCATTTTCTTTTTTTTATTCTGTGCGAGCAGCAGGTATTATAAAATAAATGTGCAAAGATGCCTTTCTAATCCTAACCATTTCCTTATCTTCTTATCTCATTTTAGTATCCCCATAAATCGTAACCATTTATCTAAAATCTTACTTACATTGTTCATTATAAGTCTCTTAAGGGCTTCCACTTCATAGTCTTCTAAACCATAGGGAATGGCTATGGAAATCCTTTTCACCAAATTTTCTTTGCCATTTTGTTTATCATCACTAAGTTTCATATCTTCTGGTCCAGTGATCATTATTTCCGGTGTAGGAGACCTAACGGTACCTTCATCAGATACTGGACTTTGCATAGAATCTGGAGTTTCATCATCTATGTATCTAATATCGTTTGGTGTTCGATTTGCTTCCAATATTAGCCGTCTGGTATCTGTAGGCATTTCGACATAGTTATTTGGAAACATAGGAATCTCCAAACGGAGGTCGGGCTTCTTCCTCACCCTCATATTGAAGGAATTAAATCACTATAATCACTTCGTTATTTTCCAGAACAGAACACACAGTTTCAAACAAAAATCCTAATCCTCAAACACTCTCTAACACACTAGATAAGCGTTATCTATTTAAACTCAACGATCTATAACCGCACAAGTGTTTCTTAGGACAAATTTAGTAGGAATCACTTAGCACAAAGGAGACATACATATTATTAAATGTTTTGAGTAAACAATTTTATCGCAATGTAAATCCACGTGACTTTCCATGTCTATACGGGTATTGACAACGAATATATATGACACAATACTATCGAATTTCTTTCCGGCATATTACTTAATTTTACATATCAAACTGGCGATAAGATTCGTAATGACGTTCCGATAACACATCAAAATCAATTCCATTGTTATCTTGAGACATTTGTTTTGCTTCAGAAATACTATTGAAGATCCTCTTTAAAAGGTACTTGAGCAATGAAATGGGAACAAGAATATAGGTTAGTGCAAGAGTAATCTGGACAAACAAAGGATTTATGAAAACCTCCTTTAAGTAAAGATTATCTTGTAAGCATATTTACCTAAGCTTATCGCTGGTATTATGATCGAAGTTGCGTTAAAGATTGTGAATGACGTCAAGATTAGATGACACGGGTAAAGAAAAAACAAAAATTAGTTACATTGATTATTATTGTTGTTCAATCTTTCATGGTATTGTTTTGTTTGCATAGTGAGAAGTTTAATAATGTGAACTGATCCTTAAAACTATATTTTTTATGAAATATTTTAAAAGATCTTTAAGAAATCTAGATAAAGCAGTAAGTATGGATTTGTCTCTTTTTCGTTCGTTATAAATATTAATAGAGATAGTAGTCTTACCTCATCTTGTGGATTTTGTAGATACTGTTGTCTCAGCACTTCCAACTCCAGATTCTGAAGCGTTGGCATAGAAATGGAGTTTCTCCGCAGATTTGCTCGTCTCTGCTCCACATCGATTTCATTTTCTATCAACGCCTCTGAGTCGTTAATTGCAACGGACTTCGAAGTACTCGGACTAGATAAGTCTGTGGACTGAGTGCTGGGACTAGTCGGACTTGTAGGTTTACTTGACTTAGCTGATTCTGGGTCTAAAGTTATATAAAGAGTCCCTTCTGGAGTGTCTACAACTATAGTATCTTTATTGGGAGAATGAATAGGACCAAGATCTGCAGCATGTACTTTTCCATTTCCTTTCGGTTCTGGGCCTTTCTCAACGTCTTTTACTCTTTGAGGGCGAATGGGCTCATCGGCTTTGACGTGGTCAAGTTCGACGAAGTCGTCGACGAAAGGGATGTTCGGATTTCTTTTGAGTTCGGGCGAGTTTAGTCCTTGTGCGATGTCTTTATAAGGCTCATTGTGGTTTGCGTCCTTTTCCATCTTCTATTTCATAGTAACCTGGAATTAAGCAGAATTAAATAATTAATTTCTTATTTAAACAAGTATCAAAACAGGTTTCCATGGTTTTTACACTAGGCTAGGCCTGTCACGCAATAGATACAGATCATTATTACACATGTCATCATTAATAAATCATTATTGGAAACGTACATTTTAGATATTTTAGATAATATCGAATCAGAACTTATATCCAGCTACGAAACGTCCATAGCCTTCTTGATTACGCTTGGGGTATGTACCTTATTTTAAAATCAAAACAAGGAATCATAAAGCCTCCAGTGCTGGCAGTGGTTCCCCGATTAGTGAACCATGACGTAGGGCTCTAGTGTCTCCCATACTTGCAGCTGAGTCATGGGTCGTCGGAGGTAAATGGGCGCATTGTTCTGTGAGCTTATGAATTATTTTGAGTAGGCACATTAAAACGACGTGATCAATCAATTGTAGATTCATTTATTATTTTAATGGCATCATTATCATAGTCACTTTAAGTCAAAGACGTTTCGTTTAGTGTAGTTAGAGTGCCGGTTGAGACGCAAAGGGGGTTCGGATCCCACACCAACACAAATGTTTTTTTTTAATACTGAGGCAAACGAACAAGTGGGTCACCTGATGATAAGTGATCACCACCGCACATGAACGTCAAACACACCAGGAGTGCAGATGCGTTGCCGTTAACTTTAAGTCCATCAGAACATTTATAAATGTCAAATATTTAATCGATCGCTGATTTGGAATGCTCGATTTCTACCCAAAAAAAAACAGCAAGAAACTCAATATCCTTTTCAAATATGATAACATGATATCAAACAGACTATCATCCTTAACACTTACGTTTTCCGATATACCTAAGTAGGTACGTATTCCGAAAACTTTCTAAATACACCACTACAAAACTTTATTTAAAAACACAACAAAAGTCACTTTGGGAAATTCATACAAATTTTCCAATTTTTCACAGGAGAGTGACTATCGGTATTCGAGCGCCCGCGGTCGACTCCTGCGCTAGGCAGTGTTCTCACAGCGGCCTAAAGCTATGTACACACTGCCAAGGTTGTGAGCTGTGTTTACGGAGATTATGAAAACTCCCCATTTATGAAGTTTTTTCCCCCAATAACTGCAATAAGCAGACATACAAAAAAGTACCTATCTACCTACTGACTTTTAACCGAAACTTCGGCGTCAAGCACTTCTGATATCGAAAGCTGACTATGTTATTTTTGGCATAAGCTATATAGCTTAGCTCTCGGTATTGTTTACCTTACAATAAAATTAAAGGGCAATAAGGAAATATCGGTATTTTCTTAATTTTCTCACTCTCCCAAAGTGTCGAATTTTTCCCAAAAAATGGCGAAAAATACCCCAAATCCTAACTAAGTATTATGCGCGCTCAGTAGCTGTTTGTATAAAGATTATCACAGTGCGATCACACTGGTTTCACACTTTATACAGCATTTATAAGTACAATTAGTAAAAGCCATTTTAAACTTTATAACAATGGCATAAGGTATGGTGTATGTATGTATTTTTACGTTACGTATTCTTGAATCTACGTCACGCTGAGACTAATGTATACTTATTGATAGAGGCAGATAAAAGATTCGGCATTTGAAAACATCCACGGTTAATCGCAGTGCATATTTGAAGATATCAAGAAATTAAGAAGATATAACCAGTTTAAGTCAGTCCATGATGTGACGTCAGTACTTAGATAAAGCGGCTTTGATTGCGTAGTGGTTAGTTGCAATGCACGATGGGGTTCCCGGTTCGATTAGCAGATAAATCTTCTAATGATAAGATTATTGCCGCCTATGGATATCCGTAACACCAGTGGAGTCACAAGTGCTCTGCCAACCATAATACTCCCCTCGGGATTGGGCCTCCGGTACCCCCACTTAATCAGCAAAACAACGTAAACGCTGCTCCATGTCAGGCTTCTGTGAGGCTGTCGTATCACTCCCGTCGAGCCGGCCCACTCATTCCGAAGCATGGATGGCACGGTCGGTAGTATGTAGGTACCTATATTACTAAGGTATAAAAGAAGTCTAGTTTTCCGTATAAAATTACCTTTCACTGCAGCTTCCATCACTCCCACACCATAAAATAGATGAAAATAATAAGAAACACCACCACAAGAATCCCATATATCAGATAGTCCAAATGGAAAATACACCAAAAACACTTCACATTCTCGCTCGCACAGCTGTTTTTGCAGTCCTAGCTTCATATTGGGTCACTATGCACTCTTATAACACTTCAAGCAGTAGTAAAGCTGTAGAAGACACTTCTATATCACTTTAGGAATTTGTAAGAATATCCAAGTACCTAAATACTTTTATGATGCTAGGAGCATTTTATGAAAAGGTCACAGAAGATAATAAAAACATTATCTAGTTTATGGTAAGGAAAACCTCAGAAGGAATTGAGAAATGATTATAATAAATCATGTTTTTATTAACAATCTGTATAACGAAATTGTATTACCCATTACAAGTAGGTAAAGTGGCTACTTCGCTAAACAATTCCCCAGTACCTAACGATTGTTAAATCGAATCATTTTTTTTCCTAGAATATGTACAAATTATTACGATCCTGGGTTTTTCGGGCGGGTCGTGAGAATTTGGGTTTGTCAGTAAACTTACATAGTTCACAAAGTTCAAAAATCAAAGCCTAATGTAAGTCACGTCATACACGTCATGTAAGAAATGATAGCTTCGCTCGTTATCATGTTGAGTATTTACTATGAGTGCGCTATCTAGTCATAATACGTATGTCAATAGCTATCCTACTTCTATGTTGTTGATCGAAGTCTTGACCTAAAGGAAAAGGGAGGAGGCGCCTAGATCGCTACAAAGAATGTCAGTTGATATCGTTATACGTACTGATTCAACACATAGTGAAATATCGAGTTTTGAGTTTCTTAAGAAGTATAGATGATTCATATTCGGTAATTATTATCCATAGTGGAAAAACGGCTATCGAGACTATAGGACCTTGAAAGTTTGTAGAGCGATTAAAAACAGTAAAGGTACTCTGTATAAAAAAATACATAGGGACAGCCCTATCACAATTTGGGGTGTAAAATTTATCTTACATACGTTTTTTTGTTAAATAATATGATGTTAGTTTGACGTAACTTGACGGTCCAAATAAAAAGATTTTAACTAGGTACCTACCTACACGCACACTGGACCAAATAAGAGTCTAAGTGCGGAAACAGGAGTCCACTTTACATTACTAGGTACCTAACTATTTTACATGGCTTTCCTCATTTTTTTTACCGCTTCGGTGGCGCGATAGTTACTTAAAAGCGACTTTAAAACGACAAGCGATGGACACTTGAAAGCGATGGCTGCGCTTGTGATTCCGGGTTCGATCCTCGGGTCGGGCGATTTGTACGTGAGTTGTTCTGTGTCTGCCTGAAGTCTTGAAAATGGAGGTGGTACCGCCACGCCTCGGAAAGCACGTTATGCTGTGGGTCCTAGACCAGATCAATCTTCGGTCATATCACCTGGTGTCCCATAATAAGGTAAAGGAATAGGTGTCTGCGCACACACTTGTGCACTTAAAATGTCCTGCACCGCTGGCTGATCGTTGAGATTGGCCGCTATAGCCAAAATATTCGTTAAGAGGAGATAATTTTATTCACTAACTCACTTCACAAGAAAAACAAAAACGATTAAGGAAAACGGTTTTCACTTCATTTAATGCACTTCAAAATGGGCACTTATCTAAAACACTAGAATGTAACGACGTTTTTTGTTTATGGTCACAATGTTTATGATCTGTGACGCGGTTCCGCCATTTTGAAAACTGTCACTTTTCACAGGTAATTAAAATGTTTAGCCGGTAAATTGACAATAACCAGTCGTGCATTAACTGGCGTAGACGCAGAGGTAATCTCAACTTATCACTAATTACTCGTCAGTATAAAGCTATTTGCGAAGTAACGAACTGGATTATGTACGGCAATCACTATGCTCTTATAGATTGTGTCATTACATGCTGTTTCTGTGCGGAAATGTTGCACTATTTATAGCTAGTTAGGTATACCTACACATACCATTACATAACGTTTTTATTTATTTCCTTTATTAGGGACACAAACAGCTAAAATAATCACATCTTCTATACTATTTATAAACAGGTAATATCAAGGCTTAAAGGGAAATAGAAAAGGCATACCTAACACTTGTAAGATGTAATGAACTCTCAGCGCCATCTATTTGTACTGATGTAAATTAAATACAGAAACGAAGTGAAGGCGAGCCACTATTTATTAAGATACTAGCGGCCGCCCGCGACTTCGTACGCGTGGAGTTAATTATTGACACTTACCGTCATATTTTGGACAATCCACACAATATATTTTTATAAATTGTAGCCTATGTGTTATTCTGATGTGTAAGCTATATTGTGGTAAAGTTTCATTCAAATCCATTCAGTAGTTTTTACGTGAAAGAGTAACAAACATCCATACATCCATACTTACAAACTTTCGCCTTTATAATAGTAGTAGGATAAACTTACTCAGATTCACACTACGAGCTTAAACATTAGTTGAATGAAAAACCAACGGGACCAATGACATTTCATGGAATGTCATTGAACGGGACTATTTATTGTATGATCACAGTGATTAATTATCATAATTAAATTCTCCAACTAGTTAATAACAACACGCTTAAAATTAAAATGCTAAAGAGAAGCATTGCAAAAGTATTTTACTCTATCAATGAACTAGCACATTTTGACTATAAAATAAAACACTCCGAATGGAAAAAAATACAGTTCAAATACAAACTAGTAGGCATTCGTTGATTACGGCTGTCGTTTAAATTGTATGCGAAACCGATAGCAAAGTATAAAACCCGTATAAAAAGACAAAGGCGTTTCGAATGCTACGATAACATGCCGTATTTTTTTCGCCAAAAGCTTTCGATAGAATCGGCCTTTCGAACCGGTTGCTACTAAGTAGGTATTACTCATTATAATATTTTTGGATGCTTATAAATCAATTATTTAAATTGTTATCTAGGCCGCGGACCAGGTGCCCGTGTCCTCCAAACCCATTTAAATTTAAAAGTAAATTACTTGACACTTTACTCAGGGATGGTGAACAAGGCCCTTATTATAATTTTAAACTATGCGGAATTAATGCACATTAGTTAATTAACAAACAGGAATCGAATCATAGTTCTATTACGGCCTCACTAAACACTTCGTGGTGTTAAATGAGTTCTAATTCAGCTTTAATGATAAGTTGATTGTGTTAGCGGTATTGAACAAGACTCGTGATTCGTTAAATGATTCAGCACTGCTTTTATTGTTGCCATGAAGATAAAAAAAAACTTTAAAGTAAATTGAAGGACCTTCTTTGGAAAAATCATTAAAATAAGTAGGTATGTTTATATTAAACTCGATATCTGTAAATTTCGTTCTCAACTTGCAGTGAGGTGATATTTATTTAAAAAAAACATAAGTAGATATCTAGATAAAACCTAACAGGAATCACACAAATTCCTTACAGCTCTCTGACAGTGTCTATTTCACGGAAAAAATAATCGAGTCACAAATACGCTGCCATATATTTTTTTTTCCTAAACACCCCAGCAAATCACAGCGCAGGCGCTGCTTCACACCAATTTTGGCAATACAAAAATCAATTCCTTTTCTTGCAATGTGTTTCATCTAACGGTTATTTTGCGATTTCTAAAAATTCAAAAATCGGAAAAGAAAACACCTACGTAATGTCAATTGGGAAAAAAGTTAGATTTAAGCAGTAGGTCAAAGGCCGAATTAAAAAAAGCATGTATGTATAAATCTAAGTTAATCAATTTGTAACAGTAACAAACACTACACTCGCAACAGTTACAACACGGGCGAGTCCGCAGTACGAGCTAGTCGCGTGCGCGCGCGCCGCAAATAGTTTACAACTAAAATACGAACTAATGAGTGATTGTAAGTAGCGTTAAATTTGTTACTGTTCATTATAGGTCGATTTTCAGGGCTCCGTCGTCGTTTTGAAAAACGTTTTACAACAAAGCTTTTAAAATCCTCCAACCGATATTCGGCTACGGCGGCCAATCTTAAAGATCAGTCACATACGCAGGTTATATAATAGTGCTCAAGTGTGTGTGCAAACACGGGTGCACTCTCTATTCCCTTACACTATTAATTCCATGGGCACCAGTGTGACACACCCCACCGACATAGCCCACCGAATTAGCAAACTGAAGTGGCAGTGGGCTGGTCACATTAGCCGCAGAACTAACAACCGTTGAAGCCATAAAGTCCTTGAGTGGAGACCGCGACTCGCCCTGCTACCCTGCTACAGGATGGGATGACGACATTCGAAGGCTGGCTGGAGTGAGCTGGATGAGAGTGGCCGAAAATCGGGAGCGGTGGCGATGCATTGGGGGAGACCTATGTCCAGCAGTGGACGAGCGTGGGTTGCTGATGATGAGTGTGATACGACCGAAGAGAGACTGGGCGCAGGGCCAAAACGGATTATCGTGGTTTCCGAGGCAGGAGGGTATAAGACCGCCAACTTCCAGACTTCGGGCTGACACTGAGAATTTCTGAACAGGAAATCTCAGGTAAAAATTTTTGGCCCAATCCCGGGGATCGAACCGGGATCCCGAGCGCAGTTGTCGCTTTAAAGTGCGACCCACTACCAACTGCGCCACCGAGGCAGTCGACAACAAAGCTTAGGTTTTTTTTTATGTGATAGCTAGCAGGCGAGCAGGCGGATCACCTGATGGTAACCAATTGCCGCCGCCCATGGACACTTGCAACACCAGTGGAGTTACAAGTGCGCTACAAGTTCCCCCGAGTGGGCCTCCGGTACCCTCACTCACTCAGCGAAACACAGCACAGAGGCTGCTTCACGCCGGTTTTCTGTGAGGCAGTGGTATCACTCGGGTCGAGCCGGCCCATTCATGCCGAAGCGTGGCTCTCCCACAGGTGTCATAAAAACTGACAAAGACAGTGACAATTTACCGTGGATGAGCCATGCTTAGGCATGAATGGGCCGACTCGACCGAAGTGACACCAAGGCCTCACATAAGACTGGCGTGAAGCCGAAGATGAATATTAGGTATTTCATTATTTTTATTTTAAAATTCAATTCAAATTCACACGCGACTTATACGTTATTATGATGGGATTTGGCTTAATCACGATGCTTGCCTATACGGATTCATCACAAACGCGAACTATGTTCGAAAAATTAAAAATATTTTTTTGTTCGACTCGGGATTCGAACCCGGCACTCCGAGATCACGGCCTGGTACTTAAATCACAAGAGCAAACGGGGCGTACATCTTGTACAATATTGCGAGTAAAATCAATACATTCCACCGCACGTGTTGGATTGACAGTGTATTATAACGACTGTTTCATCCCCTATAAACGGGCGTCGGTGGTCTAAGGGTAGAATACTCGCGATCCATGCGGGTGGCCCGGGTTCGAGTCCCGGCCGATGCCAATGGTGTAGGATACAACATTCTTTTTGAGTTTTTTAGTACGTACGAGTAATCTTTGTATACGTTTATGGGTTACGTACAAAATAATAACACTTGTATGTTACTTTAAAATCAACAAACTATAGTTAATTATATTTAAAATTAATGTTCATTAACGTCTTCAACTTTAGCATGTTATCTACCAAGTTTTGGAAAATTTAGACGTAGGTACGCTGTGTGTGTAGACAATATTACGCTTATTATTTTTAAAAATCTTAATTAAATTATAAGTAAGTAATAATGTAGAGAACCACCGAACGCATAGCACATTTGTGTTTCACCGATAACTAATTTCCTTCCTCGACCAAAGCTAAATATAAAACTCAATTATTATGAGTCCAATTTGCGTAATGTCGCTGCTAAAACTATGTACACCTATTAATACCTACTCGTAGGTACTACGCTCTATGTAGAGTGGACTGTATTTTTTTTGCTACAATGTCAATATAACAGCTTTTTGTATTTGGTTAGTGACGAATGGTGACTAATGATGGATGAGATAAAAAAAATGTGCCTGTTTTTAAAAAGTGTTGTAGCTGATGTTTTTTTTTACATTATAGCGGACAAACGAGCAGACGGCTCAGCATAAATTAGATTTATTGCTAGTTTTAAGTCACTTCTGGAAAACATTATTTACTTCCAATAACAAAAATATTTTTTGTTCGACTCTGGATTCGAACCCGGCACTCCGAGATCACGGCCTGGTACTTAAATCACAAGAGCAAACGGGGCGTACATCTTGTACTACAATATTGCGAGTAAAATCAATACATTCCACCGCACGTGTTGGATTGACAGTGTATTATAACGACTGTTTCATCCCTTATAAACGGGCGTCGGTGGTCTAGGGGTAGAATACTCGCGATCCATGCGGGTGGCCCGGGTTCGAGTCCCGGCCGATGCCAATGGTGTAGGATACAACATTCTTTTTGACTTTTTTAGTACGAGTAATCTTTGTATACGTTTATGGGTTACGTACAAAATAATAACACTTGTGTGTTACTTTAAAATCAACAAACTATAGTTAATTATATTTAAATATTAATAATAAATTGAGACAACATCACATACATTGTCCTGGGCCCAAACTAAGGTTTCCCCTTGTGCTATGGAAACCAGAAACAACGAAGGTACTACAAACACCCAGACCTAACACATATATCTGTTTCATCAACAAACATTTGTGTTGGTGCGGGAATCAAACCCGCGACCCTCGCGTCTCAACCGGCGCTCAAACTATTGCGCTAAACGGGTCGTCTATCTTTTTGTTTCCTCAATTTAAAATTAATGTTCATTAACATCTTCAACTTTACCATGTTATCTACCAAGTTTTGGAAAATTTAGACGTACACTGTGTGTGTAGACAATATTACGCTTATTATTTTTAAAAATCTTAATTAAATTATAAGTAAGTAATAATGTAGAGAACCGCCGAACGCGTAGCACATTTGTGTTTCACCGATAACTAATTTCCTTCCTCGACCAAAGCTAAATATAAAACTCAATTATTATGAGTCCAATTTGCGTAATGTCGCTGCTAAAACTATGTACCTATTAATACCTACTCGTAGGTACCTACTACTACGCTCTATGTAGAGTGGACTGTATTTTTTTTGCTACAATGTCAATATAACAGCTTTTTGTATTTGGTTAGTGACGAATGGTGACTAATGATGGATGAGATAAAAAAAATGTGCCTGTTTTTAAAAAGTGTTGTACTTAGCTGATGTTTTTTTTACATTATAGCGGACAAACGAGCAGACGGCTCAGCATAAATTAGATTTATTGCTAGTTTTAAGTCACTTCTGGAAAACATTATTTACTTCCAATAATGAAAATATTATTAATATATATTTTTCAATTTCTAATTAATTCTTAATCAATTAATAATTAATTGGTAGGTATGCAGTGTTTGTATAAACGATAGTTAAAGTTATTCATTTTTAACCCCCGAGTTAAGAACGAGTAGTACTTACCTATACTTTGTTATAAAATCATTATGATAGATCCAAGATTGCCTTCGCGACCAAAAGCCGTAAAATAGGTACAGAGTTTCTAATATGTTTAATTTTGTGTAATTTGAAGCATTGGTTTATTAACTATTGCCACTAGTTATTCTCAAATAAAGTAAAATATCTTACTCGTATTTTAAAATCTTTTTCCGAAGAACCACAAGGCTGAATGGCAATGCGAGCATTAGTATTGAAAACATTTATTGTGGAGGGCAATTTAACTAAACGGTGCCATTACAGCATCGTTACAGGAACGCCATCTTGGAAGGACCATTTAGTTTACGAACGAGGTAACATGAAGCCGATAGACAATTGCTTTGGTCCAAGTACTAAGTAAAATGGACATTCTGAAAAGATTATAATACCTAATGAAGTTAATTAGAAGCTTAACTAGAGGTTAGGGCAGATTATCTTTAGCAACATTATCATCATCATTATCATTTCAGTCAATAGACCTCCACTGCTGAATATGTTCTGCCTCCCTCAATGTTGTCCACACAGATCGGTCCTGTCCTACCCGCATATCGATACAGATTGGCGTATAACACACGCATTGTCTTTCTTGGTTCATGTGAACTCGCCGAAAAACGGTTATATACGCGCGTCTGGTTTTTAGAAGCGCGTTTTGAGTGTGTGTGTAACTCGTAAGCTGAAACGAGCGTATACGCGCAGAAAAACACTTTTTTTCGAGTGCTAAAAACTATTTAAGGTACTTAATTGACCAATCTGAACGGACTTAGGTACATACTTGGTGTAAATAAATACATCTAATTAATAACGCATAAATGAGCACCCATGACGCGCAGTCATGTGAACATGTAAATGTGGTGCGAGTTACGCGTCTTAACGTACAGTCGGCGCTAAAATATGTGGGTGAATTAACATAATGTGATTTTTTTAAGCTTTAGAATGAAGCCCTGCTAAAAGACTAACACAGCGTGAGAAAGAGAAGACGTCATCTTATGGACACTGGACTTATGTTAAAGGAGACAGATCATCACATCATTCGGTTGGATTTCATTCCTATGGTCCCTAGTTGTGTCGTTGGGAAATACGTACTACTGTCGCTAGACCGAGGTTCGTGGAGGAAAAATTCGCGAGAAACGCACAGTATGGGATCGCCAATAAATTATCACCTTCCCAGACTTAATTCCCTTTTTCCAGGTTTTACCGAAGTCCTGTTTATATAACTACTGTTCCTATTTGAGACGGAGCTTATATATAGACTTCCTTTTTATACTTATACGACATTTGAGGCTTCTTTATTCTTTAAGCTATATTCTTTATGGGTATGCGTAACGCAAATGCGTTTCGGTCCCGTACCCGTCCACCGCATGTTGCAACGTTATGTTAGGACTCCCCCCACATGACGGCGGGGGTCTACCGACTAAAACTCTCTTCGTCCGTGGTGGAGGATCGTATTTTAAAGGGCACGCAGCCTAGTGCACGATCCCCCGGAACCCTCGGATTCTTTCACTGTATAAAATCAGTAGAAGTACCGAAATAACTCTATCTAAATACGACCTCTGATGATCACTCACGTTTTCGCTGGAGTGTTGTAAAAAATTTTGTTGTCCAATATACTTTTGTATCTCGTCCGATCTCAACCACGCTTGGATGCGATCCGCATTGGCATGTAAATCTGAGGCCGGCTAAAACAATGCACAGTACAGGTGCATCCATTGCCTTAATGGGAGTTGTATTTGATTCATATTATGTCTCGTGAGTTAGACCGTAATAATATGTAGGTTTTTTACGAAATAGGGGGCAGAAAATATCAGAACCTCTAAGAAACGCTGTCCCAAAACAAGAAGATTACAGCCCCTTCAATCCGAAAGACTAATTTTCGGCGCTTTGAAGTTAAATATAATATTACATAATTATTTATGTAGGTACTCTTGAAACAGGGAAAAATGAGACAAGTTGTTCAAGGACGCAAATTTGCGTCTAAGACACTGAAAATTACGTATAGCTTTTGGTTGTTCCCCCTAAACAGGAAAGACAATTTCATAATAAAATTCTAGGCTATTGTCTGTCTTTGGTTTGTTTTTTACATACATAGGTCAGTCAAGGTTATCTTGAGATCATCTACACGCATACATTATCTTATCTTTCCGACCTAGATCTGATCCAGATTACCTATTTGAATTTAATCTTTTAACAACACCTTATAAAAGACAAATTGTGTAGATGTACTTGGCTGTTAAAATTTGTAAAATACAAAATAAAATGGGTGTGACTACTTTTTGTAAGAGACCATGAGTCAGGATTTAGCCGGTCTGGTAATAAGAATTTCAATGACTGCTGTCTGCCCTTCGCAACCCTTAAACAGGAGAACCAAACCGACAGAATCATAGTTAAGTACACGTTTTAGAACTTATCCGACTAACATGGTATCGAAGTAATCGAAGAAATACAGCTGTACTTTACAATATGGCCAAGATTTGAAAAATTCATAGGTTTACTTATGCTCTCATTCGAAACTTCGAACCCACTAACTCCCGATAAGAAGACACGATCTATCCACTTAACACTATTTACGCTGGCCTACCGCTCTGCCATGTTATAAGTAAAAGGGCTTTAACTGCAGTTGGTTGATTTTGAGTTTTCACCCTTGTAATTATATTTTACCTATAGGTAAGATTGAAAACAAAAATACAAAATCAACCAAATGCGACTTAACGCCTTTTTAGATATACGGCAGCGCGGTTTTCACTTCACGTCCAAACATACGTTCACAAAAGTCCATTTCGAGTACGTACCTGTATTTTCCAATCAGGCTAGGCTCACTCGTGATTTTTTCCGTCTGCGGTGAAGATGCGCCGGGGCAGGTGCGCGCCGCACTGGCTCATTATCAGCTGCTTAACGTCGGACGCCTTCGTACTACCATGCTACGATCATAGCGTTAACATAGCCAGTAGGTAACATCTCTTCTGTCGCTACGCTCTCTACAAAGACGGCTTAACGTGGGTCTTGGTCAATTGAGGAGTCTTTGTTAAAGGCATATTTGTATGTTCATCTGAGCACGTACATCTAGGGGGAGATAGGGGGTTAAGGTTGGCGGCGCACTTGTGACTCCACTGGTGTTGTGGGTGTCTATGGGCGGCGGCAATCGCTTTACCATTAGGTCATCCGTCTGCTCGTCTGCCAACTATCACATTAAAAAAACAAATATTTTATTGCAAGTCAAGCAAACATGTGACGCCCTTTACTACTTATTATTTTTAAATAGAATTAAAGCATTTAATTAATTAAATTCCATTATGTAGGTAAGCAATTTACCAAGTTTCCATTTATGGCTTCTGAAGCGGCACTGGTCGAAGGGCTTATATGCCGCTGGCTTTAACCATACTGTGATTACTACCATACTACGATCTGCTACCCTGATATTAGCAGCTACGGTCAGCAAAGATGCAAATGACACTAATGCCTTTGAAAATAAGATTCATAATAAAGTAGCAACTGTTGACGGTTCTGGCTAATTTGTCTCATGGGATCTGGTGACGAATAGAACATGACGAGACAGACAGTGTTATAGACTAGTCAGTTAATAAGGTCGTTGCCTTGTAAAAGGAGCGTGAATTTGAAGCTTTTTGTAAACATTCACCCCCTTATTACGAAACGTGGTCAAAAGATACTTAGTCTTGATTTAAAACTGATGCTGTTACTTTTATGAAAATGACGGCATCTTATATCAAGTTTTGACTTAACACTGTCTTTTTTGAAAACATAAAATAGGTACTTTTCTACAAAACAGATAAAAATAATAGTCGTTTTATCAAATGTAGAGAACACAGGACATAGGTATCATTTAAGACAGGAAAAGCGTGTTATTTCCTCGAAAAAGTTAAACATTGTCACGAATAGTTTTGTAAATAAAATCAAGAGTAGGTGGGTAGGTGGTTCTCAATTCTCACAACATGTCATACATTGACCTGATTCCGTACTAAACTAGCTTAAGAAAGAGAAAGAGAAAAAAAATGTTTAAGTATTTGAAACCAAGCACTTGTGTTACAGATTTCAGACAACAGAAGAATCACATACTAAGTATATAATATTAAAATACATATTATATAACCTACTCCCAAACACTGAACGAACACAACTGTTCATCACACGAATGTTTGTCTAGGGAAGAGATCGAACCCACGACCTTTGGCGTATGAGGGTCAGTACTATCTGAAAGAGCGGTGTCGGTAGCTCAGTGGATAAGAACGTATGGTACCTCCGTATCCGAGCACGGTAAGGGCAAACGTACCCCGGGCTCCGATGCGACGCTTCGGGCGCAACCGGGAATGACACTGAATTGAAGATCAAGTTACTAAGGTAGGTATCTACTCACTACATCATCATCATTTCAGCCAATAGACCTCCACTGCTGGACATAGACCTCCCCCAATGTTCTCCACACAGATCGGTCCTGTTCCTGTGCCGCATCCAAGGGACTCCCGTGACCTTCACTAGATCGTCGGTCCACCTTGTGGGGCCACGGCTGCGACCTCCTGTACGCGGCGTCCACTCAAGGGCTTTCCTTCCACCCCAAAGGCCGTCTGTCGTCCTCGCAATGATGAGTCACTTAGATATAATGAACAAACTTACCCAATTTTGTCCATCTTTCTCAGAGCACGTTGCTGCTGTTTTTTCGGTCACTTTCCATAGGTAAAACACAACTAAGTGACTGTCAGTTAATATAACTTTATTAAAAGCCATTTTTTCCACCATTGTTTCGGTTGCAGTCCTCTTTATACATAAAAATATATGCAGCTGAACCTGAAATGTCAAAATAAATTAACAACAACCTACAGAGTGGCGGTTATTTCAAAATTATTTTCTTGCATTTTTCGGCCTACCTATTTAAATATCCAAACCAATACAATGTCATTTTTAAATGGTTCCCGTAGCATTTAGGTAGAAGGAAAAACAATGGTTTGTTCGGTAAACTACTACCCTCTTAGTATAAACGTAATCTAAAGTTAGTCTTGGTATAACTGATGCTGTCACTTTCATTTGTCAGTTGTTTTATAAACGAGACAGCATCATTTTAAACCATTACTAACTTTAGTCTCCGTCACTTACCGCACTATGTACTTACTCATCCTAAAAAATGCGATTTAAAAGAAAGGACAGCTTCAATGGTGACGATACCTAAGTACCTTACCTACCTAGTGATATATTTTTTTACCTAAAACAATTTTGGGGGAAAAAAGTATCTAATAGAGAATAGAGTTGTAGAAAGTACTTTATTTGACAGGTACCCTCATGTTTACAGCCTTTAGCACAAAAACTGTGGGAACCAAAAACGCGTGGGGGGATTCGTCACCGAGACTCACTTACACAATTTAAATCTTGCACGTAACTGGAATCCCGGCGCAAGGCCCGTCTCGAAAGGAAATATTAATGTTTATGATAAGAGGCGGCGACGGGTACTTAACTAAACACGATACCCCAGCGGATCTACGAATTACAGAATCTGGGATGTGTCTCACTGGGCTTTACGAGATGCATCAAAATGGTATATAACACTTTTTAAAGGCCGGCGGTACCTACTCCTTTATTCATTGCAGATGTCCTACGGGCGACGGTAATCGGCTAATTGCTTACTATCAGGTGATTTTATTTTTTTCTAACTACTTAGGTACCTAACTCTGTTAGATAGGAGATATTTGCACTTCATCATCGATTAGGTAAAATAGAAAAAAAAAGTAGTTAGATATGTAAAAGTTATTTATTAATGTAAACTGTACCGACATACCTACCAAATTTTCACGGTCTATAATGTTTTAAGAGACAATAAACGATTTTATTTATCAGCTGATTAATACAATTTGTGTCTACTGAATCATTGAGACTTTTAGCAGTGACACAAACGCGCTTTAGTCTCGATAGTCCTAACTGACACCGACTCGTTACGAAAAGTAGCGATGTAGGTAATCGCGATACGGTCGCGTGAAAGTCAACACGCGTTTTTATCGCTGTAAAAAGTAGTACGAAAATGTCCCAGGCAGCCCGGTGAGGTAAATGACCATAATATTGTATGAACAGCGAAGGACGAGAGGAATTTTATTCTTAGCAGATAAGCTGATAAGGTTTAATCATGTTCAAACGATGAGTTAGCCATTAGATTAACTTCGAAGATTATGCTGTGGGCTTTTGGTCCAAAGTGTGTATTTTTTAGAGTTGGCAAACTAATATCGCTAGACATAGAGTTATTACTACATTTTAGAAGATTGATTTCAAATAATAATAAAAGAGGGGGAGAGTTCCATTTGAGCCCTATTTTTTTTGGACTTAGTCCCGCGCCCGGTGACAGCCGCACGTGTGATTCTGCCAATGTCAAGTGTTTACAGAGACACGTCGATTTTATTATTGACCAGTTTATTAGATTTCGATCTATTTTGAGGTCTTCTCTTTTGTTAGACTCAGCATCTACAATTATGATTAGCCCTATCGCGTGTGAAAAATCTTCTAGATGTCACACGGGTCTGTGTGACAAGGTCCAACTTCAACGTCACTTCTTCACCCCACTAGACCCAAGGTACAACTTCAACGTCATTGGTTGTTTAGTGACATTTTGACATCTCACATCTAAAACAACAAATCACCGTGTAGATGGACTTCAGTTCAAAGTACGCAATCAAGCGGATTTTTCACAAGCGTTCAAGCCATTGAAGAGTTCAAGAGCATTTTAGGGCACATAAACAATTAACCACTGACATGACTGAAATCAGATTACATGACTTAGGTAAGGGACACACAAACCCCCTTATTACAAAACGGAGACTAAATATGAGGGTGATCGGTCGGCTCGTCTGCCACCAATATCATAAAAAGTTAAACATGGTTTAAAACTCATGCTGTCACTTTTATTAAGTTACAAAATGAAAGTGACAGCATCAGTGTTAAATCAAGATTAACTTTAGACCAGTTTTGTAATAAGATGGCATTAGTTCTATACCCTTTACCGGGAGCCAAATAACCGTAAGGGCGACGACAGTGTTCATAAAATCATGATCATTAGAACTCATAATCTGCGCACACGCAATTTCTATTAGCGCTGCGCGTGACCGCTCGGTTAGCGCAACTTCGTGTTGACTTAGCGAGAACCACGGCCTTTGCGTGGCTTATTTATATTGTAACTGCAGTTATGTATGAGAGGATTATCTATACTAATATTATGAAGCTGTATAGGACAATAACTTAAAATACTTATAATAATTTTATTAAAAAAGCTTTAGTTTTGACCAAGGAAGCTGCCGCATTATCGGTGAAAATAAATGGGTTAATTCACACAGGCTATATTTATCGGGGGTTCAACACAAGAGTTCATTACACGAATGTATGTATATCCAGGGTGGGAATCGAACCTACGACTTTTGGCTTATGGCAGGGTCACTTCTAAATGCGCCATCCGCCTAGTCTAAATAATGAAAACACGTATAAGATTACAATATATTTATTTATTAAAGCAAAACCTATATATTATACTGAATTTAGTCCACACAAACAACTGTGATCAACATACTATATACTTATCGCATATACTATATTTACGGCGAGTATGGAGTGAGATACTATTCTACTGAATGGAATGTCATATAATACATTTTGATGAGGCTAAGGTATCAATCCATTACATTATTTATAAAGATTTCTTAAATCATTCAAAATATTCATATAAAACGAAATCGTTTAGGTAAAGTGTTTTATGACAAATATACAAGGACAACTAACACACAATAGTAAAAAAAGTATCCCAGTTAATATGACATTTATTTAATAATAATAATATGATTAAGATCTGTTCCATAATATTCCAGGATCAATAACCCATGAATTTAAACTAACAATTAAATTAACACATTTTTTTATAAAACTGCAACATACATTTTATTGCACAATTTCGACAAACAAACGAGTTACAAAATGACTTTACACAACATTTCAAACCTAACATCGCCGATATGTTTCTTAAATATTTCAATAAAAGCATCATTTGATAATAAACAATTACAATAACTACGTACTAAGTACTTGTCACCAAGGGTTGTCATGAATAAGTAAATAATTCATATTTAAGGCTTTGTTATTGGTAAATTTTTTGATAATGGATTGGCAACACCGTTGAAAATGCGCCATTGTGTGCATTCGGAATTAAATTTGGAACAAAATGTCAAAATCTCATCTATTGACGTTCAAAGTTGATGAAATTCATACAGAGTTAAAGTAAAATAAGTTCGAGAATATTTTAAAGTGGTTATCGCAGATATATGTAGTAATTATTTGAAGGAATTTAATAACAAAGCCCTATAATAAATTAGCAGATGCAAGAAAACTTACGCACTCCCAACTGTCACAATGTTGACATCCTCATTCGATATCAAATTGAAATTTTCACTTACGTTTATCTATGGCTGAATTCACTAAAACTAGGCGCCTGCTACTTCGGCATGGCATGGATTACCACAGCAAAAAATGCCAATACTAAGAAACGGAGTAAAAGTAGCGCTATAATATCTATTTATTTTCTTCCAAATGCCAACATATATTGACCGCTTCAGGGGCTAACATATTTTTGGCGACGATTTAACATAACACACTGCGTCACAAAATCCAATTACATTTACTTTATAGCATCAATTGTTGCAATGACTGAAATAACTAATTTTGATTTTATTTTAAAGTACTCGCAATAACTATTTTTGCTGTGGTGTAAACCGTGATATGTACGAATGAAAAAACTCTAATTAAAGTTTGCTATTTCGCGTTTAACATCAAGATATCCTTCCACTAACCTCTTGGCAGTTAAGAGGCAATTCTCCCAATCTTTTCACGGTTCCTTTACCCCAATATCACATTTAACTAAGTTTTCTTGCAAATGGCATTACAATATGCACACAGCACATACGCATAAATATCTATACACAAAACATTTCGTAATACAAAACAATCACAATGTATAAAATTATTTGTAAGCGGACTATCACTGCAGTAACATGCCAATAAAAAATCTTACAACTATAACATGTTCTAGAGCTTCTAACGACTAAATGATAAACGTTACAGCTAGACCAAGAGCTAAATCGAGATTGTGTCTAACATCATTTAATTTAGTTTTAGGGTTGACAGTGTAATTTATACCAACAGCGGTTTACCTGTGTTCCTAGTACTTCCATATTAGGTATTGCCAACAATGAATAGATATTCGAATAATCGATCAGGTAATATTTAATTAATAGTACACTTAAAATCATATACAGTAGGTAATGTATTTTTGTAATACATTATTATCGTTACAGTTAGGTTGGAGAAATTAACAACTACCTTAAATGAAATTAGACACACTATGCATTACAAAGAGCTAAAATGACGTTGTATAATTGTATGGATGCATTATGGCACCAATAACGTTAACCATTCAATTTCCTCATGATAATACTGAACAGCTGATATATTTTAAACACAATGATTCGATATTAACAAACCGGCGTTTTTAATAGGCAACTATTTTATATTTATAATTGATATAATTTCATTAGTGCAATTAATTTTAATATAATATTAATCCATTGTGAAAATGGAACTTACACTTAAAGACATTTACAAGTAAATAAATAATAATAAAAAAAAACACTGAGCCACTCAAGGAAATATATACAACCAACTGCAAATCTAATTCATCATCTCTGACATTTTTTTGTCATCAAGTTACATGCGATATGGTCTAATATTGCAATGTAATTTGTGAGACTTGATGTGCATTTTCCACTAAAAAAACATTGACTCGTATTTATGATTTACAAATCAACATTTCGATAAATTGATCAAGGCTTAGAGATCATAATTAACAAACCGTTCTTAAAATAAAATCGTTAAAACTTACAAAATTTAGATTACTAAAAATCTGGGCAAAGATTTATTTATCTAATTTTTTAATTTTGTCACGGGACCAAGACGCTGATACTATGACGCCCCTAACTTAATCCCCTTACAAAACGCGAAAGTTCCGGACTAAAACCCGTCCTAGACCCTTTCATTGCATGTTGGATGGCATGAGCAATAATAACTCAAGACTGCGTTTTGAAATAAGGTGGAATGCATTTAAATGATTCAGAAAATGAGAATTAATTCAACATACAAAACAAGTGAATGGATAAGTGAAAAACGTTACCAAAACATGGAAATAAGAAAGTCATCATCGGACTTAATTTAATGTGGGGAAAACAGGAAACTGTCAATTGACATTTATGATTATAAAACTTGTATAGATCTTTTTGAAAGATGTGACCTTTGAGATTGGAAGATACTTCAAATGAAACTGAAAGTAAATCTAACAAAAAAAATATATAGATGTATGTATATATTTTTTATTTATATACAGAATACGCATGCCACTATTTATTATAAAAAATATGTTATACACGGATATGTTGCACATTTACATTATTGCTGTTGGGGGTACGAGATTTAGAATTTTATATCACACTGTTTGTAAATTTCCAGCAGTAGAGCGTATTTTGTCTACCCATATTGAATGAATTAATGTTTCTCGTGAATGAAAATTCCGTTAGATTCTAACATTGACACTGTCATTTTTACATGGCACGTCAAAATATAACCAATCCCTTAACTCGACAGATAGTCGCATGTGCGTGATGACGTCACAAACGGATTTTTCACTCACGGAAGCCCTCATTAGCACGACTGTACATAAAACTATAATCAACATTAATAGTCTTTAAGATACTTTAAGATATTCTGTCTCTTAATAAAAAAAAATCCGTGCCAAACTTTCTCAAACCGGATACATCAAACAAAATTGATCCTAAACGAATTACAATACAGTTCAAACTAGCAACACGGAACCAGATAGTTTCACTACCTTATTCCGAACATTATAAGCTACCCACATATATTTGTACTAACCATTCGATAACACTCATGACATGAACAATATACACAAAGTATACAGATAGGTTTAGGGATATGTAAAGAATTGTATGTAACAGGAAATCGGCGCTAAACACAGAAATCAGACAATGATTAATGTAATATCATTCTAGAAGACGCTACAAGCCAATTTTATTGTGAACCTGGCAGTACTTTTTATAATGAAACCTATTCTTAATTCAATACGACATAGAATGATTTGGCCTAGCGGAACAGGATTTTTAAGGTGTAGGTATTGCTTACACGATCAACTAGATAGAGAAGAAGCACAAGCGCGCCGTTTCTTCATATATTATATAAATGAGATGCGCTTATATACGGTTTATTTCTGTGTCATACGCCGGGCCGTCGTCTTGTAATACTAGCGAAGTACTTAAAAGGGATTAAAAAGTACAGTAATGGTTACTACGTTGTCGATATGATATGCCCATGCGGGTAAATTTTACGAATGTGTTTCGGATGATTTTTTTTATCACAAAATAATGATGCTAAAAAAAAAATAATAAGCTTTTTCTAAATTCTTAAAATAATCTCAGTACCTATTTGATTAAATTTTGAGTCTGTTCCGAATAAGCCGCGGCATCAAATGCCTCGTGATAGGCAGTCGGTTTTCACCTAAAAGTATTGCCAGGCCACAAAAATGCGATGTTGCCAACTAACTAAATACGAATTTCACTAAATGTTTGCTACCACAATCTGACCACGACTAATAGTTTTTAATAATATAATAATTATATTTTATACTAGATAATAATTATATTAGGATTATAAAGGCGGTTATTCGAAAAGGAATACCTATCTATAGTGTAATATAATTTACATTTTGATTATAATTGATTTACGCTTATTCTAAGTAATAATTTTGTATTGAGATACTATAAACTTCATACTGAATTTTATGTTAACTTTGCTTAAATTATGTTGATAGACTACAATCATTTCTATATCTATTTTAGCTTATGATTATGATGGCTCCATTGTATTTGTTTCAATTTTAATATAATGATGACACTTGGGAAATTCAAAAGTATTTGCAGTACAGGGGAACCATTCTGTTCATATTGTGGCACTGTTGTGTAAGCAGACCCTAGTGTTGCATTTTTAGGGGGCATTTACATTGGTCGATAAGAGTCAATAGTTATCGACTGTTAGTAGTTAGGAAGAAATGTTTGTAGTCCGTATTTATTCAGAATCATTTAACTCTAGCCATAGTGTAAATTATTAGGAATAATAATTATTAGTAAATATAATTATTATTTCAAATAACAGATACAAGATAACATGTAAAGTTTACTTATAGTAAAAGTAAGTACATATAGATAACTTATTTTTATAAGAAGTCCTATGGTGAAGTGGTGTTTCACTTCTACTTAAAAATACTATATAAATGATTAAAAAAATGTTACTATAATGAAAACTTTTGTTAACCTTTTTTGTTACGTGGTACAGGGCAGATGGTCTACTTAAAATGCTTCTAATAATAAAAAGAAAACTGTCACATCAGGATTATAAATTGGTCAGTCAAAACGTCAGATAACTGATATTTCTAGGAAACCAATTGTTCAAAGAACATTTTAATTTTTTAAGTACAAGTAAAACACCATTCGTTCGTGTTCGACACTTCTCGCATTTTAAAGAGTACACTTTAATTGACACTAAAGTACACAAAACGATATATTATGAAACTAATATATACATACGCAGAGTAACCAAATCGTTAAGTGAATACACGATAACAATAGTGCTTAGAAAAGGTACGCCGCCATTTTGTGATTCGTTGCCATTTTGAAGAAATACTACTATTTTAGTAGTTTTTTTTACTTAATATCTAATCCCGTATATTTATTAGTGAAGTCAAATGAGATATTATTATAATGAAATATTAATATTTATATAGCGATAATGGATTGGCAGTGTTTAAAAATATAATTTCATCACAATCATAAAATGTTATTTCTGTATCAATAAAAATTTGGTCAATAACATTTATTATTACGAGATTTTACTTTTTCATCTTTTCGCAGCTTTACAGTATTTTTTGTAGCAAAAAAAAACTTAATTGTGTTACTTTCAAGAACTGTTAATCGCAAAATGGATCCGATGTGAGTTCTATGCATCTTTTCCACACATCATATTATCACAAGGTGTTAAAGACACATGTAAATGTGATCATGACACAAATCGTTACTACTCGCATGTCTGAGAAATTGATAATTTAAATTAATCGTATACCTTTTTGATATCTTTTCGAAATAAGTATACAAATCTAAACCTTTTAGAGCTGCCATTTATATTTCAAAAGACACTTCGATCGATTCCTTTATTAATCGAGAGTTCCCATGCACATTACGTGTTTAGTTGTTCGTTTGTCACAAAACGGCGGCGTGAGTGAAAATACGGTTGTCCTTACTTCTAGTTGTTGCTGACGTCGCTTATTCGCCGGTGTCGACCCAGTTCGCCTCCTCTGCTATTCTGTCCATGCAGTTGCACAGGAATTGGTACTGTAACAATGAAGAGGATACTGAAACTTCTGTCACAAGATATCGACAGACGCAGGAGGTTACGATAGATCGAGACGAGACTAATGCGAAGTGTATTTTGTTCCGGAATTAATAAAATCCGGCCCTCAACAAAAATTCACTCACATATGATTAATGGGGGTAGTAAAAAATACTAAAATAGGAAGAGTCTACTTTGAAGATTGGTCAAACGTGTTGTTATTAGTCGCTCACTAGCTACCCGAACGAATGAGAACAATAACGTTGCTTCTACTCGAAGCGCGCACACTGAGTAAAGGGGTAAACTTGCGATCGGAACCAGCAACATTAGAATGTGACATAGCGAATGGGCGGAGCACCAATCGTCGTCGCCAGTTGTAGGACGATGCCTCGGGTACTGTGTGTGTGCGGTACTCACGTATGGCGTGAACAGCGCGATGGCCCGCGGCTGGTCGTGCTTGTGGTAGACGATGCCTCGGGTACTGTGTGTGTGCGGTACTCACGTATGGCGTGAACAGCGCGATGGCCCGCGGCTGGTCGTGCTTGTGGTAGACGATGCCTCGGGTACTGTGTGTGTGCGGTACTCACGTATGGCGTGAACAGCGCGATGGCCCGCGGCTGGTCGTGCTTGTGGTAGACGATGCCTCGGGTACTGTGTGGTGTGCGGTACTCACGTATGGCGTGAACAGCGCGATGGCCCGCGGCTGGTCGTGCTTGTGGTAGACGATGCCTCGGGTACTGTGTGTGTGCGGTACTCACGTATGGCGTGAACAGCGCGATGGCCCGCGGCTGGTCGTGCTTGTGGTAGACGATGCCTCGGGTACTGTGTGTGTGCGGTACTCACGTATGGCGTGAACAGCGCGATGGCCCGCGGCTGGTCGTGCTTGTGGTAGACGATGCGCGCGGCGGCAGCCTCGTCATCAGCCCTCCACTCCCTCACCAGCCGCCACCGCACCTCCACGCTCTGCCCCGCGCCGCCCTCCTCACACCACGCGGATAGCTTTAAACCGCTCCAACCTGAGAAACAAAAAAAAAACCTTTATTTTTTTATACTAGAGGCGAAAGACGAGAAAACGGGTCACCTAATAGTAAAAATCACGCCTGCGAGAGCAGAAGGGTCGAAAAAGAAGCCCTTGTAAAAAATACAGTTCTCATAACGCCCTATAAGAGGTCGTCTTATTTGCACTGCATTTCATCGCAGCTATCGACCATGCTGCCACGAAGTGCTGGAATAATGTACCTCCACCTATTAGAAACCTATCCAGTTTAAAAGCAGTTAGGCCTTTTAAAATATAATTAAGTTTATTTTTACTAAAAACCTTTAAATAGCTGAGTATATGTGTAATTTAGAGACGTAAAACCACTTCTTCCTTTGACACAAGGTGTCCTTCTCTATCTCATTCACCCCTTTCTTTCATTCGTCGTGTCTCTTTTTCCCATACACATATCATCATCATCATCACGGTCATTCCAGCATTTTTGCTGGAGTACGGGCCTCGAGCCGACCACATACCGAGTAAGATTGAGCATGAATACCCACACTCTCTCTCTCTCTCTCTCTGTCTCACATGTGTGTAGGTACCACACAAGAAATGCTCTTTCTACACACACATACATAGCGTCGTAAGGTCCAGACGGCAGACACAGAACAGAACAGATAGAAAATCAATTGTTTGCCTTTTAAAAAGCTTTTGGGTCTTACGACGTCATGTGCCACTCGTCCAACCCTTTAGCGCTAATACAGATGTTTGTAGATGAAACAGATATTTGTGTTGACTCTGTTAGTCTTTCTCGCTATTTTTTATTCACGTCACGTTCTGTTAGTCACTCACCCACGTAAATTAATATAGTTGCGACCACTTCTCCCTTTTACACACTGTCTCATTCTCTCATTCGTACTTTTTTCATGTCTTTTCATTTTCTCTCTATCTCTCCCCCTATTTTCTTTCTCACGTCACGTTCTGTCAATTACTCACCCACGGAAGTTAATATAGTTGCGACCACTTCTCCCTTTTACACACTTTAAAAGGGTGAAAGAGTACATTCTCTCATTCGTCCTATGTTTGTCTTTTTTCACTGTCTCTTTCTCCCTATTTTCTCACACACACACGTCACCTCACGTTTCCACTCACCCACGGTGATGGCGAGCGCGGGGGTGGCGCGGCAGTCGGTGCGCGCGGGGGGGAAGGCGATGTCGGCGTAGCCCGGGAGCGTTCGAGCCAAGGCCAAGTAGTCGGCAGCCCGACGAACCTCCTGTAACGCCTTCAGCTGGTAGAGGCGCGGGCCCGCTACGCACACGCCGCGGTTCACGTCCTCTACCGCCTGCCGAACGAAAGGATATATGTAGTAGAATTTTAAACTTTTGAGTAGGGTATACAGTAGATGTAAATGATATTTAAGTACAGACAACCACACATGGTTACCACAATCTGTCAAATAACCTCAATTGAAATTGAACTTAATATATTTGACAGAAGGATGACAATTAACTGTGGGAGAGCCACGCTTCGGCATGAATGGGCCGGCTCGACCGGAGTGACACCACTGCCTTCAAGAAACGAGCGTACTCCTTCTTAAAAGGCCGGCAACGCATCAGCGACCTCTCTGATCTCGCAGATGTTCATGGGCGGCGGTGATTACTTACCAGCAGGTGACCCGCTTGCTCGTTTGCTGCCTCTAGTACAAAAAAAAAAAACCGGCGTGAAGCAGCCCCTGTGCTGTGTTTCGCCGAGTGAGTGAGGGTACCGGAGGCCCACTCGGGGGGAAGAGGATAAAAGGTTGGCAGCGCACTTGTTACTCCACTGGTGTTGCAAGTGTCCATGAGCGGCGGCAATTGCTTACCATCAGGTGATCCGCCTGCTCGTCTGCTACCTACTACATAAAAAAAAAATGTTAAGTAACTAATTTGAATATTTTTGTTATATAGCTTGAAGTTTTTTTAATTAATTTTAAAACATTTTGAAGTCTAAACGTATCTATGACGTCATAAGTACGTTTAGTGTTCCCACATGCCTTTTTCCCCAATTCATGGCAAAAAATATAATAAATACACCATCATATGCTTTTAACTTTCCTCTATGTTCTGGATCGAACATTCTAGAACCTTTGTTCTAGAACGTTCTTTAGCTTTCCCGCGCCAATGAGTAATGGCCATCAATCGACTATAAATATACGACATAAAGCGCGTCAGTATTTAAAATTCATTCCTGTTTCCGCTTGCAGGGCGGTACACAGTTATGACAATAACGTAGGATTATGTTACAGCAAAACAAACCTTACCTGCCAGAATATAAAGGCGGCGGCCTTAGGGTCCTCCTTGACGACCAGCACCTCTCTCTCGGGGTTGAACAGCCACTTGCGGATGGACAGGCACGAGCTGGACGCCGTCGAGTAGTTCTGGATGTACAGCGAGTGCGGACACTCGTTCGGCTGGAGCTTTCGCTCTAAAACGTAAATAAATGTAAATTCAGACAATATCATACACACTTAACAAAATTTGTTTAGAATGGTTGGTAAATGTTCACAGATACACGCTGTATATCGCGGGCTTTAAACCATAACAGCGTATAAACATTAGCGACACTAAGGTTTATACGCCCTTATGGTTTGAAGCTTGCGCTATACTTGTGGCTCTACTAGTGTTGCAAGTGTATATGGGCGGCGGCAATAGCTTATCATCAGGTGATCCGTCTACTCGTCTGCCATCTATCACATAAAAAAAAAATCAGGTACATTTGGTCACAAACTAAGGTTTTGCATTGTACTATGGAAAACACAAACACTCAAACCGACTCATTGGTTTCATCAACAAATATGTTGGTGCAGAGGGGTTGGCCGGGACATGTATAAATGTGTATGTGTGGTGTGTGGTGTGGGTGTGTGGTAGAAAGAGTATTTGTTCTTGCTTGGTATGCCTGTGTGAGAGAGGGTAAAAAAGAGTACGAGAGAGAGAGAGAGATAGAGAGAGAAATAGGGATATAGTCCGAGGAAAGAGGAGGTAGAGACAGAGAGAGAGATAGAGAAGATAGACAGAGACAGGAAGAGAGATAGAGGGAACGAAAGAGAAAATGAGACAGTGTGTAAAAAGGAGAAGTGGTCGCTAACATCTACCGAATTTTACTCACCGAAGTTATACTCGACGATCTCAAACAAATAGAAGTATTTATGCAGCGACTTGGGCAATGCGATCTTGTCGCAGACCGCGCGGTACACGTCGTCGGCGTTGGTGGACTTGAGCACCGACACCGTCGCCACCTCCTTGTCCGGGAGCAGCACCTTCAGCTCCACCGGGGACGGGGGCACGGGGAGAGAGGGGGTTTGTGTACGCTCTTGTGTGGTATGTGTGTGTGTGAGAGATAGAACAAGAGAGAGAGAAATGAGCGAGAAGAAGAAAGAGAGAAGGTAAGAAAGAGAGATAGAGATAAAGAGACGACCGAAGAAATAAAGAGAGCGTCTTTGTGTGGTATGTGTGTAAGAGATTGAAAAAGATAGAATGACGTAAGAGCACAAGAGAGAAAGACAGATAGAATAACAGAGAGAGAGAAAGAGAAAGAGAGGGGACCGAAGAAGGAAAGAATTGGGACACTGTTTATAAGTGAGAAGTGGTCGCAACGATATTGTCTGGACTCACCGAAGTTCGAATCGAAGAAAGAAAGAGGGAGCGTTCTTGTGTGATTTATGTGTGTAAAAGATTGAAAAAGATAGACTGACGGAGAGAAAGAGTAGAAAGAGAGAGGACCAAGAAGGAAAGACAGATGGGTCACTGTTTAAAAAGGAGAAGTAGAAGTGGTCGCAACAATACAATGTCTACACTCACCGAAGTTGTACTCGACGATCTCAACAAATAGAAGTATTATGCAGCGACTTGGGCAATGCGATATTGTCGCAGACGGCGCGGTACACGTCGTCGGCGTTGGTGGACTTGAGCACCGACACCGTCGCCACCTCCTTGTCCGGGAGCAGCACTTCAGCTCCACCGGGACGGGGGACGGGAGAGAGGGGGGTTTGTGTACGTTGTTTGTGGTATGTGTGTGGAGAGATAGAACAAGAGAGAGAAATGAGCGAGAAGAAGAAAGAGAGAGAGTAAGAATGAGAGATAGAGATAAAAAGAGGTGAAATAGAGACGACCGAAGAAATAAAGAGAGCGTCTTTGTGTGGTATGTGTGTAAGAGATTGAAAAAGATAGAATGACGTAAGAGCACAAGAGAGAAAGACAGATAGAATACAGAGAGAGAGAAAGAGAAAGAGAGAGGACCGAAGAAGGAAAGAAAGAATGGGACACTGTTTATAAGTGAGAAGTGGTCGCAACAATATTGTCTGTACTCACTGAAGTTCGACTCGAAGAAAGAAAGAGGGAGTGTTCTTGTGTGATTTATGTGTGTAAAAGATTGAAAAAGATAGAATGAGGGAGAGAAAAAGAGAGAGGACCAAAGAAGGAAAGAAAGAATGGGTCACTGTTTAAAAGGAGAAGTGGTCGCAACAATACAATGTCTACACTCACCGAAGTTGTACTCGACGATCTCAAACAAATAGAAGTATTTATGCAGCGACTTGGGCAACGCGATCTTGTCGCAGACCGCGCGGTACACGTCGTCGGCGTTGGTGGACTTGAGCACCGACACCGTCGCCACCTCCTTGTCCGGGAGCAGCACCTTCAGCTCCACCGGGGACGGGTTGGACGAGTCGTCCGAGTCTGTGAGGAACTCCTGCACCGCGTCGGATTCTGCTATCACTCGGACGGCGCAAACCTGGAAAATTATAGAATTTGTTAGCTTTGCTATTAGTTCGGGTTACATATTGTAAGCCTTATTTATTTTTTACTAGCGGCCGCCCGCGACTTCGTCCGCGTGGAAAAGTAACTTTTTACCCCACTTTTAACCCCTTACAACCCCTTTTTCGCAATAAAAAGTAGCCTATGTCCTTTCTCAGGGTCTAGACATTCTGTATACCAAATTTCATTTAAATCCGTTCAGTAGTTTTGGCGTGAAAGAGTAACAGACAGACAGACAGACAGAGTTACTTTCGCATTTATAATATTAAGTATGGATGAAAAAAAAAGCAAGCGGGTCACCTGATGTTAAGTGATCACCGACATCCAAGGACATCAGCTACGAATAAGATAATTTTGTCGACACTCGTATTGTGTCAGCGCAAGTTGCTTCTCGCTCACCTGACTGAGCGATGAGCGGGATAGAAGGATGCGCTCTCGCGAAAGAGAGTCGACAAAATTATCTCGTGGCGCGCATCTTAGCCCGGCAGGAGTGCGGATGCGTTGCCGGCCTTTTAGGAAAGCATAGGCTCGTTTCTTGAAGATTTGAAAGTACGACCTATATTATGGTTACTCATTATTGTTGGTATAGAATAGATAAATAATTTATTTGTTTTACATAAACTGTGCTCACAGAAAACCGGCGTAAAGCGCCCCATGTGCTGTTTGAGTGAGTGAAGATACCGGATACACAATATGTGGGACGGAGGGTTTAAAGGTTAGTTGCATTTCCATGGTATCCATGGGCGGCGGGCATCGCTCACCATCAGGTGATCCGTCTGCACGTTTGCCACCTATAACTTAAAAAATACACCGGTAACATGTCATGCAGGGTTATAGGATTAGTATTGAGGCTTTAGATGAAAAAACATATTCTTACTTTTTCTAAATACTGTTCGAGACCTCGTCTTCTCGCATCCAACTGTTGTTCGCTGAGTGTGAACGGCCATTTGCCCGGTAATTTTGGAAAATTAAAACCTATGAACAAAACGATAAGATCAATTATGCAATTTCACAATTCACACAAGGTTGATACCTCATTGTCAGACTGTATAGGGTATAATAACTTGTGTTGGATGATCATTTTAAAAACTCACAATCATTTACGAGACCAACTGCAGGAATCCAAACTGTTCCAATAAATGTGCATGCAGGTTTCCTCACGATGTTTTTCGTCACCGCCAAGCAAATGGCAGAAATACGCACATAAGATTTAAAAAAAAATTCATAAGTGCATGCTTGAATTCGAATTTTGATTTCTGTTGTTTCACAGTGTATTCTATTTTTGTGTCATAAAGAATACGTTATAAGGTATTCTTGAATAAGGTCTACGACAGATACAGATACGTCACTGTCAAATCTGTTATGTCACTTATGTCATTTTCAAGTGACGTTTTCAGGTTTCGCCAACCTTTTTGGCATTATTTTTCTTATTATGCAGACTAAACTGTCATAGTGACTGCCTCACCTAAAAACTCCTTCCTCAACTGCTGATGCAGCGCCGCAAACTCCCTATACCGTCTGCTGCACAGGTGTCTCCCCGCCATATGCACATTGAAAGCCACATATGACCGGCCCGTGTTCCGCTCCATCACCAGCCTGTAGTCCGGTATGGAGACCGGCAGCGAGCGCTTGTCCGTGTAGTCGTAGCGTTGGTACACGGTGGCGCGGGAGTTCGCGGCGCCGCCGATGACGCCCACGGGGGCGGAGCCGTCGTCGCATGGCTCTAGACGCTCTGCCTCCTGGAATGGGAGACAGGTTTAAAGGTTAGAGCAGCGTTTCCCAAATGCCGGGTCGCGACCCGGTGCCGGGCCATGAAAGCGATATAACCGGGTCGCGACATTTTCGTCTTATTTTAAAAACATTAGTACCTAATAACTAATTAGGGTTCTTTAGTAAAAAATAAGAAACCGCTGCATACTCCGCACGAACTAAATAGTGACTAAATGCCAAAATATTATAATGAATTATACTAATAAACATTTGTACTATTAATAAATGTGAATTATTTAACCTTAATGGAACGAGCTTGAATTTGAAAGTACTTAGTGGGTCACGAAGAGTCAATGCGAAAATTACCGGGCCATGGCATAACAAAGTTTGGGAAACACTGGGTTAGAGGATAATATATGGGGAAGTATGATGGTAACGTTCCGAAGTAATAGACCGTAACTACCATTACAGTATTTTTACGTTGGTCGTAGTGCACCTAAGCTAGTTGTCGTGCATCGATTTAGAGTACTTCTAGGCACATTTTCGACCTAAACGAAACTGAACTAAACAAAAGTTAATTGATTTTGGGGTTTTGCAATAAAAACCATGCAAATCCCTTAGGTGCCACTTGCGGCCTTATACGTAGGGACCGTCGAATAACAGTGGTAGAGCCACGCTTCGGCATGAATGGGCCGGCTCGAGCGGAGTGATACTACGGTCTCACAGAAGACCAGCGTAAAGCAGCGCCTGTTCTGTGTTGGTATGGTATACAGTATGGCGGGGGGTGATACTTTTTTTTATGAAACATGCCTCAGATCGCATCGGCCGATATGACGATGTAATTTCACAGAGAAATTGCATCATGCATGCAGATAATGATTAGATATTCATGGGTCATTATCATTGTACACCGTTTGCTATGAAATGTCTAAAGTCACCTTCATTCACCTTTAGTTAGGTTAGGGACTAATAAATTAAATAGGCAATAACTTATGATTACGTTAAATGGCAATTAAATTATAATTATTTGAGCGTAAGAAATTTGCCATTTTTGGAGCGCGCAAATGTTTGGAGCGCACTAAGACTTGTGACTCCACTGGTATTCCTGGTGTGAATGGGTGATGGGAATTACTTACCATATTCAGGTGATCCGTCTGCTCATCTGCCACCGCATATGAAAACTCCGTAATTTTATTGAGTAAAATTATTGGGGACTTCGAACAATTTGCCTCTTTTAATAATTAGGTTTATAACATTTTATGATGATACAACAATATATTTCCCTCACCCGTGGTGTGACAGAGATGACTGTGAGAGTGAGACAGTCGCCTCCTGACTTGATCAAGTCCACCACCTGCCGGTGGGTGGAGCCTTCGACGTTCACCCCATTACTGAAACAATGAAAAGTTATATTAGTCGAATATCTCGATTAAATGGTATAGTATCTCCTAATTTATGTTGCGCCCTAATAGGGTCCATAATGTTTTATCTAATAATTACATAAGTACCACCTCATTGAATCTAATGGAAAGCAATCGATTCTATTATTGAAGTCTTCCATTTTGTTTAAATGGTCTATAACGTGGTAAGGTAGGTAAAGACGACGCCGAGCACCGCCAGTCCGCGTGTGACCACGGCTGCTGCAACGTAGCCGAAACGTCAAGCAGTAAGTGCATACAATGTACTTAACTATAATCGTCGCGTTAATTCCCGTTTTAATGTTTTATAGGAAGGTTTTACGTCATTAGTGATCGGGAATTCGGGCGGTTATTTCTCAAAACTAACCCTACCTAAAATTTTAGTAAATAAGTGACTCGAATTCCGATATCCACAGTCACTGAACCAATTTATTGTTGTTCAGAATGGTAAGTTTGTAGACGACGTGATTAAAGGAATGTAAATGTTCACAGATACACCCTGTATACCTATCACCTATTGTTGTTACAATAAATAAAAACTATTGATAAATTATCAGAAAACATGAAACATTTTAAGAAAGACACATCCTTATTCATGATTTTATTATTTTTGTGGGTGAGGTCGATGCTACCAAAGAATAAGGAAATTACTTTACATACATAAGCCATCAGCTTACCCTAATCTTATAGGCTTTAGGCTTATAACATTTTATCTACTAGTCACAGACATACTCGATAGTGAAAATGGTAAACAATCCTAAAATAATAATTTGTAACTCTTATTCTTAACCACCTAAGGCCCGAGACAGTAGATAATTGTCTTTAGATTTTAAAAGGCTTATGGCTCCAACTTGGGTCCTTGAGTGGAGACCGCGACTCTGTAAACGTAGTGTTGGACGCCCTGCTACAAGATGGGATGACGACATTCGAAGGCTGGCTGGAGTGAGCTGGATGAGAGTGGCCGAAAATCGGGAGCAGTGGCGTGCATTAGGGGAGACCTATGTCCAGCAGTGGACGAGCGTGGGTTGCTGATGATGATGATGATGGCCTTACGACCTTAAAATATTACTTCGACGCTAGAGATTTTAATTTACGACTGAGGTGCCTAACAGGGAAAAATCATTTTGAAAGTATATGAAGACGTACGATCCTAGTTGTATAACGGTACAGAAATATCCTGATACGATGTACAAGTACAGAGTAATGAGGCCCGCCATACATCACGGCTAAATATAGACGGATCAAAGAGATCACGATAAACCCGGGGTCGATCAAAGACCACGTGAGGAATCTACGCTTTAAGGAAGAATCTTGGTTTGGTTTCTTTTTCGAACTTGGCTCAGTTAAAAAAGTCTTGGAAAAGTAGACTTTTCAAATACCTATCTATAATTTCATTAATATTTTCTCCAATGAACTTAGCGTGTGATTTCCGGTTACAGCTATAGCTATCGCTTAGGAGCCTGTGGTACGTTAACATCTAGGGAGTCTGGGGGTCTACTCCGCCGAACGATAAACGATATATCGTGCCAATAATCGTGTCGGAGCCTACTCTAAGTGCCATCGTATCGACTGTCGTTGATACGAATCTACGAACGATATTGCTTTGACAGTTCTTACAAAAACCCTACTCTAATACACCATAAAACGATACGAATAATTGAATTTGACAGCTTCACAAACGTCAAATCGACGAACATTCCTACGACATCTCTGATGGTGTCGTAAAGATTATCGTTTCGTTGTGATTTTGCATTTAAAGACCCATATTACTGTTCTCCGGACTAGTATCTTCCTTTACCATTGACCCCAGCTCTGTTCAATAGATTTCGGTTGTGATGACGATTGGATTTTGATTTACATAAATCAAAGTATTTTTGGCGCGAACCCTCGAGTGTGTTCTGTGTGTTTTCGCTGCTTTACCCCTGTTTTCTTTATAATTTTTGACCCGAACTGCCTAAGGACTCTTGCTTTCGCCACTTATAATACGACTCGGACTGTGATATTGATTTTGGGATGGGAATTGATGAATAGTGCTGCAGTTGCCTTGCTTTCTTAGACAATGTCTTAGTTATTGAGGATGATGAAGAATGATAATAAAAGCACCTATTGTTAAATTATATCTTGTTGTTTTCAATGTTTTCTCTACCTTATCCACACAATAAAGGGCTATGGGTTATGAAACCCAAGCGCTGCCTGCATTTGGAATGAGTTTTTGTTGTTGTTGCGCAAAATAATATGGTTAATAAAGGCATAACCTGTTAAACTTCTATGTAAAATTACTCAAAAACCTAGCCTCCTTGAATTACGATTTTATTTTCTTATTAATCAGCATTACATGCTCTTTTAATCAACGTATATTTCATTCATTATATTTTTGAATAAAATGTGGAAGCAAAACGGAGTGATCCTTTTCAGGGTCTCGATTATCTGTATACCTACCAAATTTCAATTTAAATCCGTTGAGGTAGTTTGGCGTTGAAAGAGCTAGCAGACAGGGACAGCACTACTTAGTATGGATTTCATTAATATTTCTCCATGTAACATAGCGTGTGACTCCCGGTTACGTTTAGATCAAGGATTTGGGGAGTCTGATAATTTTATGCAACGACTGCCACCTGACCTTTGCACCGAATCATACACGTTTCAAAAACTATAAGGAATGTGTAGATTTCCTCATTATGTTTTCCCGCATCGCCAAGCTAATGGTAGAAATACACACATAGATTTGAGAATGGCGCATGCTCGGATTCGAACCATGAACTCCCGTATGGGAGACGCGTTCTTATCCACTGAGCTACCATCCCTCATTCGTTCATTGATATTCTAAACTTATTACAACGAAAAGCCAAAACAGTTGCGCGATATAATTGACACTCAGCGCCATCTATTGGTACAATATGAAACGAATACATTTCCCAAAATGATGTGAGGACAGGCCACTATTATCTCTAATGTAATCGAATTAAACGTACACAAGGAAAACACGAAGCAGATAAAATACCAAATCTGTATTAAATAACACTCAAATGATAAACAAATTACTACATCTGCTTACACGAGAGAGATAAGGTTCATTACCATACAAGTTACAATGTTGCACCGGATTGGAAAGCTCATGTTTATCATACATAAGCCGGGCTTGAGTCATTGGTAGGACAAAGACCTTCATTCCAACCATTTACGTGAGACGCAGTTTTTCGAGGCCTTGAGCCAATTCAATACTACCAATATCGGACTCTGACTAACACTGGCATGTGACAACAGAGGTCTACTGAGCTGCTGACACTAGTAGGCTTGAAGTGACCTGGAAGTTACTGCGAGGGATGCTTGGAACTCTATCTTCTAGGGGAACGCGTAACATAAGACCTCTTTAGACCTCTTCGTCATTCACCGTCAGGTGAGATTCTGGTGAAGAGAGCGTCAGCCAATATTGAACACTATCGGTAGTGTATACTGAATGTCTGTATGTATTTAAGAACTGATAACTTAAGCTATTTAGTACGGAATCAGGTTAATGTATGAGATGTTGTATGAATTTGAATGCCTTATCACGTTATGTACTATGTGGTATAAAACATATTCTTTTATTAGTAAATTCTCATCTCCAGCATAACCAAATGGGAAATAATAACAGTTGGTTGCGACGAGGCAGACCCCTTAGGGTCCATGGATCAGAGAATGAGAAAGCCTGATTTAATAATTCAGTATGACTGAGCCATGAAGATCTCCTGGGACGTTGGTCCATAGTAAATTAAAAAGTATCGACCAAAGAGTGGATGATGTGTAGCATGCACAAGGAGTCTACGCTACTACGATTTATTTACCCAGCAATCGCCACCGCTTGGTCTGGCGTCTCCAGGTCGTATATCTCGAAACCGGTGCTGGAGCAATAATAAAAACAATAACGAAAGGTCCCGGTGCCCCCCCTTTGCACTGACATGTTCCCACCAGCTTCTGGTACACTTCACTGACCATTGACACTAAGACACCGACTGCAAACACGACAACTTCAAAATGTAAGACTTCAAACACTCATTCCTTCAGAAGAAATGCACTTAACACTTAGGGTTTTGAAGATAGACTTCAAAACGGCAAGTTCAAACGCTGGTGTTCAACGCAAGATTTGCACATAACGTTTAGTTACAACAGGCGTCCTTTTACGGATGTGCAACACTCAGGACCCACAAAAATGTGCTTCAAATGTGTTCAAACAAAACAGGCGAGTGCAAAGCGATAATTACGAGTTAGTAATGACATTATACGAGTTAGACCACTAATGACGACGAATTGTAAACATTGATACGATCTAGTTACTGCGACGTTACGACCGATCTGTTCTTGATGCTGCATTTGATGCTTTATATTTTATGTAACGTGTGATTAGATGTTGGAGGGTAAGAAGTTCAATTTTAAGATAACATGGAGAAATACAAGTTGCAATTTTACAACAGATTAGGTAGATATCTTACACTTATATTATCATTATCCTGTCATGTTACAAAGTACCTACTGTATGTTGGAGCAATTTGTCATTGAATTTTAAATGTCTCCATGATTTCTGACATCTTTAAGGCGGGAGTGAGCTAGCATCTTCTAGGTAAGCGCGTAATTTAGAGGTAGTGAACTCTCAGCACCTGGGATTCTGGGTGCTGAGAGTGGACTACCTCGTATTTAGACCCCATCATCACTCATCAGCTTTAGCTGAGCTTTCGGTCAAGCGTTAGCCTATATTCAATTAGAAACAGACTTCGATCACGATTATTCAATTGACCGTATTATGATATAGCACCAGTCCCAGTTTGATATTTTCTTGGTTTACACATTAACATGGTGACAAAGTTATATTTTGTTGTTTTTAGCGTGTTTTGAGCACACGATTGATACAATTTAAATACTTAGTAGCAAACCAAATTACGATCCCGGAAGAACAACGCAAATCAATACCAACAGGTCATTTGATCGAGGTCAATTTTAACTCACCTGTTCAAATATGACCTGAATGATTACACATGTTCATCACGTGACTGGACTGAATAGGTTAGTGACTGAGAGAAGCCTGGGACAGGCCTCTGTGGTGCAGCATGAAGTTTAAGTTCATGGAAGTGCCACAATTTCACTTGAATTGGCCAACTTGCCAAGTGTTATAACACAGCTTCAAAGAAAACCGGCGCGAAGCAGTGCACTGTAATTCTCCAAGTGAGTGAGGGTATAGGAGGCCCAACTTGTGGAGAAGAGGAACTCTCCTTAAAGGTTGGCATTTGTGACTCTACTAGTGTTCCGGGAGTCCACGGGCGGCGGCAATCGCTCACCATCAGGTGCCACCTATGTCTGTCACCTAACATCACGGGCAATTGATTATATCTTACTCATTCATAACAATTGGACAATATTATTGAGTTCTTTGCAACTCAGAATGAGGGCCCGATGCACTTAACATTAACGCGAACAACATCGATAATATTTCATGTCCAGATAACGATTGGAACTGGGTTGGGAATGTGGCACATTGCATTCAAAGTCTGTTTGCATGCAGATATTGTGCATACGTCATAATTATAATCGTACGAATCAAACATTTCGACTCACATCCCGCTAGCGAAACTGTACAAACGCATAGAAATATTCTTTATTAAGTTTAAGCCTACAGAACATTTATGAATGTGAAATATGATGTAAGTTACCGCAGATTCGGGAAGTCGATTTCTACAGATATTTATATTTTAGATGTATGTTAACGACACAGAAAGAAGCAAATCACTCCGGCCAATCGAATGTTTAAGGCATCTTCAGTAAAGTTTTTCACAATAGGATCGAATCGATGTTTGAAATGAGGTGATTCAGTGGAGAACCCAAGTCCGATGACTTATAACTTAATTAGCAAGGCAACGTGGCAGGCGGCCGGCCATAACAAACATAGATATGACAACCCTTAAGGTAGACGAGTTCTAGAGTAGAGACGGTTTATTTGTAAACGTATAATGCGTCAAGAAAGTCGTGAGATACGGATGTATGAGGAACTAACGAGTTCACAACAGCTGCGAGTAGCCGATGTTTGATTCGTGATGAGATCGGATGACGGATCATCTGATGGTAAGCGCTTTGTGCCGCCCATAATATCCCCGTAACAAGAATCAAGAGTATGAGTCACAAATGCGCTGCCTGACCTTTGAAAAGAAACCCGCTATGTTAAGAGAACGCTGTGCCAGGGTGCGCCTTCAGAGCCAGCATCTCTCCTGGATTCCCTGAGCGAAGAAGGAAACGCCCCAGTGGTTTTAGTGCGTATGCCTCTGGGTGGCCTCTGATTAGGAGGGGCCCAATCCAGAGGAAAGCCCCACACTACCCGTCAGTCTTCTAACGGACGTGCATAAGTTACTGTTTTTTTTTGTGATAGGTTGCAGACGAGCAGACGGACCACCAGACGGTAAGAGATTGCCGCCGCCCAAAGACACTTGCAACACCAGTAGATTCACAAGTGCGTACCAACCTTTAAGCCCCTTTCCCCCAATTGGGCCTCCGGTACCCTCACTCAACGAAACACAGCGCAACTTTGCACCTACCTCTCATCAGGAATAAGACAATATCCTTTATTAACCACCACCTGCCTTTCACACAAAGAATACATGTTATTAAACATACTGAGATAATAAACTAATTGAGGAGACAATAGCACGGACTTGATTAGACTGCGCGCTGGTGGCTTTGCCATTCTTTTATCAAAGAGACATAACAAATAAGTAATTGTATTGAAGATCTAAATAAATAAATGTCGAGTTTATGCGATAGAAGGTAAGATCGTGTAGAAAGGGAAATTACTGTGATTTTTAGGGTTCCGTACCGAAGGTAAGAACCGGATTTTTATTGATTAGACTTCAATATTTGTCCGTCTGTCTGATACCAGGTTGAATCCTATAAGCGCGTACAGTAACTACTAATAACGTGCAGAACAGATAAGGTTCAAATAAAATACCGTGGGAGAAGCGTTTTGGCATAACGGGCCGGCTCGACCGGAGTGATAGCACGACCTCTCAGAAGACCTGCTTGAGCAGCGCCTGTGCTGTCTTTCGAGGGAGGGTACCGGAGGGCTAATTGGGGTTTAAAAGTTTAGCGGCGCACTAGGAGGGACAATATAAGGACAATAGTCTGATTTTCACAACCCTTTAACATTTGAACTAGAAAATCAAAATCATTCTTACGTTTCAGAAACTTCCGAAACCTAGAGGATTCCTCATGATGTTTTCACTCTCTGCCGAGATTATGGTAAATTTTTTTTATGTGATAGGTGGCAGACGAGCAAGCGGATAACCTGATGGTAAGTGATTGACGCTGCCCATAGACACCTACAACACCAGTAGAGTCACAAGTGCGCTGCCACCCTTTAACTCCTTTTCTCCCCAATTGAGCCTCCGGTGCCCTCACTCACACGACGAAACACAGCGCAGGCGCTGCTTCACGCGGTCTTCTTTGAGGCCATGGTATCATTCCAGTCGAGCCGGTCCATTCATGCCGAAGCTTGGCTCTCCCACGGTAAAATATATAAAGAAATACGCAATTTAAGCAATACCTGTCAATTTACAATCGCTGCTATACACGATCTTTATCAAAACATTCATGAGTTAGGCATGTATTGTTAATGTTCTACAGAAAAAGTCATCCGAGTATAGCAATATGTGCTCAATCACAAAACAATTGTCGACGTATTTGTACAGCGACAATCGGCATCGATTCTCAAACTTCGGTGCCGCGACCCATTTCGTAACGTCTAACGCTTGCCAAGATCGTCGGAACTACTCAGTGTTGAAACAGTGTTGGAAGTTTACACTCCAATTTTGTGGTCACTGAGTTTATCGTCGTAACGCCCAGACAGCAGACACAATGGAAAATCAATTTTTATGCCTTTTAAAAGGCTTATGGGCCTTACGACGTTATAGGCTACTTACAAAAATCTTTTTGCAAATTAAAGAATATAAAACCACTAGCTTGTCTGTGACAGAGATGGGGAAATTTTAAGGCCGCGGGCCATGTTCGGCCGTGAGGCTATTAAATCCGGACCACAAACAAAAATGTAATGAATTTTGTACCTTATTATATTTTTATTTCAATTAGATATCATGTTATACACACGTATGACGTGCATATTTCATATTATGCAGGTATTGAATAAAATGGAACTGTAAGCACCTGTGACAGCCAGATAATTTTACTACGGAAGCAAGATGCAAATGCTATGTACGCCTGTATAGGCATATATAATCAGAATTAGTTTTAGTTTAAGTTTAATTTTTTATGGTGTCTTAATACATACGCTGTTGGTGTACCTATTTAAATAAATAAATAAATAAGATGCGACTTTATGGTTTCGTAGTGTGACAGTTTCGTCATTACCAATGAAATATTATAAATACATTGCAATGACTCAGGAAAGCGTGCGCATTACGTGCAGTTTATGTCTTACTTTATGTTTATACTAGTGGCCCGCCCTCACTTCGCTTCGGTACCGTAATTCAGAAATGAACCAATAGATGGCGCTGTGCTCAGTAACATCGCGCAAGCGTTTCGTGTTTTCAGTTTACCTATAAGCCTTGTCGTTGTCTATAGAAGTTATCTCTTTATAAATAGTATAGAAGATATAGATAGATAGGCCTAAGCCATAAAGTGTTATTTCTACACGGAGGCATGGGGGCATCTAGAAAAGCTTGAGAACCTATGTCTCACAGGTTTAATTGGAACACAGATAAGTGTAACAACAAAAAAACTGTGATTGTGTAACGATCACGCATCGTACGGCTGACACGACTCGACTGACCCCATTCTAGTTGCACCAGTGTTCTGGTGATAAGCCTCTACAATACTGAAGTAGGTATTATCGCGGCCAGTTAACTGCAGATTATGCAGATTTTCCTTGTGTTAAATAAGAAATATTGCGCACAAACCTAATGTTATGATGTACAAGGAATTTCTCAGTATTATGAGTAAGTAAATTTAAAACAAAAACGCAAAAGATCTTTATTTTATAGTTGGTAGACCATAATACTTGAGTAAGTTTTAAAATAAGGAAACAGCAATTTAATAAACGCAAAGACAAGGTTGAAGAACTCCCATAGCACTTTGTATGTTTTTTTTAATATTTAACCCACTTCTCGAGGGCATATACTGTTGAAAACAAACATTTTCCCAAGAGCATATGCCATAGAAGGGGACCCAGACAGGGGAGATCCCTGTCTGAGTCCCTTTCTATGGCATATGTTAGCCTCAAAGCCTATGTAACCTATCAAACATAAACTCCTATATCTACCTATACTATCCTATATCTATAAAGAGATAACTTCTATAGAAAAACCCAAGGCTTGTAATATACCCGAAAAGACGAAACACTAACGCGATATAATCGACACACAGCGCCATCTATTGGCAAAGATTCGAACTAATACAAAAATAGTGAAACTATGTCCCGAAACTAAATTAAGGAGGGTCACTCACTAGTAAATTATAAAATGGTGGTATGGCAAAGTCAAACAATATCAAAACATGTTTCTTTTTACTGGTAAACAAAGATATCATTTACATATTTTAGCATACTATTCATTTACATTTCTAAGAATAGAGGTAAATGTACCCATTGTTTTTAATTATGCCAATACCAAACTAGCAACAATCATGTCGCACACACATGATGCTGAACTAGAGAAGCCATAGGCATGCTCCGACAAGTTACTCAAAGTTACCCACAACATTCTACGTAAATACAAGACTAGTAGGTAAATGTTATGAGGGCTTCACTTAGATTTATGTAGGATTGTAGGTGACATCAATTTGTAATATTCTTTCTGTCTTTATATTCTAAGTTTGAAAGGTAGAATCTAGGTTAAAGATCAACTACCTTAGCTGTTTTAGTAACTTAAAAATATTATAAACAGCTATTATTTTTCTCTTTTTGATATTTTTTAATATGACACAACCTTTATAAATTAGTGGTATTAGTATTTACCTAAATTAATATTTTTTATTAATTTATTTAGGTATTAGTTTCTTTTTCACAACATATTTTTACAGAGTTCTAGTTAACAATTTGATTACTTTTTATTACATTTTTTTTTAAATAAATAACAGACATTAATGTACCTAATGTTAAGTGAAGTAATTTCTATGCTAACACTCTTTTTCGCTCCACTGTAAGTGTTGCATGTATTTGAAGGAAGGAAAGAAGGAGTGATGCACATATCTTAGACATTAAAGTAAGTAAGGTTTAGTATGGGTATTAGAATAAATTAAGTTAGGAAAAATGTACAGACAGTGTCAGGATCACGTATCATTTTTGATATAAAACTGTAGGATACTTATTCTGCCCACATTCCACATTAATTTCCCGACTGTATTTATGATTTAGAGGGCAGCATAGATTTCTACGGGGAAAAAAAATTCATTGTGAATTGTCCGGCACATGTACTAACTGCAACTGTTTAGTAACAGACATAAAATAAAAAACACAACAAAGTTTTTTCTTATAAATCTAACTGGATATTTCAATTTCAATTCATAATAACAAGGTACTTCTAACAAGAATAGATCACTTAATAGAAAAATGAGTGAACAACATTCAACTCACCTTCTACATTAATAGATCACCACAAAAACCTTTCGTATGTCCTAACATTGCCTACGTAAGTCAAAATTTCGCAAAGTTTCATTCACTAAATAAAACAAGTTTGGCATGAATCATACTTATGTAAATGAATACCATGGGAAGTTTCTACCACACCACAGGTACGCTCTAGATCCCATATATGCATTCTGGAACATTATTGAACTGTGTAATAGCCGGTTGGAGAGCGTTGCTAGGTGGACTACCCCAAACAATGATGGGAAAAACCTGTGGGAGGTAATGCCAACTGCCACATAGTTGGGGGTCGTTTTAGTGAGTAATTCTGGTACTTACACTTCGAGGATCCTGTCGCCCTTTCTGATGCCGGCCTGCTCCGCCGCTCCCTGCTCCAAAACAGCGCTTACATGCTGCAAGGGAGCATACAGCTCCCCGTTGATCGATCTCAACTGGCCCCCCTCGGACACCTGCCCGCGAACATTGAAACCGAAACCAGTCTCAGTTTTGTAAATCGTAACACGGCGCGGTCCATTTGCGGCCACTGTGCCTTTGCTATTTCTTTCGGATCTAATAATACTGTTATTATCGGTTTCTGTCTCAGCCATTTTGGACAATATTTGCCACAGATTGTGTTGACATAGTTGACATTTCTGACGCTATGTTGCCATTAAAGTGAAGTCAGATGAAAAAAGAAAATAGTGCTGTGCTCAAAAACTGACAATTCAATTGATTTATTTTTTGTCTGTGCATACTCACCCTATAAAAACCGGTAATCGTTGTGAGAATTGGCTCCTTAACAACGCCATCTGTCGGCATTTTATTTTAAACTAAGGACATTGTAGGTAAAACAGTATGTCAGTTTCCTAATTTAGTTAATAGATGGCAGGAGTATTGAAACAACGTGGTACAAGAAAATTTCAACTTCTTTCACATCAAAATCAGCTGTGAACATCAGTATGGCCGCTCAAATAACCAGAAAATAAATTTGTTTTTGTAAAATCAAATACAAAAAAATAGGAAAGTGAAGTTTTCGTACTTACATCGTGTAATTATATTAAAGAATAGTGGCGGTGTTGATGTTGACTAAAAGTGTTGCGTCATGACAGAAACCTTCTCTCACTGACAAACAAATACAATAAAATTGCGACTGGCATTACGGCGACTTTATTGTAATTTCTATTTGATTCGTGTATCGTTTCCGTGGGTCGCCGAGGGGCTGATGTTATTTGTGCTTTGTAATCGCGCGTGATAATGAGTAGTGTTAGATTGAGTTTGGTCTCCGTGGGAAGGATCGCTAGGAGAAATTGTCAGTTGACATCAGGTGAGTGGTTTTCATTCGTTTCTCATCTTGTTTTTTGTTGTTTTGCTGGATAGCGGCCAAGACTCGTGTCGCAGTAGTGTCGCACGTTCAATCTCTGTTTGATAACAAAACGTCATCTGGGTTTATCGTGAATGCCCCTTTTACACGCGATAAAAGTTTATTATTACATGATCAATGTTATGTTATTCACCTCGAAGATTTTCCTCACTGGTTGACCATGGACCATTCCATGGGACAAAGCCAGCAAGGTCAAGAACATTAAAAAGTACTTGACAATGATCTTTATTGGTCCACAATGGCATCTTAATGGTTTAATTAAAGTTTGTAGGCACATGATGTACAAAATAGTTGTGTAGTAACAGTGAAATTTTACTAAAGTATCATTGTCAATTTTAAGGTTATTTGTTGTTAACTAGAAATAGGAATTATCGAATCTGAAATGATAATGTATGTTGACATTCAATTATGATTGTGATATGTTGTGGCTCCATGAACAGATAGATTTATAAAGACTCTTCATTGAAAAAAATGTTACTGAACTTACTACTGTGGTTTTATAGGTACCTACTTAGCTATACACAGTAGGTATGACAAAATTTTCAAAAAATTATAAAATATAAAACAATTCAATGACTATCTAAGCCACTGGTCCCTAACCATGCGGGTAATTACCCTCGTAGGGGTAAAACGAAGATTCTAGGGGGTTAACACAGGGATGGCACGAAATAGTATTAAAACCAAATAATAAACGGTAAACAGTAGCACAGCTGATCTCATGCGCACGGTATTAAAAAAATCAGCTAATTTTTTTGCGAAATATTTGTATGGAGCTCATATGAAAAATCCATTTATTTTTAAATTAGGGGTAAACTCAATTCTCATACTTGTTGTCAGGGGCAGTCACATTGAAAAGGTTAGGAACCACTGATCTTTACCCACCATCACCAGAACTATCTAAAGTAAGACAGCAAAGAATAATAAATTATTAAATTTAAGATTTTATAATTTTTTTTATGAATATTCAGACACTGAGTTATGGTAACAAACACCCTTCGTTTGTTGCCCAAGCCAAAGGTGTTTTTTACCAAATAACACTAATACCTAAGTAGGATTTAGTTGAAATCAGGTAGGTACTTGGTAGGTATGGGATAATCATACTTAGTACAATGAAAGTGCAATGATATCTTTTTTTTTTTAATTTTTATATCTTCTATAGGTGTATATCAGCAAAATAAAAGAATGTCTGATCATGTTGAATGTCAACAGCCTAAAATAGTTTCATTGATATTGTCAAGGTCCAACCCATTATCATAACCAGTTTGATGATTACTCTGAACGCAATTTGCAGTGGAGCGTTTTATATTGATTTTTATTATTTAGTGCATCAACATGCAAATACTCGGGTAATTATGTAGACCATGCACACTATTTTTATACCTTTGTTTCTTGTTGTTGTTTTTATTTTTTACTGGAGCATTGTTGTAAGACTATTTTCAAAGATTTCATGTTACGGTTTTTTTTATCATTCTATAGTTTTCTGAGCATCTGTCATCAATTAAGTAATTAACAAAATAATTCCCTCTGCAACAGAATTCAATAAGAATTATCAAAATATTTATTTTAAATTATTTAATAATCAATATTAGGACTTAAGTAAATAATGGACTCAAAAAAATATATAATCGACTTGTTCAGGTGGGACTCGAACCCACAACCTTATTAATAATTTTGTTTCCTTTTTAATCAATCTAATTTAATTTATTATTTATTTACAAACTTCTAATCATTTAATTAATTGTAGGTATAGTGTGAATTTTACTCAGGTCCATAAATATGACCAATAACTTAATAACACTGGAATGTATACAAATCTGTCTAATTTTTTAATTAAATTTTCACTAACCAAAAACGTTTGTTTGACATTCAATATCAATGACCTAAGTAAAGACAATGTCAAGGTAACCTGTAGTGTGGGTAATGCACTAGAGTATTTGTCGGGGGTGAAGATCATTGTCGTCCCATCCATCCTTTCCTTGAATCTTTCTTGTAGTAGTTACAACATTGCAACCACGGCCTTAACCCCAAAACAAATTTCAATTTTTGGAAGATCTTTGTTAGGTTCATTGAAGACAATACAATATCCTTGGTCACACATGAGATTAACGTTACCTGTTTAACAGAACATTTGTTGCCTTGACACGGATTCTGTAAGCACTGGAAATGTGCAACACAATTACTGTTAATTAACTAAAAATTAAACAGGTTTGCTTATTGGGTTGTTACTTTTATTGTTTTAAGAAATAGGTATCTGTGAACCTGTGTGTATGTATGTTTATATGTAACAATAAGTCCATTGGACTTATCTTGGTGAAGGGTGAAATATTAGTGAAATCCCTCACTTCGTTTCATGGCACTTAAACCCGTACCGCAATAGATTGCGCTGAGTTTGAATACATCGCCCAAGTGTTTCGCCTTATGTTTACAAATAAATTGACTACAAAAAAACGTTGACTATGCTATTTAGGTCCATACCTCTTTATAAATAGTACTATGTATTTGTATGATTTATTACGGCCTGCTAAGTATGTCCAAAACAAAAATACTAATAGTTTTCTAATATCTGCAATGAAATGTACGGTCAGCGAACGCAGCGGTGTTCCAGTTAGCCGGCAAAGCGCTCGGACTGCGCTATGCGCGAGCGCAGGGACTAGCGTCGTCCACCCCACTGGTACAAGCGATTATCGCCTAGCGCTGGTACATCGGAAAATGCGTTGACCGTTTCTGTACAAGGTGGTTTATAATGAAGCCGTCCCGTAACGAATGAGAATTGTGAGAATTGAACCTGTCACATTCAAACACAAACTCGCACAGTGCGTGTGAATGAGAGGGGAACTCCGATTCGGTCGTAACGTCCGCTTCAAATTAGACCTACAGTTTCTGTACATTTTGAAATTGTATACATTTCAAAACGCATAGAAACTGGTACTTATTTGTAATAACATACATTCAATATTGGACCGGAAATGTGCAAAGACGAACGTAACACAAACTAGTCAACATTTACGCAACATTCGTATTTATTTTTATCACATAATAATATCTAAATTTCACATACGTAAATTTTTAAGATAGTATTTAACTATCTTCTATCTATTATCCCATGCACAACCATTTATTTATGAGTACGTAAGAAGAGGCTATAGTCAGAACCTCCAGAGCCGAACGTCTTTGGAAAGTGGTTTGTAACAATGGCGGGCTACCGCGACAATCCGAGGAAAGTGTCATTGTTGGCGGACAATGTGTAATTAGCGACCAATGCCGGGCGATACTGCTAAACTTGCAAACAAAGCTATGAAAGTCGTAAGCGACTGTCAATGAACTCTTAAGTTAAAGCCCATTCATCATTGCATTATGAGATACGACCCGTACACCTTCAAAAGGAGCGTTTTTAATTTTAAAATTCCGAACGGTGTAATTGTGACTCCTATGATGTTGCGAATTTCTTATGGGAGGCGATATTCAATTGCTATCCGTATGGTCGTAAGCAGGTGGATAACCGGTTCATAAAATACCTTAGCTCTTTCATCAGACAGTAGCGTAATTGCCCCGTAGTGTGATGATGAGATCGTAGATTCATACACTGCAGCTGGGGTTTTACAGCCTAAGAAAGAAAAAACTTGACATAGGTACTTAATCCGGCTAAGATCTTGACCTCCGACATCAAGGTGTGAAACGTCTCCCAGTCTTGTGCAAGCTTAACCAATCGGTCACCTTCCTTTTGTAGTGTTTCCAAATTCGTCTTCAGCGATATCTTGGAAGCCTTAGGTACCAGGCCCTAAGTAGTATGTCCAAGATATTGCTAAGAAACAAGACATTGACCCCGTGTTCCATCCGCAGGAGTGCAACAATGCCGCACGCTCAGACGCAGCTGCGCGCGGTCGCTGAGCACCTGCGCGGTGCTGTGCAAGAGCCCCACGGAGCAGCCGCCAGGCCCGCCGCATAACCACCCGCCCAAGGAGGCCGTCAACTCTGGTATGTAGCTTGCAACCACTTTCCGTTCCCCAGCAGGAGTGTCACTATGCCGCCACCAGGCCCTTATATAACCACCCGTCCAAGGAAGCCGTCAACTCTGGTCTGGTCATGTAGTCTTTAACTAAAGTACAGGATTTTTTTATAATATAGGAAGGCAAACGAGCAAGCGGGTCACCTGATGGTAAGTGAACACCGCCACCCATGGACATCAGCTACGCCAGAAGGAGTGCAGATGCGTTGCCGGCCTTTTAGGAAGGTATAGGCTCGTCTCTTGAAAATTTGGATGTCGTACCGATTCGGAAATACCGCTGCGGGAAGTTGATTCTACAAAGAGGAGGTGCGTGGCAGAAAGTGTCGTGTAAAGTGCACGGTAGTATAAATTTGTCAAGAACGAAAACCAAAGAAGATGTTTCAATCTTCCTTGCCTAGTTAAGAGTAACCTTTGCCCAGTCCAAAGTCTGACCGCTATCTACCTTCAGGCACAACCACTGGCGGCAAGAAGGGCTCCGGCAATGGCGTCCTCACGTGCCCCAAGTGCGGGGACCCCTGCACCCACGTGGAGACCTTCGTCAGCTCGACGCGGTTCGTCAAGTGCGACAAATGCCACCACTTCTTCGTCGTGCTGAGCGAGGTAGACACGAAGAAGAGCATCAAGGATAATGCGGAAAACAAATCTGGGTTTTACAGGTCAGTGGCTTTTTTTATTTCTAAACTGTTTTTTGTTGTATGTTAAGATGATAAGGATTAGCCAGCCGCAGTAGATTGACCTGAATGAATTCCAACGAGTTATGGAGTGGACTCCGCGTCTTGTTGAACGTAGCTTAGGATGCCTTAAGACCAGATAACGTGACGATTTGCAGAAGGTGGCTGGCAAGAGCTGGATGCAAATAGCCAAAGATCAAATTCAAATAGTTTATCGCAAGTCACATTACAAGATTAATCGGATGGTAAACACTTGGAGAAACCTATGTCCAGCTGTGGACCAGCGAGTAATTGGGTTGGCCCAAAGTGAGCCTTGGCCTTTGATAGCAAAAACCTCCTTCTGATCCTGTGCCACCTCCTGCCAATCATCTGCCGCAAATCCGATCCAATTTTCGACTTAATCTTTTCTAGCCATATCTTGAAAGTTGTAAGCGCTTTTGTGTTATTGAACTCAGTTTGGCAGACACGATTATTCTAAAAGATTTATTAAAGGCAGTCAATTTGTCAAGCCAATCTTAACTAGCCCAGTATGTGTCACATTGTAAAAACCTGTAGAGACCGCTTGGCGTTTTGTTTTTCATCATTGCATTTCGCGTATAGTCGACATCAACCTTGTGGTTTAACATTTACGATTTATACGTGTTTTTTTTTGCATGTCCAATATTTTTTTACAAACCCGCAAATTCCCAAACAAACTTTCGCTCCAGTTTAATTTCGTTCATAACCTACAGTTTAGTGCGCATGCGCCTAAAAACGAATTTTGCCCAAAATAAACGTTACGTAAGGGAAAGTGAGCGGTCAAAGCTGAGGAAACGTCAAAATTTAGTGCAGCGGTTGTTTATTTTGTTTTTTCTACTATCGTGGTAAATCAGCTGTACAGTATCTTTACGATAGCTCAATCAATCTATATAAATACGAGCACTTGTATACTTGTTATACGATGAACCAAGATGCATGTAATGAGTAAACAAAAAGTACGTGTATAATAATTATGAGGTCTTTAAATTTGGAACTTTAATGTAGCCCGTGTGAATTGATGGTTTTCATTTGGAATGAGACGTTTCCCCGTGATAATCAAAGCTTCTCAAGTTTTACCAAGAATGTAGAAAAGTTGTTGACATCAGACCAATATTGTAGTTAATATATTAATTACATACTTCGACACTATTATATTTTTGGAATAGCCCTATTAATGTGTGCGTGTTTGACAATTCAGCAGTAGCAGTGTTAAAAACGATACAATTTAATGGTTCTCCTATATTAATACCATTTCGATAGCCCTTCGAATTTTTTGCATCTTATTTGAGGGTTAAAAAGCATTTAGCCTTGCGAATAAAGTAGGTTTCTAGTAATATTTTCTTGTGCAGATAATAACGTGGGCTGAGATTGCTTTTGTTGTCATTTTTATCTCTTTTACTTATTTGCAAAGAGTTTTTACGTTTAACAAAGCCTTGTGAAATAATGAGCTCATCTCATTATTTATAATATGAACTATTTACAGCCTCAGAACTCATTATTTTGAACACCGCGTATTTGCATCATCATCTTCATCTTTTATGGCATAGTAATTGAATAGGTACGACATACATCTATCTATATCAACCATCATAGTTCATTGCAAAACATATATGTACTTAGGTGAATTAATATAATAACTTCGACTTCGGCCGATCAACGATCAACCACGTATACGTAGGATTTATTATACACTCCTTATTCCCATTCTCATCTTGGTGGGACACCATGGTGAGACGGCGGAAGAGGCATCAAGAGCAAGACCAACAACTTTACATGCTGCCCGAGGTACAAAATCCACCTCAAACGACGTGACGCTGAGAATTTCTCAACAGAAAAACTTTGTACAAATTAGTCTGACCCGAGGACTGCACGCTTTAAAGTACGTAGGTATCGCTGCGTCCGCGCCATCGAGACACCAAACAAACACAATGTGCATCTATCACACACGAAACAGAGTCATTATCAAATTCTCAAAATTTTGCATGAAAAATATCACATGACATTTTTAATGCAAAATTTTGAATCCTATTTTTAAGTGGTTAGCAAACACTCAAGTGTGTATCTAAAATGCAGTACAAATATGTGCACAGCCTTGTATTAGTGCTTGCAGAACAAGATACCCTTGAATTCCAGTAATCAATATTGACCTACAGATAAAAAACAATCCAATTATCTGCTGCCCTGATCATCATTGTCTTGTAAGTGTTTAGTCGTAAATTATTGGCATTTTTTGTGTTTAGAGATGACGTCATTTCTATCGTCATTAAAGTACTTTATTCATTTCAGTCACAATGGATACTTAGTTTTAAAAACTAAGCACATAGCCAAGAGTCAACGTCTTTCCTGATTCTTAAGATATAAGATCAAATGAAACCAAATCGGACATGCAATACTAATTATGAGTCTCACTAACTCTCTATGTCCAGTTTTTCGTATCCAGTTAGATAATGAGAAGCACAATTAAACCGTTACTGTGTTTAGTGCATCAAAGCAAACCTATCAATACGTCGAAGGTTCTACTTCTGTTTATGCCTAGGCAACAATTATGTACAATTGCTTTCACTTTTTTCCGTCCGGTTTTTCCCGGTATTTATCTATTCTCCTCTCTCGATAGCTCTCGCTTGCATTCATCCAGTTTCTTTTTCTCTTATGTAATGTTTAGAACTTATGGGCTTAGTCTGCAATGAGTAATGTAATTGTAGCTATACTCAATAGACGTAAGTAATGTTTCTACTTGGTTTTAGATTCCGAAAATGCCAAGTAGCATTCGTTTGCGAATGGAGCCATTGGCACACTTTTAAACTTGGTGACACTTTTAAAGGCGTACACGGAGTACTTACAAAGGTACCTCGTTTCTATGATTGAAGTTAATTAGCAATAGATATTAATTTTATTAAATGTTTCTTAGCCTGTCTGCATATAGTGGCAAAACGGCCGTATCAAAGTCATGGCTATCGGTTCAATTTATTTTAATAAGGTTGTGTGGTTCGACCTAGGCATCGAGTTAATGATTTTGTTATGAGCCTGTTTTTATTAAACCTGTCCTTTGAGTACTTTATGGCCGTTCTTGTCCCACTGCTCAATCGATTTACTTATTTGTTTATTTAGGCGTTCTTCTTACAAACGCGTACGTTAATTATTTTAAAGCATATTTGGCACCAAAAAATACATATGTTGTACTGGATACAGTTTCTTATAATATAATTAATCAAATCTAATATGCAATCACGCTTTACGCTTACGCTTCGGCATGAATGGGCCGGCTCGACCGGAGTGATACCACTGCCTCACAGAAAACCGGCGTGAAGCAGCCCCTGTGCTGTGTTTCGCCGAGTGAGTGAGGGTACCGGGGACCCACCCGGGGGGAAGGGGATAAAAGGTTGGCAGCGCACTTGTAACTCTACTGGTGTTGCAGGTGTTCATGAGCGGCGGCATTGCTTACCATCAGGTGATCCGCCTGCTCGTCTGCTACCTATCACATTAAAAAAAAAACATTAAGTTCTGTAATATTTTGTGCAACAAAGAGTATCTATCTATTTATCTAAATCTATAAGGCCATAAAAGCTCCCGCTCAGCTAAATATATGTCTATAGTGATATAAACCAGCTAGTTCATCATTATATTATACTAGTATTGCGACATGATCATGTGCCGCCCTGGCCGGAGTGATCTACGGCCTCACAGAAAATCATCGACAGCTAGTGATTTTTATTTTACGGTCGAAAGGTAACAATGGCAAACAATGTTACTTCTGGTTTAGGGTCCGCTAATATTCACCAACTAACATCCATCGTCACTCCTACGTGACTTGGTACACCCAAGTGCTGTTTACCTGTGCTTTTACGAGCATTTTCGACACGTTCGATGCCTGCCTGTGGTTGCAAAATTGCTTGATTTATGACCATTCCCGTCAAAGTACCTACTTGATTGAGTATTGTGGGTGAAAATTTGCCGTCACAATAAGAAGTTTTGACCTCCTTTTTATGTAGACGAGGTATTGTACCCAATGTAATTGAAGGAAAAAAAGTAGTCTCGACAGACAGAGATACGTAGGTCGATGAAACGCTAAACATCGGGGTAATGAGTGACGGTGACTTTGAGTGACTTCGACTTTGGCCAAGTTATCCTCATACAGGAGGGTAACGCCATATGATTACAAAATAAGGAAAGAGACATTAATTAAACCTAAACTGACACTTTTAAGTATAAATATTGATCCTTATTTTAATAAACGTAAAGACTAGCCAAAGTTAAGGTGTTGAGCGTTAAGGTTAAATGACGTCTCTGAGTGCAGGAGTAAGTACATAATTCCATATTGAAAACGCTTGAAAAATTTATGCCAACAGCGCTGTCTAAAGTAGTTTAACAGCTATTTATTTATTTTGGATATCAAACATACCGTCGAAGTCGAAAACAAAATGTTCTTTTATGTGTGATATATGGCAGACGTATAGACAACTGCAACACCAGAAGTCACAAGTGCGCTGCCAACCTTTAACCCCCTTTCCCCCCAATTGGGCCTCCGTTACTCTCACTCACTCGACGAAACAGCGCAAGCTCTGCTTTGCCGGACTTCTGTGAGGCGTTGGTATCACTCCGGTCGAGCCGGTCCATTCTAAGATTGCCCTCGCTTCCTGACACCTTACGTAATGTTTTTCATATTACTTCGCAACAAAACAGAACTAGGCAAAGCGGCCTGTCAGCCGTAAACCAACCGTGGCGTGTCGGATTTTCGTAGTCTCAGTCACGTAGTGGCTCGCAATGGTGTGCAGGTTGAATCGAGATGACTTGGAGGCCGCCCGCGTTGGACACACACCATGATTGGATGTGGTAATCGTTGCTTGTGTGGAATAGACTAAGGCATAGATACTACGTAATTATATCACACACAACATCTCATACATTGACCTGACTCCGTACTTAGTGGCTTAAGCACTTGTGTTACAGATATCAGGCAGCAGAGGAAACACAAATATAATAATTAAATACATATATTACACACAGACACTGAACAAACACAAGTGTTCATCACACGTTTGTCCAGAATGGGGATCGAACCCACGACCCGCGTATGAGGCAGGGTCACTCACTACCAAATGTGCCATCAGGCCAGTCAAATATCACTGAGGATAAGAAAGTAATGGCATCTACGTGGATAAAAACATGCAAAAGTATGTGAATCCTAGTAGTGATAGACAGTAGAGATTGTTGTGAATCAACGTCTGCGCTGTGTTTCGTACAATCAGTGAGCTGGAGCTGTTAAAAGGTTGACAGCACTTGTGACTGAGCTGGTTTTGGTCTATGGGCGACGGCGATCGCTTACCATCCATCTGTTCGTTTGCCACCTATCACATAATAAATAGGAAGAGAAAAAAAAAGTTGTGAGGAAAAATAGCGTGGTTTACAAAACGTAAGCGTGCTATACCTAAATCCAAACAGAATATCAATAGTCAATTTCATCACAAACTAAGCTGAAGGCCGAGACCTTTGCCTTCAATCAAACTGTCTGTTTGAAAACTTTAACTTGATTAATTTGTTTGAAAAACCAAACAATGTTTAAATACGTCCATAAGATCATTCTTGCATGTATTTTATGTCACATTCTTTAACATTAACACATACACGAGACTAATGTATCATTGTAATGTGTCATTTAATTGCGCTATTGTCATCATTGTAATATACCTAAGCATCTAAAACCTCCTTAAATGGAAAAACTTATAACAAAGCGTAGTGTTTGCGTCGGGGGTTAAAAATCAAACTAAGATAAAAATGCCTACATATCGAGCATACCTCTGATGATCTATAATCAATGTCAAATGGGTACGTGGAATTACATTCGGAAGGTCAACGAACTTTTGACATTTGGTGTCATAACAAATGACGTCACATCGTATCTCGGACACGAGGATTGTATAAACACGATGTTTGTGCGTGAGAACACGGCGAAGGTGGTTATGGTGACTTTCTGTATGAAAGGATTGTGTGACATTGATATGAGAACTCATGCATATCTATTTTTGACACTTGAAAACAACGAATCTCCCTCTTAACATTGTGCTGTCTATATGTGTTTGTTTATTTGTTGTTTTGTTTTGTTTTAGATGGTGTAAAAACTCAATTAATAATAAAATCAGAAATGCTAATCTCGTCGCACCGGTCAATAAATAATTTGTCTCTTTAATCACTCGACGTTGGCAGAGTTAAAAGTGCTCGTAATGGCACGACAGCAGCCATATACAAAAAACAACAACAACACTTGAAAACTAAAGATACTTCGGAAGACTTAACTTCATTTAAGTTACACAACTCCGAACATAGATCGAGCGTTTTCAAGTTTCTTAAGAATCAAAGGTATTGAAAATATGAAGGCTGAATTTATTTTTCTATTCCACTATAGAGAAAGCAAAGCCTTCGTCGCATCTGATTTTAAGTAACTTCATTACATTGGAATCTATGTATGCGTTTTCAGAATGCGTTTTGTACGTACGCACAAGCTTGATACTTACAAGTGCATGTAGGCGCGTATAAGCGTGAAACGTAAACAGAAAGACGTTACTATGGAAACCTCATGGTAGTTAAGTATTTCTCACGTGAACACGCCGAAAGACGCGCGTCTGATATTTTTAAGCGTGCGTGTAAGCGCGTATGCTAAAACGTACGTAACCTTAAATACGGTTACGCGGAGAAAAATACGCTTATCTGAAACACATAATTGAGAATTCGACGGAGGAGTTTGTTTTGCGTAGTAGTTTTTCAATTGGCGTAGGTAGTTTCTTTGTCAATTGATTGCCAACACGTGGAAAACGAAATGAATGTATGGTATGTGTCTAATATAGATATAAGTATGTACTTACTCCGAAGATGATTGTGTGTCACGATTTTTCTAAGATTTAGTTCAGTTCAAGTAGTAGTCCATTTTAGTTGGGGAGTCATAATTGTTTTTATTTTTACTATGGTGGGGTATTTCTCGACAACCTTGACAAGGATCGCTATACAGTCGTGAGTTTGATTTCTCCCCATATACAGGGATATGAGCTTTTACTCGCATTGCTCTACCTTATTTAGCTACTTCTGTTTCAACTTTACTATACTATACAGGGCGTTTAATACAGTTGGACTGGCCGGCGCATTTGGTAGTGACTCTATCTCATACGCCAAAGGTCGTGGGTTTGATCCCCACCCTGGACAAACATTCGCGTGATGAACACTTGTCTTTGTTCAGTGTCTGGGTGTAGTATATGTAGATAATGGGTTAAAAGGTTGGCAGCAGACTTCTGACTGAGCGGGTATCAATCTGCAGCGGAAATCGCTTACCATCAGACGTCTGCTCGTTTGCCACCTATCAGATAAAATAGAAACACGTAAAACTTATTTTAACTTTAATTTGATGTCAATTTGGTAATGAATTTAATGAATATCATACGCATGATTTATTGATCTCAAAAGATAAAAAAATATCAACGTAAAAAAATGATTCACCCAAACATTATTTAATATCACTATCAAAATATATCAAAGTATAATAAGTTACATTGTTGTCTATGACCGATAGAGTTTGTAAACAATAGCCTCGCTTATCATATCACACACAGGTCCAGGGGTATCATATCTTGTATCATCAAACATTGATCATCAATTATCATAAATTATATGACCTTGCCTTTAGATTAGTTTCACGTGTAGCTTAGGCCTTTTAGTGTGTTCGGTCAGTCTCTTATAGTTAAGCTATAAGTACAGTGGCCAGCACATCAAGTTACTACAATCTGTCAAATTTCCTCAGTTGATATTGAACCAAACACGTTTGACATAAAAGTGAGGTTCGATTGAAGAAATTTGACAGATTGTAGTAACTTGATGTGCTGGCCACCGTACATTGTACATACTCTGATTATTAACTGTCTGAACGAAACTGACAGATTCAAATGTCAAGTTACCATACATTTTGATTTGTCAAAAAGATAAAAAAATTATGCGAATGACATCATTGCCATCTACTAGTTTAGTTCGAAAAAAATATAAATCATAGTTTTCTTTAGGGCCGTTTAGGTACAGACAACCGCACATCAGTTAACCACAACCTGTCAAAATTCCTTGATGTTCAACCTTATGTGTTACACCGTAAATTTAAGGTCGATTGAAGAAATTTGACAGTTTTGTATAATTTCATGTGAGGCTGTACTTACTACGTAAGCATCGAAGGGACCCCTCTCTTCCTATGCTTACGTATTAAGAGGAACCTAACTGGGGACACTTTCACGTAGCTGTAGGATGTGAAGGTGTGATCTCCGGTCTCTGGAGGTCACACTTAACTAGTACTCTACGGATGCAATTTAGTTTTCGAAACATGGTTACAATCGTTATTTATATCCGCTGTACAGAAAATGATAGTGTAAATGATCGGTGTGATTCGCTGACTCATTTCAATAAAGTAATGATGGCACCACTGCCACTTACTGTATAATAAATAAGGCATGGTAGCCGCATTGGTTATCATTCATCATCATAATTATTCAGCCCACATCCACCCACTGCTGAGTATCTCTATCACGCCACTGTCAACGGTCCCCTGCCCTGCCATCCTTACCTACTAATATTATAAATGCAAATGTAACTCTGTCTGTTACTCTTTCATGGATTTTAATGGAATTTGGCATACAGATCAGTCACGGTCTAGACCTTGAGAATGAACGTAGGCTACTTTTTATTCCGAAAAGGGGGCTGTAAGGGGGGTGAAAAGTTACTATTCCACGCGGACGAAGTCGCGGGTAACAGCTAGTTGGTTATAAAACATGGTAACTCCGTTGGTTCCTCAAACACCCGTTTGTCACGACTTTCTTGACGTATTATACCTAAGCACGTCACCCTTTTTCTATCGTGTTTAAATCGTGACGTTAAAGGTTGCTATCTATGGACCATGCTTTAAACGTGCAAGTATAACCCAAAGGCCAAAGATAATTCGATCAAGTCATTTGAAACGACATTGTGTCCAGATGGACTTGACATTGCTGGATGTCATCGCACGAGCGACAAACGACTAGTGCTGTCGCTGTTGGTGCAAGACCGAGGCACACTTTCGGCAGTATTGACTATTGATCATGCGTCAAAATGATTTTGAAACTGCTCTTCTGACAATAATGTCTATGGTTTGGTAATCTTCTTTACTTCACAATTAGGTATTTAATTTAAAATGACTACACTATTGAAGCATTTTCAAATTTATCTCTCAGAATTCTACCGTCACAAAATAAATGCGGAAATATGAGGTCGGGTTTTATCTTTTGTCCGTTTATACGGGTCAATCTTGGTCTTACCGCGTAAATACATTCTCACATCTCATATTGACCGGACTCCGTACTAAGTAGCTTAAGCACTTGTGTTACAGACAACAGAGGAAGCACAAATACTTAAATGCATAATTATACCCAGAAACTGAACTAACACACTTGTTTAAGAACACTTGTTCATCACACGAATGTGTGTCCAGGGTGGGGATCGAACCTATGACCTTTGGCTTATGAGGCAGGGTCACTACAAAATGCGCCATCCGGCCAGTCAGTCATGATTGAAACAAGACCAATATATGTGTACACGCGTAGACCACGGTCATTGTCATCCGAAAATAACTTACACAAACGCAAGACTAGAAACAAGACCGATATTATGCAACACTATAACGACACGTGCTTTTCAGTTCACGTGCTGGAAGCAGTAGTAGCTCGTAAAACAATTATCTCTAACTATACTGCAGCTATACCTACTGTTTACGTTTCCTTTAGTTATTTCGAATGGCAAATGTTTTCAACTGATATGATAGATTAAATACTCGCCTATGTCAATAATGTGAAGTGTGAAAAGGAGGAACTGAATGGTCTCGTCTCAACTCAGTGTCTTTCCTGGTTGTGTCCAAAGCCGTTTTGCTACGGAGCCCGGGGTACGCTTAACTATCATGATATAAGATTTTGTAAGTGTGGAAGTTGTACATTGTACTGCGAAACTCTTAGACCAAAGACCTAAAGAAATTCAGGTGACTCGCTTGCTCGTTTGCCTTCCTATATTTAAAAAAAAATCAAACTATATGCTTATCTGGTATACTATGTATAAAGAGATAATTGCTGTAGAAATCGACAAAACTTATATAAAAACCGAAAAAGCGAAACACTAGCGCAATGCAATCAACGCCCAGCGCCATCTATTGGCACATGTCTGAGTTAAGTCCAAAGACGAAGTGAGAGTGGGCCATTAGTTTGATAAAGCTTTATAAACTACTAGCGGCCGCCCGCGACTCCGTCCGCGTGGAAAAGTAACTTTTTACCCCCGTTTTAACCCCTAACAACCCCCTTTTCGCAATAAAAAGTAGCCTATGTCCTTTCTCAGGGTCTAGATTATCTGTATACCAAATTTCATTTAAATCCGTTGAGTAGTTTTGGCGTGAAAGAGTAGCAGACAGACAGAGTTACTTTCGCATTTATAATATTAGCATGGATTAGTATGGATAGACCAAGGTACAATAATAAACATTCCCTTTTGTCAACAGGAAACCACCTCCCCCGCCTAAGAAGATCTTCGAATACCTGAACAAGCATGTGGTCGGTCAGGAGTACGCCAAGAAGGTGCTCTCTGTGGCCGTGTACAACCACTACAAGAGGATCTACAACAACGTCACCAGCGGCACGCCCAACGACGCGCACCACCCGTTGCACCATACACATAGAGGTGAGTTTGCTGCAGCACAATAATATAAGATGCTCTTCGCAGTAGTGTACAACTACTCAATAAAACAGGATCTCAGCAGGCCTTCAGGGTGAGGATGACAGACTCAATTGGTACTTAGTCTGTTCTTTTGTGCCTGTTAACCTCATATTTGGATCTCACGGCCGCTTACCATCGGGCGGAGTGAGGTCATCTTGGTTGTCCACAATATAAAAAAGAGGGTGTCTTTTATGTGATAGGTGGCAAACGAGTACACGGATCTCGTGATGGTAAGCGATTGCCGCCGCTCATAAACACCTGCAACACCAGTAAAATCACAAGTGCGCTGCCTATCTGTAATCCCCTTTCCCCCAATTGGGCCTCCGGTATCCCTCACTCACTCGTTGAAACACAGCGCAGGCGCAGCGTCTCGCCGGTCTTCTTTGAGGCCGTGGTATCACTTCGGTCTACTACACTAACGACTACACCACACCATACACAACACATAGAGGTCAGTTTCCTGTTGCATCATCAGGCCAGTTTATCATTTCTTCGGAACCCGCCGTACAGTTAGACCATGATTTTGTAAGTCTGGTAATAACAATGAAGCGATTCTGACCTTCTTAACCCTTAGACGGAACCAATTAGAAAATTGTTACAATAAAATGAATAGAATATTCAATGTTGAATATCGCAACAAAGACCTTGTAACAAGTTGTGCTACTGCTATATCTGAGATTAAACTGACAGATGCAAAAGTCAACTTCACATACATTTTGACGTTTGCATCTGTCAAAATGTAGGTATGTAGACTTGACATTAGCTTGTGTTCTGAGTTTCTTAATAAAAATATGCAGACTTTTATACTATTTAAGCCGTACCGAATATGCTATCAAGTGTTTATCTAATATGCAATAAGGATGCACCTATTTATTCAAAACAATGATAAAAATATACAGCGCGATAAACGTTTACATTTCAATAAATGTACTTACTTGGAATTGTCCAAAATGACTAATGTACCCAAGTATTCGAAAGTAAATAAACTTTTCAATTACCAATTAAAACGGCACATTACACTTCAATAATTGAATTCAAATATGATTTATTTAACGTTTGTTTTATATTTTTAGATGACATGCGAAAGTTAACACGTGAATTTAGGCAGGCGGTGGCACTATTTAGTAAGCAGGCTAGGCTCTTGGTTAAACGGCTAATATGCCCCTTGCAATAATTGTAAACGATATCTTGGTTGTCTAGCATCACGATGGATCGATGATATTACCAAAATAGGAGGTACTACTTGGATCCGAGCAGGTCAGGACCGGGTACAAAGGCCTATTCTCTGCAGTGGATACTTCCAGGCTGATGATGATGATATTAATATTTTTAAGGCTGTTAGACGTATCTAATACGTCAGTAACTAGTAGTAGAAATTCATTTCTTTCTACATAAGAGTTATATTGCTCAATTTAGCCTAAGGCAAAAAATACAAGCAAAACTTGAAGAATACTCAGGCACATTCAAGCTAATGTTAACACACAAGGTTGAATTTTAGCACTGTTTGGGAATGTTTTTCGCAATCTACTCAATTAAGTACTAACTACATCCTACCTCGTTATTGCTTTTAGCAATATAATACTTTAATAACTACCAAAAGACAGTAGCCGTGAATATTAAGACGCTTCGGATTTTTTAACAATCATTTGAATTTATGAATAACGAATTCACGATTCTTTTTAATTTCTGCAATATATAATAATCTTTTCTGGTAATTGATTGAATTGCTATAAAACGATATTTAACTATTCATCACACTGCATTGATTACACAAAAGTAATACAGTTTTTATAGCAATTAAGGCGCCAGATTAAACGGTAAGTTAATTATAAATAATTTATGAAGACGAGAGCTATTATTTAATTTTAAAATTTCGTCCGAATGGTTTGTTGAAGAGTTTTTAAGTGCATTATGTACTTAAGAAAAATTGCATTTAAAAAGTATGAGAGCGCACTTGTCTTGGGAAAGCCAAGAGGGAGATGGGATACGCGTTAATTAAGAACCTCCATACTTTGTCGGTCAAAAACAGCGATGTTAGGGACATCCCTAACATATCCGATGTTAATAAATATCCGTAACCGTAACTGAATCCGGAATAAAAGTTTCAGATAGTATCGTACATATTAGTTCTTTAAATCTTCGCCTTGTATTATAACAATTATTATTATAGACGAGTGTTAACGAGACGGAAATTTTTAAGCACATAATGATGTAGGTACTTACTGTTTGGACGTTTCGGCTGCGTGACAGCAGCCGTGGTCACATAATTATGCATTAAGCAGTAAGTACATAATTATGTGCTTAAAAATTAACGTCGCGTTATTCCCGTCTATAATAATAATTGGATCGAGCCTAATAGAGACACGTTATAACATAGTTTTCAATACGGCTCCGCCAATTTCAAAAGTAAAATTTTGTAATTTCCTTTTGAAATTCCTAAGTAGAGTCACAGGTGCGCTGCCAACCTTTAACCCCCTTACCCCCCAATCGGGCCTCCGGTACCCTCACTCGCTCGACGAAACAGCGCAGGTGCCTTCACGGCGCTCTTCTGTAAGGCCGTGGTATCACTCCGGTCGAGCCGGCCCATTCATGCCGAAGCGTGGTTAAAAAACCTTAACATCCCTGGTAAAAATGTCGTAAAACGCATCGTTTCTAAACAGTTGTGTTGTAACGCAAATAGCGCACAAACAAATTTAGCGAAAGCGTAGCAAATTGTGACATGCTTGGTCGAATCTTATTTGACCTTTCCTTGCTACTTGACGCTGTCGATTTTAACTACAGACTCGCTAGGGAAAACTACAAGTAATTTCTAATTGCATTATAGGTGTATACAAAACAAAAGGTAGTAGTAGTAATCGTGGGAAATATGCAATGGATTCAACATTGAATTGTGGAGATGTAAATAAAAGGTCATATTTTTTCTCAGTATTGTATAGAAAATGTCTTGGAACTTGCGAACTTAATACAATAAATATAAGTGATTTCCTATACCCGATATTACGACTGTAGCCGCCAATCTGAAGAGCGATTTACACTTCAATAAGTACAGTAGCGAGTTAAGTTGCTTCATCGGCGAGTTAAGTCATTTTTGCCGTTCACACAGCAACGAGATTTCGAAGATGTGCTCAAGTAAATGTGCACTTGCTTTTCCACAACCCATTTTCGATAACTGAAGATGATGAAGTACTAAGCGCCTGTGCTAGGTTTCGCCGAGTGAGTGAGGTTACCGGAAGCTGAATCAGGGAGGAAAAGGGTTTAAAGCAGTGGTTCTTAACCGGTGGTCCGCGGACCACATCGTATAACAAGTGACGTGACGTGATGAGTCGAGTCAACACGAAAGTCAACACAACGCAAACGGCGCCGCAACGCATGTCCGAAGTGTGTGGTCCCTGACACGACAAACATATGGTAAAATGGTCCCTCATGGCTCAAAGGTTAAGAACCACTGGTGTAAAGCGTTGGCAACGCATTTGTGACTCCTCTGGTGTTTTAGGTGGCAGACGGATCACTGGCGATGATGGTAAGCGATTACCGTCGGCCATAGACACCCGCTATACCGGTTGTCTTTAGGCGGCGCAAATCGCTTAGCATCGATCCCTCTGCCGCACTGCCTGCTGCCATCTGTCACATTACAGATCCTACTTTTAATTTCATGCATACGTCGCTTCTATATAAATTCACTTGTTAATTCATTACTCTTGTTACAGATCTGCTCCACATAAGTCACGCTACGGGCGGAGGCGGCGGAGGTGCGGAGGTCCTGGAGAGGCAGCATCACGAGCTAAGGCTAGACAAAAGCAACGTACTGCTACTGGGACCTACTGGGTGCGGTGAGTACCAACATCATCAACATCATCATCTCAGTTAAAAGTCCACCGGTAGATATAGGCCTCCTCCAATGTTTTCACATCTGGGCCCGGAACCACTAACCCCTTAAAGGGTTTCGGTTGGTTTTTAATAGCCTTTTCAAAACCCTATCAAATTGGTAAGGGTATTAGCTTATCTCATCGGTACGCTAAACATTGCATTACGGTAGTCACTCTAACCATTGAAAGCCCTATCTTTGGCTTACTCTATACAATTGGGTTTAAGAATTCAACCAAGTTACTTTAATCAGTAAGATTGTTTTTTTTGCGCATCTCTTATTCTTATGGTACCCATTTTTTAACCTCTTCGCGCAAAGCACCACCATTTGATTGCGTGGAAACAAGATAATCAATCAAGCAGTTATTACCATATTTATGGAGTTACCAAATATTATCGGGTAACATTTCAATTGGGGTAGGGTAACCTACTGAGAAGGTAACTTTATCAATAGAATTAACTCAAGGACCATGTGCCGCCTGGTCAGAGTTTGTTTACGAAAATTCCACGAATTTAGGAAAGCTTTCTTTCTGCTAAAACAATTCGGAATTTCCTTAAACATTACATTCAACTGGTGGGTCGTTTGTCGTGTTGACAAGAATCGTAATGTAAAACTTAAAATGTTATACTTACGTGATTTTTTTTCTGTACTGACTCGCTGGAGTTTGTTAAACACTAGAAACAAAATTGTTTTTATAGAAATGAAAAAAAAAAGAAATGTCTAGCATTACGTCAATAATCGTAACGCATCTTCAACGCGACGTTACAAAAAATAAACAAAGTCAGGATGAGCAGACAGTCTTTCATTGTCTCGTGCAAAGATAATAATTCTCGATCGAAGTTTTAATAAAGGGATAATTTATCCAGCTATGACTGTAAGTGGAAATTAACCATCAGTTTCATAACCTCAAAAGTCCTTTTAAGGAAAATTGCATAATAATAATCTGTATGCAAATTTCATGTAAATTGTACAATGAAATTATTAACGCAGCGTAAAATACACATAAATGAGTCATAAACGTTGAAAGTTACGTAAATTGATCAGATCGGCGTTGTGTAAGCAATGAGGGATTGGTAAGGAAATAGTAAAAGTTTGATTGCTACTTAATTGGGGGTCTTGGTTGAAAGGGTTTTAGACGCGCATAAACTATCGTAATAGGATATGCTTTCTTTGACACGAAGCTATAAGCATTAATTATGAAGTTTTCCTTCTCTGTTGGTATAAGTTATACTCCTGAGGGCCGGTTTTATGATCCGTATTTACGTTATGACTAAATTGACTATAGGTATGTTAGAAACAATGGTCAAAGTGACTACAAATTGACCATAAGACTATAATCCACCTAATTATACTCCTAATCTTGCCACTATTCAATATCATGATAGGAAGTAAAAGCAAACAATTAAGAATAAGGCTTTAAAAATATTAACAATACGCCAATTAGCTTTTAAAATATCGGCACTAAGCTAGACGCTGATGACCTTAATATTGCTGTTGCTAAAACAGCCTTGCAAAAATTATTTACAGCCCTTAAGGACATCAGCAAAAAATTGCGACATGGATTCGGTTTCTCCCACATCGGGTCATGGCGCCGCGGTGGCTTAACAAAGAGGATAAAGGTTACATGTGCTTATTATTATGAGGCACGTACGATGATACAGCTATCTCATGTAATCGTGCAACGACGGACGATAACCGAATATCAAAATGTAATCTGAAGTAGAATCTTTGTTGTTTATAGGCTCTGACAAATGAAATCTGTGATAATAAATGTAAACAAAATTATACTTATTTACTTACTCCTCTGGCTCAGCGACCCGAAACGAGTCTTGGCCTCCGAAACAAGAGAACGCCACTTCGGTCGATCCTGTACCACTTGTTGCCAGTCCTTGGCCTGAAGTTCTCGCAGATCACTCTCGAAGACGTCTTTCTTATAACAAACAAAATTATACATGGACTTAATCAATTAGATTTAATAAAGTTAAATATATAAAAGCTTGACAAACCTTAAACGTGAAGTAGGGCGACTCCCTAATGCACCAACGGGTCCGTCAGAAAATTGCTAGTACATAATTACTATTGATTCAATGCCATCATAATCACAACTATAAGTATATTATAACCAATAACCAGATACTATTGGAAACTCATTCTAATATCTTATATTGGAATATCTTAGAAGCAATTGGATCTCAGTGTCAACACCTCAATTAAATCCAAAACGGTTAGCACATGTGTACTTATTCATCTCCGTTGATAACCTGATTCCAATAAGGCTTATTTTAAAATGTACATTTAAAGTCAAGGTTAGTCCAGATCTAATGCAAGCATGCGATCGTGTGAATGTTACTCTAAAAATATATAATATCTGAAAATAATATAAATGTTTTTAGTTTTCGTGACCTGCTGGGTCGTAAAAAGATGTATATGAATGTTGCCATTGCTCTTAGTCAATTGTAGTGTCATTGACATTTCTAAATTCAGGTATTTCACAGGGGTCAGTTATTGGTCTATTGTTATAAATTAGCCCATTTCTGGCCTTGTGTATATATGTAGCGTAGGTTGAGGTTTTTTTGGCAATGAGTAGGCGCTGGATCTATTTAACTTACATAAATAAATTTTGTGCAACGTCACTTGCATATATTATCCGCTACTTTCGTGAAATTCATCTCAGAAATACTGGTTCAATTGCGTGCATGCATTTCTCCTAATTATTTTACAATAGGATGTGAAATAAATGCTAGCTAACTAGATTATACTGGTCACGGTATTCATATTGCTACAATAGACTCAAGTTCATTGTAGGAACACCCACTATTCCTTTTGTGTTCAGCCTAATGATTCACCAGTGAAAGCTTAACTGAGTTTTTTTTTCTACTTCTTTTTGTATCTTTATTTTATTGTGCACCAAAGTGTGATATAAATAAAACATTACAGTCTGTAAGATGATTGTTCAGTTTTTTACTATCTCTTGCATCACTTCTGAATGCTGATTTATTCCTTAGTTGTTATTGCTAATGATGACGAATAAATTATGGAATATATTGTTATTTTTAGATTTGAGAAAAAGAAATATACTAGTCAATTAGTCGTTTAACATTGTCATTAAATAATAGTGACTGGAGACTGTCCCGATAGCGCATTTTGTAGTAACCTTGCCTCATACGCCAGAAGTCGTGGTTTCGATCCCCACACCTGTGTGTTCGTGTAATGAGCACTCTGTGTCTGATATCCGTAACAGAAGTGCTTATGCTACTCGTCAGTATATGAGAAGTTTCATGAATTTGTTTATTTTATTTTCTTCGCCACAACACATCTTATTAAATTACTTTTGTTCCACCTTCTCCGACCTGTTTAAAGCATGGGCACAATATATTTCATTTTATTGTAAACTAATTTTACGCGATAACATATGATTCTCAATCTTGTATCATTTGTTAAGCTGTTAACTTTGGCTATGCTATGAATAATTTACATTTATCCATATCATTAGCACTCTGTTTCATGGAAAAACTGCACATCGTTGACATATAGTGGCAAATATAAAAATTCGGAATTTTAATTGCAAAATCCAAATGATAAATATCACGATATAATTTGTTTTTAAATGTCCAAGTTAATCTGTTAAATTTTATAATACAAGTATGTCGGAAATTTAAAAAAATAACATTGAAAACCCCAATAACATTCCGTACAGTAATTGCCTAGCGCGTCAACAAATTTTTGGTTATGTCGCATTGAAACGAACGATCAACGAACTTTGTCTATTTATTTTGTGCTTTTACTTAGTATTTTCGGGTTTGTGATCACCAATCCGTATATATACGCTTGCCTAGGGTGCTGATGATGCCTAACCCCATCATAGTAGCGATGACTTGATTTCTATGATGGATGCCTTTGCCCTGCAGTTGAACAGTACTCGTATTTAGGCTAATACTTTTATTAACTTCACTTTTACTTAGTATTTTGTGTGTATCGTGCCTGCTATTGTTAACACACGGACGCCGCCATTCCGCACATGGAATGGCAACAAAATCTGCCGATTTCGTATTCAAACCATCCACGGTCGAGCATTAAAGTGCGATTACTTAATTACATTAGACAGATTAGATCGTTTGGATGCACACTACGTGCAGTAGACTAGAATTTGTCTACTTTAGGAAACATGCTTGGGAAATAGTTGGACATATGTCCAATATTGTCCAACCATGTAACGGGTATGGCGATAAAATTTGAATACAATGAGCCCCTCAGTAAAGAGACCTTTTTGATTGAAGGCGTCTAACTAATTTTGGAAATCTAGTTAAGCCTGGAGAAATGTTTGCACATTTGAATACAATGGCGGTCGCATTTGAATTAGGAGAACACATTTGGATATTGATTCTTATGTCATTTTGTGACAAGGACTATGAACGAGCTAATATTTATTGTTATGTTGACGTATTAGTAAAACGGAAATAGTACATTCGAAGTTGCCAACCTAGAGATATGAGCAAATGACCTAAAACATATAAAATCTTTAGAAATAAGACTTTCATAAACATGTATAAGCTGCTGCTTTTTTTATTGTAATCATTGACAAGTTAGGCTTGTTTGTTGTTTTTTTTCGTAAGATTGTTTTTTAATTAAGTACTTCTTTCAAGTTATTTAAGATTTTATTTGATTTTGAATTCGTTAACGTTTCTATAAAAGTTTCAACAGGTTTTAAGTAAAAGATTTATGTATTGACCTGTTTAGATAATTTTAATTTAATTGATTTATAAACAGCTTGACAAACAAGTTTCAAGTGCATGCTAATGATGACATAACGTGAGTTTTAATCACATAAATATCAAATCATGTTCAAACTTATATTGTGGACATTGGCGTTTTACGAGCTAACTATGTAATGCGATTTTTTCCATATATTTAAATACATATTAAGAAATAATCAAGTTGTTCATTGTTAAAAACAATAAAATTAGTTGTGGCATTTCCTTATTTCTCCATAATCTCTGTGTGTGTACTAGTAGAATTAATAAAAAAAATCTCAGAAATGAAACGAAACAGTTTGTCTTTCTGAATATGAATCTACATCGTACTAACGATAAAATTAATTTAGCTATGCAAATTAATTTTAAAGAAACATAAATGAAAACATGTTACTCATTTATTTAGTAACGAAGCCATTCCAATAACCACATCTCATGTATAACCAAATCAAAACATTAAAGAACTACTGTTATTTGAACCCTTAACATTTAAAAATACTATTTTAAATGTTCAACCTGCATTTTCTATTGAATGAGATAATCTATTAAAGTCGCTAGAATGATATGACTTGATATTATATTAAATGAAAACTTTCAAGTAGAATTTTGAAAGAATTTGACCTATACTTTTAAACGAGTCTCTTAAATTTTAATATTCTAGTTTTGAACACGACTCGTCCATTTAAACCTTACACCAGTTTTTTAAAACCGTCTCATTAAAATCTTACTCTGACATCTGACTGGCATTTATAATTACACCAATAAAAGTTAACAATTTAATTGGAGTCCGATGTTCCTTTTCTTTAAAGTGATGTAGCTCCTGAGTGAGTTCAAATGAACCAGTTCACTAATACAAGCTCGATCTTTTCACTTGCTATTTCTTGTCCCATGTAGTTCAGTAGTACATTTAGCTAATAAATTATGCTCAAGCAATAAAGCGCAAATACAACACAGAATTCATGGTTCAAATCGAAACATAAGATAAAAATTACGGATAAATTAGTGGCCCTCATACATCAAAGGTCGTAAGTTGGATTCCCACTTTGTACAAAATATTCCTATGATTAAACACTTGTGTAGTAGTAGTAAATATTCCTATGAGTAGACACTGGACGTGTCTGACATTAAAATATACATTTGTGGTTTCAAAGTAGATTCTTTTCTGTCGCACACATGCTTAACCGCCGTTTTGGAGTCATGCGACGATTTTTTTTATGTGTGAGGTGACAGTCAAGTAGACGGATCACCACCGAAGCCACCCGCACGACCAGTAAATTCACAAGTGCGCCTTTTAATCCCCTTTCTCCCCGATTGTTTCGATTGATGTATAAGCTGTTTGACTCTCTTTAGTTCAGTGAACTGTTAGACCAAGTGTTGTACCATATAATGATCCGCTGGACCGACAGCTTAATCCGTCGTTATATCATCGGCGCCATCAGTGAAAGTGCAAATTGTTCGTGGTCGTGAGCCCGTATCCTATAATAGTCGGTTTCTGAGCGAGTAAAAGTGTTTCGTAGATAACTGTTGCTATAATTATGTTTGCTACTGTTTACTGTTATGTAATTTCGTTATGTATATCTGTCATCGGAGAATAACAAGAATCGTATGTTGATCAATTTTGCTAGGTAGTTGATCAACTTTAGGAAAATATCCGTGGGAGAGCCAGGTTTCGGCATGAATGGGTAAGATCGACCGGAATGATACCGGCCGGCCTCACAGAAGACCGCGGCGTCACATCAGGTTTCCACAACCTGTCAAATTTCCTCAGTTGATATTTAACTTAAGGAGTTTGACAGTAAGATGACAATCTATTGAAGAAATTTGACAGTTTTGTATACTTTGATGTGTGGCTGTACGTACCGGTGAAGGGCATCGACCTTGATATTATATCCCATCAGGTGAGATCAAGGCTAAACGCGCCAAAAGTATATGTGCACTCAGACAGCCATTAAGCGGCTAAATGTATGGTATGTGCTTTTACGGTCACCATACTTGATTGTTATGTTCTCTCGAGAGTTTTTTTATTACTGTCATTAGTTTTATGATGGTATTTATTAGTATGCATTAGATAAGTGTACTTATTACTTTAAATTGGTTCTAAAGTGATAAGAAATTACGGTAATGTGAGGGAAGATTACCAATAGGGGAGAAAGGGGAGTCAACATGTTGGCAATAGTCTGTCACTTATTACATAAAAGAAGCCCTGTCACTCCTTAGGATGGTCCTGCGGCTACAATCAGCGGCAGAAGTCACTATACACTCTATGTGTTCAAAAAGAAGTTAACAATCAATCTTTCGAAATGTCACTTTTATGATAGTATTTATTTGTAAGCGCTTAATGAGTTACAGATATCTAAACAGTAGATATTCATTCTCTGATGTTAAGATATTAGACGTCAATATTTTTGTGACGATCGAAAAGTCCAAGGCTAGGTACTTAACCCGATAAGTTTATTAAAATCGGTACTTTACAATGATTTACAGATACATTCAGTTCCATATCCTTCAATACAAACGATCAGTTAAATATTCTTCAATCTAAACTATTATTTTAACAAGTGAGCGTTAAAAATGTTTGCAAACAATGACGTTAAGTTCTTAAGATATCTTTGAACTTTGCGTAACAAATAAATGGTTCGCACAATGACCTTTCCGAATACTTCCTTATCGACATAATAGCGTGTTAATTGCAATAACATTTATGATTCTTAGCAAACATTCGTTTATTGTAGTTGTCTGTGGCTAGAGTTCAAGTTAAAAAAATCTTAGCATAGTGGCACGCCCTCACTTCTTCCAAAAAGAATCAATAGATGGCGCTGGGCGTAGATTACATCAATTCAATTAATTTATAGCAAGTCACATTACATAATAAAAGATGTTATAATAACACAATAGGTTTGTCGCCCTGTAAGGACATAGCATGACAATTATTTACATAATAGAAAATTGGATTAATGGTTATGTTCATGTCACGTTCTAAAAGCGATTATTATTAATTTGATTAAAATTATCATTATAAGATTCTTTAATTTGTAATAATATGATTCATCATTATAACAAATGAAATGCACATCGCGCAGTGTTTCGCTTTTTCGGTTTACCTTTAAGTCTAGACATTGTCTATAGAAGTTACCTCTTTATAAATAGTAAAGAGAAACATAGCGCAGGCACTGTTTCAGGTCTTCTCATTCATGCCAAAGCGTAGCTCTCCCTCGGTCATAATGGTAAGTGAACGTGTTACCAAGCCTAATGAATAACAAAAATGCGATTAAAGTGGAGTAGTGTAACATTTCCGACAATCCGGACCGACTGAGGAAGTAGTTGCGTACGCGCAGTAATACTATTGCATAAACTGCATAACAGTACAGTAGTCTGCGAAGAAAGGCTTACACTGTTGACTCTTATGCCAATGTGCTAAGGTTTACATTTGCATGGGATTGAATATTGGTGTCGGTACTGCACACATGTAACATTGCAAATTATTGTGTCTTCTTGGTTATGAACATTACTTCTAGAATTAGGATGTCGTTCACCTTACTTTGTTAAACGATGGTTTCGTTAATGCATTCATGGCAATGGCGTATTTGAACCTGTACAAACATTCGTGTGATGAACACTTGTGTTTGTTCAGTGGCTATATGTATTTGTAATTTCTCTGATGTCTGAAATCTATAACACAAGTTACGGTACTTCATACGTAGTAGTCAGTTCAATATAATTACAAGTTTGAATTTATAGATGAATATATTAGTGACGCGCCCTTACTTAGTATATAATATTCGTTTAGGTAACTAAAGTATTTCCGCAATTTTAAAATACTACGAGCGTTTCCATACTAATCTAATGTATGAGGACGTTGACCCTAAATTGCAACAATTTTACCTCTATAAATAGTAGATATAGATATTATGTATAGATTAATCATTTATTACTTCAATCGCAGGATATCCTCGTGTAATCATTGCTAACCAACAAGCAGTAGGGCCTCAAAAATATTTATTTTAATAATAACTATTTTCTTTTACAATATTAAATATAATTAAACACAGAAAAACAGGCTACACACACATATAAGCTCGTTACTAATGAACTCACCGTGTTTCCCCGTGATCGCAGAGATCAGGAGAGATGCGATATAATGTACAGTCAGCCATACATCAGGTTACCACAACCCGTCAGATTTCCTCAATTGATATTCAACCTAACGTGTATAAGTGTCGATTGAAGAAATTTGTCAGTTTTCTATACTTTCATGTGTGGCTGTACGTACTACTTATAAAAGAAGTCGGTTAATAAATTAAGGACCAAACCAGCCGACTTCTGCGTTCTGATTGGTTAGTGTTGTTAATCATTTCAAATTGGCGCGTTCTAAACTACGTAAGGACAGATGACAGGTTATTAACCTTTGCTGCCATGACTGCTGTTATGTAGTGCACGTTCTGTTTAAATAAAACGCTAGTTATTTCTTTATAAAAGTCGTTTAAATACATCAGTTGCGCTAAATTAAAACCTTTGTTCTTTTGGGTACATAGTAACATACATGATGTATGATGAAATATGTGCCAAGTTAGTATAAAGTTTAAATACAAAGTTTTTTTTTATTTAATAATTCTAGCTGTCAACCCTACCCAACCGATCATGCCAATCATTTATGTAATATCACTGTATGAGAGTTTGATTGCCCGTGTCATACCTACAAGATGTATGGGGCATGAAATTGAAATATGGCATTTCCTCCTAAAATAGACATGGGCAATTCTTTATCTTCAGTAATTTTAACATTTACTTCTTTTTTGTTTTTACATTTTCGAAAGCCAAAAATTACTCGTAGGGAATATATTTCCATAATGGTCAAGTGCCACGGGCCTAATAGGTAGTTTCATTTGAGTCTCATAAATTAGCAAATATAATATTTTTATTTTATTTATTAAAAATTATGACTCCTTTCTAATCGCAAGTCGAAACACCTTAACTAATAAAAGAAACACGTAGAAACAAACAAAATAAGCCAAGTTAAAAAATAAATAGCGGGTTTACACCTGTAATAAAAGGCATCAGTCATGTTAAATTATAGCATTATGTAATGTCATTATATCCTAAATACAAGCCCCCGAGCATGACGGTTAAATTTTAACGTTTTCGCGCATAATAATCTGCGAGTAAAAAGTAGAATTGCTCAGTCACACCAAAACTGGTTTATAATGTTATGCGCGCGCGCATGTAATCAGACATCACACACGACGACCTGATCCCAAAATAAGTAGCTTAAACACTCTTATTTTGGGTATCAGAATCAACGAAAGTAACACAAATATTCTTAAATAGTTCTTACATAATTTTAGACTGGCTTGTTAGTGCAGTGGTTAGTAAGTCACAATTTAAGGTCGCTTCGATTGGGGTGCGATGGCCGGGTTAGGCCAACATTTTGTTTGAAATTCTCATTGTTAGCCCCGAGTTAGGAGCTTGGCGGTTTTGTACCCGCGCGCCGTATAAAGCACGTTGCCGTTAGTATTTGGCCCCATCATTCTTCGGTTGTGTCACACTGGTGTTCCATCGAAATGAGAGGGTAAATAGAGAGTGCACTTGTGGCTTCTCACACACTTGTGCACTATTAAATGTCCTGCGTCGATGGCTGATCATTGAAACAGGCCGCCATAGCTGAAATATCGTTGAGTAGGACGTTATTATTTCACAATGATCAGACAAAAAAGCAAGATATTTGCACAAGTGTGTGTGCAGACACAAGTGCACTCTCTATTTACCATCTCATTTCGATGGGACTCCAGTGTGGCACGATCAAAGAGAGATCAGGCGCAGGACCAACAGCTTAATATGCTGTCTTAGGCACGGGGGTATAAGATAGCTATCTTTCGCACTTCTGGGTGACACTGATTTTTTATCTGAAAGACTCAGACACAAACTTAACCCGACCCGGAGATCGAACCCGTATTCCAAGCGCAGTAGTCGCTTTTTAAAGTGCGACCCTGCGCCACTGAGCCAGTCGAAATTATATAATCGTATGTTGTTTACGGTCTCGACTTGGTGTCAGCAGTTTTTTGACCGACTTCTGATAGATATTGCCTGAGGGTACCTGTATCGGTTTCCGGTCTAGTTTATAAATACATATGTTACTGGCAACTTCTTGTATCTGCCATTATATACGATGCCTATGTACTTATATAAAAATTAGTACTTTGAGTTAGTTTCCCGGTACAGTCGAGGAGATAAATGTGTTTTGAAGATTCGATTTTGATTTGATTAATTTTATGCAAATATTTAAGAACAAAATTGATTTGATGGCCTTTGATTGTGACATTATGTAATATCAACTTACAGAATCCACATTGATATAATAGGTTGGCCTTGTTATCAGATTCGTAATGGATAGCAATGTGTCATTTGAGCACAGTCATTATCATGAAGGTCCCCTTATAAATCTATGTTTTTGCAACAGGTTATTTCTCTTTAGGCGCCATTTATCTCAGCAAGCCAAAATGTAAACAACTTGCACTTCATACCTAATGAAATACGGGTGCTATTTGTATGTAAATCTTTTTTATAAGTGATGATTTTTAAAGTAGGTAATTTTACATTTGCCTTGTAAATTAAGTACTTTTCGGTGTGTTTAATGACATGCTGTTGCAATATTTACAAAACTTTTGAAATTACATTGACAATCTATGCGGTCAATCTTCAAATGGTTTATTTTTACTGACAATATTGTTTTATGGCGTTTTGATGGCATAAACATTTAAATTAATATAATATGCAACTTTAGTTGATAAGGTATTTTTGTCTCTGACTCTACCTAAAAGGTTTAACGACGGTAATAGTTATTTTTAAAAATAACGAAATAGTTTGAATAACAACAACGTTGCGTCCATTACAATAAGGACGTCGATTGTAGTCCTAAATAAACTAAATCTAGCCTTAAGAAATGCATTTTCCTCGATTTCGTATCGCAACTCTACGAGTTACAAAACTAGCCATTTCTTAGTAAACAGGCAATTCGTTTGTGGAACATCAAGAAATGGTTTGTCGTTTTCCTCAATGTTGGTGTACCTTGCAAAAACAATTTGTATTCTTGAAACAGATAGATACTGCAGGTTACTTATCTATTTTAGACCAAAATATTAAAATGTAAGGAATCGCTCGCCATAGTTTTTTATGTTCTGACAATTTATTGCGCAAAATTACTTTGCTGAATGTACTCTGGTCTGGCTTTGCTTGGAGATCATCATCAGGATCATCCCGGTAGTGCCCACTGCTGAGTATATGCCTCCCTTCAATTACGCCAATGTACCCGGTACTGAGCTGGCCGGATCCATGTAGTCCCTCCAAACTTGGCGATGTCGTCGACCCATCGTGATACCGGATGACCTGGACTTCGTCTGCCATTTCTAATACACCACTAGGTCTGCTTGGAGATGCCCCTGATTATCGCCAGCTTGTACAGGGAATGCCTTAGTATTAATTAATGAAATTAACTAATCAGTGTTATCAAGCTCTTTCATAATAATATATATTTTGTACATCAAGTCATAGGAAAATGGTCTCTATTGATTACCCATTAAAATATTTTTTCTTTTCTTTGTTTCCAGGCAAGACCCTCCTAGCACAGACGATAGCGCAGTGCCTAGACGTACCGTTCGCGATCTGCGACTGCACGACGCTCACGCAGGCCGGCTACGTGGGCGAGGACATCGAGAGCGTCATCGCCAAGCTGCTACAGGACGCCAACTTCAAGTGAGTAGCTTTCAATGTCTAACACCGACTAGATAGATCTGGGGGTCTACTCCGCCAAACGATATCGAATTATTCGTAACGATACGTCAGTTCATACAAAAACCCTACTCTAACACAGCTTAAAATACGAATAATTGAATTTCACAGCTTCACAAACGTCAAATCTCTATATCTCGAGACAATACTCTTAACGATACCATCGGTGACGTCGTCGGAATGTTCGTCGATTTGACGTTTGTGAAGCTGTCAAATTCAATTATTCGTATTTTAAGCTGTGTAGGGTTTTTGTATGAACTGACGTATCGTTACGAATAATTCGATATCGTTTGGTGGAGTAGACCCCCAGTACTTGCTACCAAGACGATCTTGCTAAATTAGACGTTACCGTGATGCCTGGACCGACCTCTTTGTCCTACTGCAGGGCCTCCATCATAGAAATCAAATCATCGCTACTATGATGGGATTAGGCTTGTTCACCACGCTTGTCTATTGAGGTTTGGTGATCACAATCCCGAGCTATGGGAAAAATTGGTACATACTTTTTGTTCGACCTTGAAATCCAACTCAGGATGTAAACCATTAGAGCTACGAGACGTCAGTAAAAATACTGATCTGACTGATAAATAAGACATAGTTATAATATTATGAGCATAATCAATTAAAATTGTCTATGTTTTTGTATTGCAGCGTGGAACGTGCACAGACAGGCATCGTGTTTTTGGATGAAGTGGACAAAATAGGCGCCGTGCCCGGTATACATCAGCTCAGAGATGTTGGGGGTAAGTCAATTTTAGGTTCATGTTGTAATATGTGTGCGTAACGACATACCACGAATAATCAGATTTGTGTGAATACAAATGCACGTTATACAACGTAGACGATAACGTTGTGTCGATAAAATGGTTCATGCGCTACAGCTAACATCTTTGGTAGTCGATATAGCAGCACCACACAAAAATATGCTGTTTTATGCATATTGTGAGAGATACTAGACTGGGTAAAAATAACGTCGCGTCGATAAAACAGTTCATGCACTCATTGGATCATTGGTTCTTACGATAGATCCATCGAGTGACTTTGACAGGACAGTAGATAATGCAGCACCACATTATAACTTTCTTACTATAAACTCTTTTATCTTATGTTTATCACTAACTAGTGGCTCGGCTTCACTTCTTTTCGGTTCTTATCTTAGACCAATACCAAGAGATGGCGCTAAGAGGTGCGCACATCGCACAAGTGTTTCGTATTTTTGGTTTGCTTATAAGCATAGACGCGGACTATAAGGTTATCCTTTTTATAAATACTATATATAAAGCGTTTTTTGTGTTTTTTTTTCAGGTGAAGGCGTCCAGCAAGGCATGTTGAAGATGCTGGAAGGCGCCGTGGTGTCGGTGCCGGAGCGGAACTCCCGCAAGCTCCGCGGCGACGCGGTCCAAGTCGACACTACCAACATTCTGTTCGTTGCGAGCGGTGCTTATAATGGACTTGATAGGTGAGTTTTGTTAATTTTACCAAAGTTATTCCGCATTATTTTATTGTTTTTTATATTACATAATTAGTAGGCTCGCCCTTACTTCGTTTCGGGGCTAAATTTTGCTAATAGATGGCACTGGGTTTCAATTATGTCGTGTCAGTGTTTAGTCTTATAGGGTTACATAAATTATTAAAACATTTTAGCGTTTGGGCTACAGATAAATGCATTCTTACGCCCAAAACTAAAAAACATTAGTATTTATCGCACGAACGTGTGTCCAGGGCCCATATTCGTGCGATAAATACTAACTGCGCAGGATCCCCAGATCCTACGACCTTTGGCGTATGAGGCAGAATCATTACGAAATGCGCCATAGGGCCATAACTCACCACCTTTTCATGGTCCTTCGCGCCTGTTCGGTATACGGACCGAATCGTGAGAGACGCCATTGGCACGGGGCTCTTTCCCGTATAGCGCTTGCTTAACTCCTTACATATCTCTTCCGTCTCATATCTGTTTCACCTTTCCCAATCTGGGGCGTGTACTAATACAGTACATGACGGTATTGACGGCGAGCGCTTTATTGCTATGCGTCGCGACGGTGAGCGATAGGCGTATGCGCGCCAGTCCAAATGGGTCGTCAATACAATACCTATCATCTAGCGGATTTTCAACTCATAGCTCCCAGTAGAGGTTTATATCTCGTTTGTCCCCCAGGCTGGTGCAGCGGCGCAACAACGAGAAGTACCTCGGGTTCGGCGCGTGGGACTCGCGCTCCGGCCGCCGCGCCGCGCTGCAGCAGGCCGCCGCCGACGCCTCGCCCAGCGCCGACGCCGCCGCCGAGAACACCGAGAGGGACGCCTGGCTCCGCAAGGTGCAGGCCAGGGACCTCATCGACTTCGGCATGATCCCGGTGAGTGCACACAGTATACAGCAGAGAACACCGAGAGGGACGCCTGGCTGCGCAAGGTGCAGGCCAGGGACCTCATCGACTTCGGCATGATCCCGGTGAGTGCACACAGTATACAGCGGAGAACACCGAGAGGGACGCCTGGCTGCGCAAGGTGCAGGCCAGGGACCTCATCGACTTCGGCATGATCCCGGTGAGTGCACACAGTATACAGCAGAGAACACCGAGAGGGACGCCTGGCTCCGCAAGGTGCAGGCCAGGGACCTCATCGACTTCGGCATGATCCCGGTGAGTGCACACAGTATACAGCAGAGAACACCGAGAGGGACGCCTGGCTCCGCAAGGTGCAGGCCAGGGACCTCATCGACTTCGGCATGATCCCGGTGAGTGACAGGGAATACAAAATGCCGCCGAAGTTACAGAAAGAGATGCTTAGCTGTGCAAAATGCAGGCCAGGACCTGATACTTAGATACCTGATACTTATATACAAGGTATATCTGTAAACATTTACATCTTTTTCACCACGTGTTCTATCAACCATTCTGAACAACATTTGTTCAATTTTCGACTTCCCATACAAAATGACCAAGTCACGTGACCGACTTTGTATGGAAAGATGAATTTTTTATGCGAATTTACAAAAGTTATAGAACAAATGTTGTTCAGAATGGTTGGTAGAACACGTGGTTAAAGGGACGTAAATGTTCACAGATACACCCTGTATAGATTGATCCCGGTGAGTGACAGTGACTACAAAGTATCTCAGCGAGCAAAGGAGAAGTTTCTTGCTTTTCTATGCTCTTGTTGTATACGTCGACGCCCCCCAAACCTCCGCTGCTGCCGAGAATCTGTATTCTCGACGGCAACAAAAGTGAGAGTGGGGAGAGGGACAGAAAGAGACGCTAAGCTTAGAGTTCCACGGTCTCTTACCATCCGAGCTAGCATGCGCACCACGAGATAATTTGTCGACATTCGTATTTTGTCGGCGCAAATTGCGTCCCGCTCACCTGACTGAGCGATGAGCGGGATAAAAGGATGCGCTCTCGCGAACGAGAGTCGAGAAAATATGTCGCGGTGCGCATGTTAGGCCTACATAAGTAACTGTATAAGACTTGGACTGTTTCGCGAGCTTTTCTGGAAATCTGTTGTAGATCCTGTTATAATGATGACGTAGTAACCATTGCTATTTTTGTTCGCAGGAGTTCGTGGGCAGGTTCCCCGTGCTGGTGCCGTTCCACAGTCTAAACCAGGACCTTCTCGTGCGGATACTCACTGAGCCCAAAAATGCTATGGTGAGCATATAAATGTATTAGAAAAACGGATCGAATTTAATTATAAACATTCCCCGATATAGGCGTAAAGGTCACAGTCCACTTCTAGAAGAAATTAGCGGCCACTTAAAATCGAATCTTAAATGAATGTGCTCACTTTTTATAGCTGGCGGCATGAAAGTATAGCGATGACCGTAATATTGCGCACTTGTATAAAAGAAGACTTTCTATTGAAATTTCTTGCCGCAGACTATACCAATGTAGATTTAAGATAATATAGATGTAATGTATTTAAGGTTGCCTGGAAGAGATCGCTCATAGTGATAAGGCCGCCTTTGTTGTACATTACTCCTGTTATAACTAGTTTTAAGTTTTATACCTCTGTTTTGTGTGCAATAAAAAGCATATTCATTCATCATTCATTTAGTAATTGTATTTAATAAATCAATTTCTATTCCATCTCCCGTGTCCAGGTGTCTCAGTACAAGCTGCTGTTCGCGATGGACAAGTGCGAGCTGACGTTCAGCGCGGAGGCGCTGCGCGCCGTCGCCGCGCTCGCCATGGAGCGCAAGACCGGCGCGCGCGGCCTGCGCGCCATTATGGTCAGTAAGCTGTAGTTAATAAGGTCTTTATTCCTTTGCGATGATCTAGACGATAAGGTCTTTAATCCTTTGCGCGGTAAATATGAATTGGAAGTGTGCGAGATCTGGAAGATTCGAGAATGATCGAGATCTTTTCTTTTGCGTTTGAGGCGATAAACGAGCAAGATAATCACCGTCGCCGAAAGGTTGCTGATGCTTTGCCGGCCTTTTAGAAAGGCGTTATTTTTGTGAAGGTTGTAGCCGACGAGAAATACTGCTGATTCAGCTAAACCGTTCCATGAAACTGAGATTCGTGGAAGTAAGTTACCACAGGGACGCACAGTTCTTGAGATTACAAAGTTTGTTTGTGAATCGCCTCGCTATACCGTGCTTTTTAACCGTCATATAAACTTTGACATTGATGCGAAACTTATCTCAATAATGTCTAAACTAAAAAATATACCTTTCCCACATAAAAGTGTTTCCGTACAGAAGCTGATTGATGTGAATCGCATAAAAATAATTCGACTTTTCAGACGAAGTCGGTCACGTGACATGGTTATATTGTATGGGGAGTCCGAAAGTAGTAAAGCAAATTTTGTTTAGAATGTTTGGAGGACGTGGTTGAAAAGATGTTAACGCTCACAATTACATCCAATTTAAACTAAAACTTAACCTTACAGGAGAACCTGCTCCTAGAAGTGATGTTCGAGATCCCCGGCTCCGACATCACGGTGGTTCACATCCACGAGGGCTGCGTGTCGCGCGGGGAGGCGCCCTCCGTCACCCGCCGCGACCGCGAGCCCGACCACGCGCCCGACCTCGACGACTGGCCCTCGGTGCGCCTACACAACTGTACGTAGACTACACACACACCACTGTACGTAGACTACACACACACCCGCCGCGACACCGAGCCCGACCACGCGCCCGACCTCGACGACTGGCCCTCGGTGCGCCTACACAACTGTACGTAGACTACACACACACCACTGTACGTAGACTACACACACACCCGCCGCGACACCGAGCCCGACCACGCGCCCGACCTCGACGACTGGCCCTCGGTGCGCCTACACAACTGTACGTAGACTACACACACACCACTGTACGTAGACTACACACACACCCGCCGCGACACCGAGCCCGACCACGCGCCCGACCTCGACGACTGGCCCTCGGTGCGCCTACACAACTGTACGTAGACTACACACACACCACTGTACGTAGACTACACACACACCCGCCGCGACACCGAGCCCGACCACGCGCCCGACCTCGACGACTGGCCCTCGGTGCGCCTACACAACTGTACGTAGACTACACACACACCACTGTACGTAGACTACACACACACCCGCCGCGACACCGAGCCCGACCACGCGCCCGACCTCGACGACTGGCCCTCGGTGCGCCTACACAACTGTACGTAGACTACACACACACCACTGTACGTAGACTACACACACACCCGCCGCGACACCGAGCCCGACCACGCGCCCGACCTCGACGACTGGCCCTCGGTGCGCCTACACAACTGTACGTAGACTACACACACACCACTGTACGTAGACTACACACACACCCGCCGCGACACCGAGCCCGACCACGCGCCCGACCTCGACGACTGGCCCTCGGTGCGCCTACACAACTGTACGTAGACTACACACACACCACTGTACGTAGACTACACACACACCCGCCGCGACCGCGAGCCCGACCACGCGCCCGACCTCGACGACTGGCCCTCGGTGCGCCTACACAACTGTACGTAGACTACACACACACCACTGTACGTAGACTACACACACACCCGCCGCGACACCGAGCCCGACCACGCGCCCGACCTCGACGACTGGCCCTCGGTGCGCCTACACAACTGTACGTAGACTACACACACACCACTGTACGTAGACTACACACACACCCGCCGCGACACCGAGCCCGACCACGCGCCCGACCTCGACGACTGGCCCTCGGTGCGCCTACACAACTGTACGTAGACTACACACACACCACTGTACGTAGACTACACACACACCCGCCGCGACACCGAGCCCGACCACGCGCCCGACCTCGACGACTGGCCCTCGGTGCGCCTACACAACTGTACGTAGACACACTAGGCACGCCACACAGACATTATGCCACCACGTATGTACACTGGACCACTGTACGTACGCTGGACACACCACATACCTATAGTGCGCTACGTAGACCAGACACACACAACTGTACGTAGACTAGACACGCCACATGTAATGCCACTACACACCACATATAATGCCACTGGTACGTACACTAGACACTAGAGGTGCCACACATAATGCCACTATACGTAAATTAGACACTTAGACACACCACACATGATGTCACTGTAGGTACATCACACAAGATATGCCACACATAGTGACACTGAACGTAGATTATAAAATAAACACACCACACATAATGACACTGTAGGTACATTACACACTAGATATGCCACACATAGTGACACTGTACGTAGATTATACAATAAATACACTGGACACACCACACATAATGCCAATGTACGTAGACCGGACACGCCACACATAATGACACTGTATTTAGACTAGACACCCTTATCCACACAGAAGATAATTCAGAGAGCCAGAAGTTTCATACAAAGATAAAGATACGAGTACTTTATTTGCTTGAACATGAGTACAATAGTTGTAATAATAAGAATAGTTCTTACATGAATAAGCGAATGTAATAGATACATTCGCTTATTCCGTTTATCCTCCCTAAAACAGCTACTCTCACCATGCGAATACTAGCTATAGTGTATCAAGATCGTCTTGAAAACTATTTTTCGACTCAAGTAACGGAAGTTCCTATGTTATAATATATTAAAAAGTAAAGTATCAGCCTATAAACTGTCCCACTGCAGGGCAAACCCTCCATCATAGAAATCAAGTCATCGCTACTATGATGGGATTAGGCGTAATTACCACGCTTGCCATTAGGCAAACGGGTTTGTGATCAGCAATCCGCTAATGCGGAGTTCGAAAAAATCGAAACATACTTTTGCTCGACCCCGGAATCGAACACGGGACCCGGAGATCACGGGCCGCTGCTTAAACCACTACACCAACTGGGGCGACTTAATATATTAATGAAATTATTTTCCGCCATTCTTGTCATTTCACTTCGAATTACCCTTGATACCCTGCAAGGTCGTTTGTTATCTGTCTGGGAGAGCTAATATAACAACAAATTAATATTCTGTGCGTAATTCTTCGATGCCTTTGAAAAACATCTGTCATTTACGAGCGAAAGGAATACATTGCGCACCGAGTGAGTGAGGGTACCGGAAGCTCAATAGAGAGTAAGGTCAAAAGGTTGGCAGTACACTTGTCACTCCGCTGGTATAGTCCGAGGCAAGAAAGTGTAGTTATGACCTTGAGTGCACAGAAACCAATTTTGATAGAAAATCTTCTTTTTTACAAGTGCGCAAAATAACGGTCATCGCTATACTTTCGTGCCTCCAGCTATATTAAGGATGTCTATGGAAGGCGGTAGTCGCTAACCATGAAAGCATCAGGTAACCCGTCTGCTCGTCTAGCTCCTATTACATAATAAAATTTTCTCGCTTTGTAAACACGTGTTTTTATTATTTTCCACGTTGCAGAGCGCTTGCGTAAACACGGCGTTTGGTCCGCGATCTCATAATGGATACACTATGTAACGTAAGGAATTTATTGTACTTGCTTTAGCGCAGTCTAGGTATTTTTTTCTGCGAACATTGTTTAGTATATGTAATAAAGTTTTAAGTAGCTTAGTAGCTTTAATTAATATACTAGATAATTATAATGAGAATACTAGTGGTCGGCACTCACTTTTTTCGGCTATTAGTTCCATTATTGCCGATAGATGGCACTGGGAGTCAATTACATCACGCTAGTGTTTCGTCTTTTAGGGTTACGTAAGCTTTGTAGTGGTCTATATAGAAGTTGTCTGTTTATGAATAGTATATAGGTATTTGTTTATAGTGCAATATACAAACACTTCAAAGATGAATACCCATATCTACAGAACTTAAATTTGACATTGTTTTGCAAAGAAGAACCAATCCACATTTCGGATGAAATCAAGTTACATTTTTTATACACTTAACGTTTCGTTTTCTACATAAAAAGTTTAATTATCTCAAAAGATGGTGTAAATATTTTGTAATGTGCCAAATAAACTTTTATTCTATTCTATAGTTTTCTTTTTTTATTGGTTCTACTTAGTAAAGAAACCTGTTTCGGGCAGGTGCTCTCTATCTGGCTAGGGTTCAATGCTCCGAAATAATTATATAAGCATTTATCAGATATTCCTTTGGAAAACATTATTTATATTTAGTTATTTATTGACGTAATGTTTAAAAGCTCGTTTTTAAAAGCACTGACTGTTTTTTTGTTGTACTAAAGTTCTAAAACAGCAAATAACGCACTTAAAAATTCATTTCTTTGAAATTTATTCTTTAGTCCCACCTGAACCCGGGTGGGACTAAAGAATAAATTTCAAAGAATTGCTACAACCGAAATAATATAATATTGTAAAACAGCTTCTAAAGCCAATGGATTTACTGTTGCCTATAGGCTATGGATTTTATATCACCCGTACTGGGTAACAATATTCGTTCACTCGACATTAAAGTCGAATAAGAAATTTGTATGATTGAATGTATGAAATCTCTAAATTTAAATTAAATGTCGAGTGCACGAGAATTGCCCCCATGGTCTTTACAAATTCGATATCTCATTAGTTCGCCATCCCTGTGCTAGGACAGGGATGGCGAACCAATGAGAGTTTTTGCAAATGCAAAATCTGATATATGGCGTTACATTGACGTCAGATCCAACAACGAGTGGATTGTTTACCTTTTGACGTATCGTGTCAAAATTATGAAGTTATGTTAAGAAGCAAGCCAATGTCTTCAAAGTTGGACCTGACTTCAACGTAACGATTTTGCATTTACAACAACTCTCATTGCCCGCGTGCCAGTAACGGCACGCGACACAATATTTTGGACACAGTTGTCTGATATCTGTCTGTAACACAAGTGCTTAAGCTACTTAGTACGGAGTCAGGTCAATATTTAGACATGTGTGAAATTATTTATTTAAACATAAACGTATAACATCTTTAGTTAATGACGCCTTATCATATATTTAATCCGCCACTGTGTAAACCTCTGTAGAATACAACGTTTAAAAACACTTGCTATTATTTAATAGATGAAAAAATTTTATTGCGCTTTTAGATAAGCATTAGATAATGTACCTACTTAACTCTAATTTAAATGCCCAACTCATTCAAGTCAAGTTCGAGGCTTGCGTCAGTATAATATAACTCATTATTTATTTTTAGCTTTGTCATGATAATAATAAGTACTACTGCATACAGTTGTAAATTTTTGGCAAGAAACACGTGTTAGTTTAAAATATTTTTCAACCTTGGCATTTGCTTATCTCTCTATCTATACATTAGAAGGCGACTTTAGCTTGAGTAGACTGATCTCTCTGTCACGGAGACTTTTTTTCATTTTACTTTAGGTCCCTTTAGAAATGGTTTTCTTATTGTAAGCAAAAAAACATGTTAAAATACTAGTGACAAAGAAGTCAAATTGGCAAACCATAGCTGCAAATAAAATCCAATGAAAACTTTTAAGGGAGGCCTTTGCCCAGCAGTGGGACAAAGTAAACTAAAAATAAAGAAGTCTCTTTTGATAAATAGCTGTGTCCCGAATCTACGCCAAACAAAAAATACACTTGTGCTGTGTAGGAGCCCCACTTTAAATAGATAAACTGTCTTTCACATAAATTTACTCAAGAAATTTTGTTACAGAGACACCGGACATCAGTGTCGCAACCATCTGTCACTCAGTTAGCGCTGTGAGCGAGTACAAGTATGGTGGTTCACACGACGAACGAATGGGACCCGCCGCCCGCCGACCGCTAGCCAATCGGCGACCAGTTGCGATCACTCGTCGACGACCGCTAGCCAATCAGCTAACAGGTGATATCTTACCGATCATGCGGTGAAGGATCAATGAATCTTATGCGCGCTCCGATTTCCTATTGATAAGGCTGCCACCCTATTTTTTATCGAAATAAAACTTTCTGAACGTATGCAAGTTAATTATGTTTAAATTCCATCAATATTATTTGTGCAAGCTCTTTCTTGTACACTACATTGTGACGTAACTATGTCGTAAAAGCGGCCATCTTACCAATATGGCCGCGTTAATCGATTTTCAAATAACGATTCAGCTAAGAGTGGAAACTGCTCTATGCAGGCTTCGATTTTACGTACAAGTCGTGGAAAAATTAAAATAGCGATACTTGGAAACTGACGGCTGTTCGCATTACGAACGCAGTTTCAGCCCAAAATTGTTAAACTAAAGTATACATTTAAATAATTAGTTACAGGCGTATTTGCTAATTAACATTCAATTCGATAGGCGAGACAATTCTGCGCCTAATTTGACTGATTACTAACCAAAGAAGGTTGACTAATTAATTACGTAGGTATAATTTGTCATTCAATTTGTTGTTTGTGAAAAAAGAAAACTATGGCGCCACTGCCGCTTACGTCATAGCGTATGGCTGGCTAACTCTGTCAGCTCCCCAAACATTCGTTGTCACGATTTTCTAGATGCATTATAATTGAAAATATGTTTTACATTCCTATGCACTAAGTTCGTATGGAACGAAACAATGCTAGGAAAAATGTTGAAATGATTTTTTATAGAAAAAAATTGTAAGGTCATAGTTTTGTGTGTTGTTGCTCAAACTACCTACACCGTTAAATTTGAGTCGTTTTAATCCAATCACACAAATAAAGCCCCTATAGAATATGACATTACCAAAATAAGCAAAATAAAAGTCCAGCTGTTCCATATATTATTTCCTGGTGAATATTCTTTTTTGTGTGAAACAGCTGATATTTAGTTTGCTTTTTTTGATGTTCTAAAAATTGCTAAAGCAGCATTATTCGTGTTACAATATTCTCGTCACGTATCTGGTATTAACGGTGTATATTGAGTGTGAAGTCAAATTTAGTGCAGAATTGTGTGTTGTTTAAAATGAATCCTTCTGTTGTCGAAGTGCAGTATTCGCTATACAAGTAGACGATTTTCCCAGCGGCTATTTTGAGTGCGTCATAGACAATTTTCGGCTCGCTACGAAAGGCGCGGCGGGGACGTTTGTATATTGGTTGTAGATACTCGTGCATTTTTAGTTAGCGTTAATATTAATTGCATTAGAAAACTGGGTACATTTTGGAATTAAACTAATAACAAAAGGTCCTAGGTGCTCGGAATGATTGTCAAAGTTAACTTAACGATGTGTGAAAGCAAATGTCTTTTTTGTATTTTGTATCCAGTTTAAGACCCATCTCACTTCTAGTTTCCAGTCAGCATTTCATAGAAGTGTGCCAAGCCAATTTGATTGCATTTCAGTATTCAAAGACTTGAAGTTGGCTTTTAGTTCTGAAATGTAATCAAATACCCCTTATTGTCATTTATCTATGTACTCGTATTATGTAGGAAAGTTTGCTTCGACCTGTGGTGATCTTACTAGTAGTTCCTTACGTTAGAGATATGTCGAAAAATAAATAAAAATACGAAGATGTTGTATCGTAGAGGCCACCATACAACACTACTCTTGTGATGTAAATTACTGTAAATAAATAATAAATAGAAGAGATGTTTAATATTTAAGGTCTAAATAAACTTAGGTTTCTTTGCTATGTCCATCTAAGTTGTAAGTACGAAAAATTACACAAAAAAATGGTAAAATTGTTAGATTCTTTTTAATAGCAGAATTTTATATTTCGATCGGTCAACACTGAAAATGACGTTTTGACATTTGTTACAATTATTATATATAATTATTTTTTTATTTATATGTAAAGTTGTGGTGTGATTATAGTATAATTGTGTCTGAATTAGTAACGTATTTTGCGATGTACACGTCCAGTTAGATAAAGCTGCTGTTATTTAAATTAGATATAGATCTTAGCAATGGAATCATAACTTTATAGTAAAGCATTTCCTTGTATGTCAAATAGCGGAAACCCTGAAAATAAATAATTTTACGTGTGAATTAGATATCGATTAAAAATATACTGACACTGGATGTGGATACCTCAAAATCAATACTAAACTGTAATTAGATGCGTTTGGATAAATAGTGAGATAAATTGAAATAAGTTATAATCACATTGCAGCTCGAGTTAAATAGTTTAAGCCTATTTTCAAATTAAAATATAACGAAAACCAAAATATATGTTGTTTCTTTTGCCTACATTTTACTCAAGTATATTATTAATACCTAAAAAAATATTAAAACAAATCTTCTTTATATACTTCATGCATATATTTTACAACCAAAATCATACACTAATAGTAAAAGTCTTAGTACAGTCAAACGCAATTTACTCCAATCTATCAAATTCCTTCATCTGATTCTCACTTTAATATTAAACTCATTGGATTGTACTAAGTAACCAACGTTTGCTATCGCAACATAGTTTTAAATTCAAAATAGGAATTCAGAAATATTAAACCAATAGTCTTAGAATACATCACTTCCCAGGAATGACGTCACGCCGTCTCCTAGACAACCAATTCCCTCTTCCTTGAAAACGTCTTGTAGCTCTCTGTCTCAACAATATCCAACAATATCTCCACCATATTGTAAACATCCGTGTAACTCGTGTACAACGCCACTGGGGTCACCCTGATGACGTTGGGGTCCCTGAAGTCCTGGATGACACCCCGACTCTTAAGCGCCAAGCTGATCCTGTACCCCTCATCGTGCTCCAAGCACACGTGGCCACCTCTCTTGCTGTCTTCCCTGTAATTCCCAATCGTAAACCCATAGCTTTTGTAACTTTTTGTCTATGAGATACATTAAATACGCAGTTATGTGTAAAGACTTTCTTCTTATGTTACTCATGCCAGCTTCTAATATTATCTTCAACGATCCCTCCAAACTGGCCATAGCCAAAATCGGTGGCGCACCTATCTGCCAGCCGCAAGCGTCTTGCTGGTGATCGAACTCCTGGCTCATCAGGAATTGAGTCTCAGGCTTATTCCCATACCAGCCAGTCAACCCTGGGAGCTTGTGGAAATGCCTTCTATTGACGTACAAAGCGGCAATCGAGCCCGGCCCCGCGTTTAAGTATTTATAAGTGCACCACACTGCGAAATCTGCGTCCAGAGACTTTAAATCTATCTCGACAGATCCACCCCATGGCTCAAGTCCCACCCAACTAAGATGTTCCTTTCTTTTGCGGCTTCCGTTATCTTCTTCATGTCTACGACCTGAGCAGTTCTGTAGTAGACCAATGGTAGAAATACCAAGGCTACGTCGTCAGTCATGGCTTCTATAACATCTTCCTCAATCAGCTTCTGGTCGCGGCTCTTGACTACCTTCACAGCGTCCTTGGGCTCCAAGCCTTTTAGCCGCACCTGGCTGTCAATGGCATATCTGTCTGTAGGGAAGTTAATGTCGTCGACTATGATTTTGTATTTTTCATTGGTTGGTTTGTAGAGGGTGCTCACAGCTTGGTGTATGTTGCCTGTGGTGGAACCCGTTACGACGACTTCGTCCTGTTCGGCACCGACTATTGGGGCCATCAGCTGGGCGAGGGTTTTGCCGTATAAGTAGTATTTACCCTCGTGGATATTGTAGATTTTTATGGCGTGCTCCTTCCAATCAGCTAGTCTGTCGAGAACTGCTTCTTCGGCGTCTTTGGAAGCGAGGCCGAGGGAGTTCCCGCACAAGTAGATGGTGTCTTTCTTCAAGTAGAATCGTTGTCGGAAGGGGCCCAGGGCGTCATTGTTGTCCAATTCCTTTGCGTACTCGGGGCCATCTAAGAACTCTTTTTCCATGGCGCGGGTTGTGGATAACGCAAACGTTTCGCTGCTATCTCGCGTAGGTACTAGTCGATTCATTAGTTCTTCGTTATAAATATTACCTTACTTAATTGACATTCCAGCTTTCCAGCTAATCATGAATTAAAATTCTAATTTGCAATTTCAATAGCTGCTAGGTTTACTAGCTCGGCCATTTGATTTTTATTCGTTGTGATGAATATAAGACATTATTTATTTTAGTTGGTCAATTTAGATCTATGTTCCACTTTGAGTATAAAGCTACTACTCAAAGATGTTCCGTGTAAAATCAAATCAAAGGAGCCCTGCCAACCCATTCTTTATAAAATAACTATATTATCCGCCAAGAAAGTCGTGAAAATTAAATAATGGCGTCACTGCTGCTTACATCATAGAGTATGGTTACTCCACTGGATTTACATAACGTGAATTCGTTAGTTCCTCAAATATCCGACTTTTTGGCGCATTATAAAGTTCTATGTATTCCCTGTTAATGGCATAATCAGGCAATTAATTAATGGGCTAGCCGTTTTACTAAACAGAGTTCCTGCACTTGAAACTATGCGGAAAATTATGACTGGACAAACATTTATGTGATGAACATTTGTGTTTGTTCAGTGTCTGGATGTAAATATCTATTCAAGTATTATATTTGTGTTTTCTCTGTTGTGTGATGTTGTGGTGTTACAGATAACACAAGTGATTAAGCTACACTTAGTACGGAGTCAGGTCAATGTATGAAATGTGTGTTAGAATTTTATCACTTTTTCAAACGCTCTCAGTAAAGAGTTGTGTATCTAGAGACCATATGATATTTTTCCAAAAAATAAAACATTGAAATTCATTTTCCAAAAATGCACTATTAGCGCTTCAGTGAATTTGCCTTTCCGTCTACGATAATATATTCGAAGGTCTAGAATTCTAGTTCTATCTACTAGGGTTACCTATCGTCACATGCACACAACATGCTATACAACCTCATTCAAATTTGAACCTTATAGTTCTAGCATAGGAGTCGAAGTGTTAACATTTTATCGCAGGCGGCTGTACATGTATATTTTTCCTAAAAGCTCTGATGGTCTTATTATTTAAATCCGATCCCGCAAGAAAATGAATGGAAAAAAACTAGCTTATACCAGTGACTGCGTTGCTTTATTCAAGACGTATACCTACACATAGGACATTACAAGAAATACCACTATAAAATATGTTGTTTGTTTTCACGTACATTTTACTCACTGATAAATAACTAAAGTAAAAACATATTAAAACAAATCTTTTTTACTTCATACCTTTATTTTATAACAAAAAATCATACCCTAATCTAATCTGTCAAATGTTTTCATCTAATTCTCACTTTGATATCAGACTCATTTGATTGTACTAAGTAACCAACGTACCATACGTCCCAACAAAGTTCTGAAATTCAAAGTAGGCATTCAGAAATATTAAACTATTAGTCTTATATTACATCACTTCTCAGCAATGACGTCACGCCGTCTCCTAGACAACCAATTCCCTCTTCCTGGAAAACGTCTTGTAGCTCTCTGTCTCAACAATATCCAACAATATCTCCACCATATTGTAAACATCCGTGTAACTCGTGTACAACGCCACTGGGGTTACTCTGATGACGTTGGGGTCCCTGAAGTCCTGGATGACACCCCGACTCTTAAGCGCCAAGCTGATCCTGTACCCCTCATCGTGCTCCAAGCACACGTGGCCACCTCTCTTGCTGTCCTCCCTGTAATTTCCAATCGTAAACCCATGCTTTTGTAACTTTCTGTCTATGAGATACATTAAATACGCAGTTATGTGCAAAGACTTTCTCCTTATGTTACTCATGCCAGCGTCTAATATTGTCTTCAATGATCCCTCCAAACCTGCCATAGCTAATAACGGTGGTGCACCTATCTGCCAGCCACAAGCGTCCTGCTGGTGATCGAACTCCTGCTTCAACAGGAATTGAGTCTCAGGCTTATTCCCATACCAGCCCGTCAACCCTGGGAGCTTGTGGAAATGCCTTCTATTGACGTATAAAGCCGCAATCGAGCCCGGCCCCCCGTTTAAGTATTTATAAGTGCACCACACAGCGAAATCTGCGTCCAGAGACTTTAAATCTATCTCGACAGATCCTACGCCATGGCACAAGTCCCACCCAACTAAGATGTTCCTTTCTTTTGCGGCTTCAGTTATCTTCTTCATGTCTACGACCTGAGCAGTTCTGTAGTAGACCAATGGTAGAAATACTAAGGCTACGTCGTCAGTCATGGCTTCTATAACATCTTCCTCAATCAGCTTCTGGTCGCGGCTCTTGACTACCTTCACAGCGTCCTTGGGCTCCAAGCCTTTTAGCCGCACCTGGCTGTCAATGGCATATCTGTCTGTAGGGAAGTTAATGTCGTCGACTATGATTTTATATTTTTCCTTGGTTGGTTTGTAAAGGGTGCTTCACGGCTTGGTGTATGTTGGTTGTGGTCGAACCCGTTACGACGACTTCGTCCTGTTCGGCACCGACTATTGGGGCCATCAGTTCGGCGAGGGTTTTGCCGTATAAGTAGTATTTACCCTCGTGGATATTAAAGATTTTTATGGCGTGCTCCTTCCATTCAGCTATTCTGTCGAGAATTGCTTCTTCGGCATCTTTGGAAGCGAGGCCGAGGGAGTTCCCGCACAAGTAGATGGTGTCTTTCTTCAAGTAGAATCGTTGTCGGAAGGGCCCAGGACGTCATTGTTGTCCAATTCCTTTGCGTACTCGGAGCCATCTAAGAACTGTTTTTCCATGGCGCGGTGTGTGGAGAGCGCAAAGGTGAAATTAGAAATGAGAACGGTTCATCTATTTCGCTAATATTTATAGCGATTGCGGTCGTTAGAGAATTATCTTTATACCCCATAAACATGCGTACTCACTTGAGAGCTACAAAATCTTTTAATTATTCTGTAGTAAGATTTGTTTTAATACACTTACTTCAAAGCAATGTCGTCATTTAGATGCTTATTCCAATTTTTAATTTGAAATTGGTATTCCTTCTTAGTTAATTTTATATTCCAAACGTTTCGCTGCTATCTCGCGTTTCATTAGTTCCTCATGATAAATATTACCTTAGTTAATTGATATCCCTGCTAATTATAATATTAAAATTCTAATTTACTATTTCAATGTTAATAGGGTAGGGCGTGATGCACCTTTCACATAAAAGAGAGTAAAATTTCTCTAAGCAATTAAAAATGTTGGCGCTAGCGGATAGAGGAAGCGCCCTGAATTAATGTGACAGTGAAGTAGCTCGTCACTATTCTAAGTATTCTTTTTCTTATGTAACAAGTTAAGACGAAAATAATCAAATAAGTACGTACATTTATTTTCGATCATATGACGTGAACGCGCCGAGTGTCGCCGTCAATGAAGGCTCCATTTCCAAAAGAGCGCATTTTCGGAATTTAAAATCAATTAAGCTATGGATTATGTAGGGTCGGAAATAAAATGTCGTGATGGAGTTTTTGGGAATTCCAAAATATTAAGATCTACCTATATAGCTATTAGATCGTAATATTTTGAATTCCAAATACTCACATGACATGGACGCTGTTATTTAGTAGATCTAATGACAGCGCCGATGGCCTCACTATCTCAAACGCTCTCAGTTAGAAGTTGTAAGTAAGTATATCTCGAGATTTTTGATCAAAGGTCAAGATCTAGATAAACATACTTACATTTATTAATATTTTTCCTAATAGCTTTGATGGTATTATCTTTAAATACAATCCAAAATCCGCAAGAAAATCCATGGAAGAAAACTAGCTTACACCTGTGAGTGCGTTGCCTTATTTAAAACATAAGTACATAACAGGAATCCCTTTATACCTACACCTACACGTAACATGATAAATTATTTTTCTCAGTTAATAAGTGGGTAGTCCACTAGGATGTCAATATGTTATGTGAAAATGGGAATTTGGATATATGAACACAAAGTCCCTAAACACGCCTTAGGGACGTTGTGTTCAGGTATCCAAAAATCCCATTTGCCAGTTTCCAGTGATGACCTACGGGACCGAAACTTGGCCGCTTACAACGGACCTCTTTAGAAGGCTCGAAGTCACTCAGAAGCCAATGGAGAGGGCTATGCTCGGAATCTCCTGCGTGATGGTGTCAGAAATAATAAGATCCGCAAGAGATCTAAGGTCGCAAACATAGCCCAAATGCTGTTAGATTAAGGCATAAGTCCATGGATTAAGGTTTAACCATGGTTTAACGTCATTGGTGCTTAGTGACATTTTTGAGGTCTCACATCAAAAAATTACCAATCTTTTTGTTTGTTTTTAATTTAGTAAAAAAATCCCTTTTGTGTCTATTTAAGTATGTTGAGCTTTTCTTCCTCGACCCCCTTCCCCCTTCCACTCAGGATAAAGCCTAAATTTTACCGCCCCATAAACTTATGCCAGTGCAAAATAAAAAATAGACACAACATCACATAGGTAAATTGTCCTGGTCACAAACTCATGTTTTCCTTTGTGCTATGGAGACAGAAACAACTGAAAGAACAACAAACACGCAGACCCAACCCAAATATCTGAGTCTAGAAACATTTGTGTTGGCGCGAGAATCGATCGCGCGACCCTTGCATCTCAACTTTCTCTTTCTCTTTCCTTCTCCTACTTTGTTAATGTAACATGCTAAATCATGATTCCTATTACGAGTAGCCGCATAATAGGCAGTAGGTATTAATGCAATCATTGGTTTTGAAACTTATCTCCAACAAATAAGATTTAAAATATTTTTAACCCTTTATGGGTTAAAAGGGTGTAAACTTTGTAACTTGACGTAGGCGAATGGACAATGAGTCTGCGTAGTAAAGTGCCGTTTTTTTTACCCTTCGGGTACCGGACTGGGTATTTTCCACCATTTCCCACAAAGCATGGTCACAACTATTAAATAGCAAGCTCTTACTCGGAATCGCGAAACAACGCGTGGTGATAATGGAACCATAAAAGTGATAGGTTGATACGTTTTTACCTACATGCCCACTAGTATGGACGTCATTTCATTAATTGCTTTACTTGAGACAGACAAGGAGCAGACGGCACTTAAACGTAGAATTTTCGGAGATGTTGTTGCCCAATGGCAGGAGCGCTGGTCGACCAGCGACAAAGGAAGAGAGTTGTTGCAATTCTTCCCAGACATAGACATCTTGGAAGATGCTCACCAGGTACTTGCTAAGGGTTCTTTCCCCGGTGCGTTTCTTCACTCTCTACAAAGTCTGTGTCTTGTCCCATCTCAATGTCACTTAATGGGGCTTCCTAAATGGGGCGTGAAACACCACAGCAGAAGCGACTCGCGCTTGGGCAGTCTCCTCATCAACTAAACCTCACCAACTAAACTCCTTCCTGATGTTAAGCCTTTTGTGTGCAAACGCACGCAACCGTCGAAAACCTTCTGCAGACGCATTTGTGATGCCTCAGGTGTTGTATAGGTCCACGGGCGGCGGTGATCACTTACCATCAGGTGAGCCGTCTGCTCGCTGGTCCGCTATAATGTAAAGCAAGCAAAATGTATAATGTAAGTGTAGTTCTGTCAAGTCTTGTGTTGAAGTCCCTAGACTATCAACGAGATGGTGAGGTCGCTCGTTGCGGTCGAGTAATTCGAAATTCACGCTCTGACAGTGTTAAATTATAAGTTTTGAGTAAAACTGTGCATTACCTACCACATCAAAATGCGTTACATTGTTATTACTGGTAACTAGATAAAACATTAGTCATCTTTCGTGACGACACGCACACACCCTGTAACCCGAGCTGCGAGCTGATAAACACAGTATCATCAGAATCCGCTATTAAAATTGTATGATAACACTGGCATAACATGGGATTTAGAATATATTTCCATTGAGCTTACATAAACAGATGTATATTAGGTATTATTACGGCAAAAACATGATAAGTTATACTCGGAGATTGTCAAATATTTACCTCGGGTAAGATTGTTTAATGATGACAGTTAAAGTTCATTAACTATTCGCACCTTTGGTGGGACAAGGGCACAAAATATCAAAAATTGCAAAAATTAGTTAAGTAGGTTTTTTTTACATTACAGCGGACAAACGAGCAGACGGCTCACCTGATGGTAAGTGATCACCGCCACCCATGAACAATTGGACATCTGGAACACCCAAGGCATCACAATTATGCGTTGCCGGTCTCTTAAGGAAGGAATAAGCCCTTGTCTTGATGATCACTAGGTCGTATCTGCTCTGAAACACCATCGCTGGCAGATGATTCCACAGAACACAGACAGTAAGCAGAAATGTTTCAAAAACGCTATTTTAACTGGAGGGACAAAGACATTCATTTAATTCCTTAAAAATACATGACGTCATGTCAGTCATGATTAAAGGGATCCAAATGTTCACAGATACACCCTGTATGCTACTTAATATTTCGCCATAAATAACCAAAAACGATAGAACTTGGCAAAGACTTGGAGACTGACATTTACTGCATACAATTTCTGTCAATGTCACCCGCGTGCCAACTGGTGCGAATGCGAACTTCTATCACATTAACGCATTTTACAGATACTTCCCTATCTCAAGAATCTCAATAAATTATGTACAGACTACCATGCATTCGCCCAAGGTTCCTCACAAGACAGTTCTCTATAGGCCATGCTGACTGGGGCGTCTGCTGGCCTAAGCCAGATTACGGTCCTATGGATGTGATGCGGTCCGACCTCATGAACGGCACCAAGGTTGCGTCTGCGAAGCCTCTAGGCTCTCAGATTGGAGCATGTACGATCATGTATCAGGTTTGTAAAACAATATGGGAGTCAGAAGTAGAGTTCCTATTGGACGTTCAAAATATTCACGAAAGTTTGTTAAATCTTATACTTGCCCTACATTATCTCAATAAGGTTTAGTTTACCACCGCTGAACATAACCCTACCCAAGTTTCTTCACAGTAGATCAATCCTATGCCGGTCGTTTCCAAGAAATTGCCGCGAGTTCAAGTTTTTTCACCTTTTGGAACTTTGGCATGCCACGGCTGCCGATTCCCAATGAATAATATAAGATGACATTTCTAATATTTTGCTTACATTCAAGATGGTCACCTCTTGGTCAATCTACTCATTCAGGCAGTAAGGAACCTGACTAACCCTCGTTTAGTTCTCAATGAGAATAAACTTCAAACATCCCTACCTACAGCACTACTCGTATCCATATAATTACATCTACCTACATTTTACCAGTCTCCTAACTTTGTTTTCTTACGGGTATCCGACAATTTACTCTAGGCTGGTTCAAGATACGAATGCGATCACGAGATTGGAGTGACCCACTTCCTGCGCGCCATGTCCGGAGGGTCGGGCTGCGGGTACACCTCCTACCTCAAGGGCCGTTGCCTGCAGCAGTGCGGAGGTGCTATATCCTGCAACTCTGATAGACAGTCCATCGCGTACACCCTTCGCTGTCCTATCACCATGTTTGGGGACTTGAAGAATTTTCTCCTGGATGTAGTTGCGAGGTAGGTCGTAGTCTTAGTGCTTCAATTTCACTAGATACCTACATCTCTAACTTATAACTTAAATTCTATCAGCTGTGTCGTAGTAGGGCTCATTAAAAATACAAGATAAGGGACCAGATAGATAGATAGTGGGATTATGTAGGTAAGTCTGTAGCTGTGACAATATTATAATAATAAACGGCAATAATATTATTGAGTTAAGCCTACGTAACCACTCTTCCTCTTACAATGCCTGTGTCAAAACAGCTTTCTGCTCATCAATTTGCTTGCCCTGATGTTTTACTTACACAGTTTTCCAGTTCATTGAATTAGTTCCTTCTAGATGTTGCTATCACCCTTGGGAAGTAGAAGACCGAAAACCGCTCATAAAAGACGATCTGCAAAGAATAACTCCAGAACAACGCGTCATGGATCTCATCCATAAGGCTGCCTTCCGAGGGCCCCTCTCGAATTCGGTCTTCTGTCCAGAGGAAAGGATAGACGACATGAGCAGTGACTCTCTTTTGAGCTTCGTTCAGACCAACTTCATCACCGTGCGTTGCACTGTGGGAAGTGTCGGGGTTCCGTTTGAAGAGACCTTGAAGATGGCTGAGAGGATTGAGCTACGAAGGGTTAGTCCTTTCATTACATACCTGCTCTTACATTAGCCTTCTTTGATAACGTACTATTCCATCAGTTCACTTCCTAGGTATACCTACCGCAGAACTCATGCACTATGGTGAAAAGCTTGTTGTTGAAAGAACATTCCATAACTGCCGTTCCTAACCAGATGCGTTAAACTAAGTCTTCCAGTTGCACTTAAAAACTTTAAAAACAGTAACTTTCCGCATAACTCAATAGTCACGATTTTATGCGTGAATTTTTCTCTTTAGGAGAGGCCCCTGGAACCTTGCACTATTCCTTCGTTCCCTAAGAATGGATACGAGTATCACGACCTCGGAGCCGGTAGCGATACCTGGATAGCTCTCGCCGTGCCTGGAACTGGCAGCTGTGATATTTCGTAAGTGCTTAATTAAGATATTGTATGTTGTTTGTTATATGTATGACGATATAAGGGTCTAATAAGGCTGTATGACCTCTGAATCACCATGACACTTACGCAATGGCTCAATATAGGCATAGAGAGAACCGCAGCCACATGATGTCTAGTGAGTATGCCTCTGGCTGGTTTTTTGTTAGGATTTAGTCCCCCTAGAGAAGAGCCCTACATAATCTGCCCTTCGTGGCTGGGTACCTATGTATACGGTCATCGTCTGGCAGCATCCCCCCTGTGAAAGAAATCCATGTTTGATCTATTAAAGGCGATTCGTTTGTTTATAAATTTGCAGAGAGGTTTAAGTTCTCTCCGGCAATGGCAGCAGTGAGATAGCGTAAGTACGAAGGTAGCAAAGCTAGGTCCCTTTATTCCCAAGTATTAATGCGACGGCCAGGGACCTCTTAAAAGACGTCGTAACAGAAAGTTCCGGGATATAGGTACAGTGAAAGACCCTAGGCGGCGGAAGGCCACGTTATTCCAACTATTTGGACGTCCATTGCAATTGAGTTTATATAATGTTCGTAGCTCATGGCTACGTATCCATGTAATACTTCAGCATGTCTTCTTCTCTTCTTCAGCAGCATGTATTTGCCCACTGCAGAGCATATGCCTTCTCTAATTTCTCTCCACTTCCATCTGTCGTGGGTCTTTCTGGACCACGCTGCCCCAACCTGAGCTTTGATATCGTCGGACCATCTGGCAGTTCGTCCGCCAACACTCCTCTTTCCGTCTCTTGGTCAGCATGTCAGTGGATATTCGAATTCCTTAGGTGCCTCCTCAAGCACGCCATCATCGCAGCAGCGTGCGGCACCGGCCACGTCCAGACGGGCCAGCACGTGATGGACCGCACGCCGCAGCCCCCGCTCGGCATGATGGCTGGCAACGACATTTACACGGAGTACAAGGCCTTCAATATCTCCTATTATGACCAAGGGATTTTCGGTGGGTGCTATTTAGTCAATTTCAGTTGTACTTAGCTTGGTATCTAGTAATTATCTAGAGACGACCACGCATGACGTCATTACCTATAATCTGTCAAATTTCCTCAATTGATACTGAACCTAACATGGTTAAAGAAAGGCAGATAATTTTGTATTCATCGATGTGCGACTTTGTTTATGTGATGATAATGTTTGTGATGATGAGTGTTATCTTATGTTTTGCGGAACGGTTTGATAAGGCAGCAGCCTTCACTTCTGAAGCACCACTGAAGTAGAGCGGAGCGGAGTGCAATCCACCGAACTGCATGAAAAATTTGCTTGTCAGCGAGCAAACTTCTTCTATTAGTGGATTATTAAGTACCTCCTGAAGGTTACGACTTAGGGAACTTCAAAAGTAGAGCTTTTTGAAGGCTGGCAACGCATGCGACCTTCTCCGATCTCGTACAAGTACAAGGACACCTGTAGTTACTCAACATGAGACTCCCAACAACCCAATTTTTTTAGAGCGAGTTAGTTATTGAAATATTCTGAATCAGATAAGTATGGTAAATCAAATAATTATGGTAGTTTGTTACTTTCTCTTATTCCTATGCATAGGCATATTGGCCAAGACTCGTGCGCAGACGGCTACCCAAGCAGCCCTGTGCGCGGCTGAGTTCCTCATGCATGTCGGAGATTTGGACTTCAAACAGATTGAGACGGGCAAGCGAAGACTCAGTGAGTACTATCAACGGTTTACTTAGATGACGTCCTAATCATTTCTCAAAATATAAATAAGCTCTGAAAGCTATACTGTGCAGTGTCAATAAATTCATAAATTTTATTGATGGCGCCACTGCTGCTTGTGTCATAGGGTATGGTAACCCCAAAAAGTTAGTGTGTTATTTCCTCAAAAATCCGTTTACCACTCTTTCTTGACGATTATACTTAGTTGTTTGTCAGTTTAAGGAGTCTGGTAATTACAATAATTATACTAATGAAGTGACTGCTTTCTTCCACGGTACATAACATTCGTACCTACCTATAGATACTAGTGGCCCTCACTTCGTTTCTGGACATTAGTTTACCAGTACCAATAGGCACTGGGTGTCGATTATTACGCGAATTTATTATGTCCCACGATGCAGAGGTAAACCTGGCGCTCCACGACGAGGACTGCACGAAGGTGAGCGAGGGCCTGGCGCTGCAGATAGCCAGCAACCTCCAGATAGACAGTGCCAAGAACTCCATGTGCATGATCGACCTCATCCCGGCTGATGAGATCTGTGCCACTGCGAAGTCACTATCCAGTAAATGTAAGATAAGATTCATTTTAAAAAGTACCATCATCATCATTTCAGCCAATAGACGTCCACTGCTGGAAGCAGTTCTCTACACAGATCGGTCCTGTGCCACCCGTATCCAAATGACCCCCGCGACCTTCACTAGATCGTCAGCCCACCTAGTGGAAGGCCTGTAACGGCTGCGGCCTCCTGCACGCGTCCTTTCAAGGACCTTTCCACCCCAAACTATACATCCCGCTGCATAGCAAAGGCTTCATTCATAGAAATCAAGTCTTGGTTACTATGATGGATTAGGCGTAAATCACTACGCTTACTCAATGCGGGTTTGTGGTCATAAACCCGAGCTACCTATGTCCCAAATTCCCAATGCTATTAGGTTATTATTTTTGCTTGACCCGGGAATTTAATCCAGGACCCTGAGATAACGATTCATTTTATTCGCTCCAAAATAAATACCATTAGATAAATAAGAGATAGGGGCGGCTTTACCTATAGTGCAGGGAGTCCGGGTAAAGTATGGGTGTTAAAAGACACCGAGATTCGCTCGCAAAAACATCTCTCACTAAAAGATCTCGGTAATACAATGAAAGGCCTCCTGTAAAACAGGCAGCGACGTGTACCTACCTAGGAATCGGATATTGGATAATGCTTCGCCAATATTTCCAGGTGGCTGTATGTCAATGGCTGTGGTCGGTGACGTGGGAGCAGCGCCACCAGGCAGAGAATTTTTGTGCGGATTTTGAATGTGTGTGTACAACTGTGGTTTTAATATTTATTTTTTGATAAATTACCCTATCTAAATAAATTGGTTACAAAACGTTCGCGTTATTTTGATTCTGTGATAATGTAATTGGTATTAAAATATAATGAACGCTTCTCTTGACGCTATAACATTTTTTTTACTGTAGTGTTAGGTGTTGAGTGGGACTCGAATAGATTGTAATATTTAGCTGGCTGTATAGTTACATACATCTTAGTCATCATTCATCACTTCAGTAGTCTTTAAAAAAAAGGATTGTCACTGTCATAAACCAAAACTGTCAATGTCAATCGGGCCTGAATTTTGTTCGTGGTTTTCAGCTGATTAATTTTAAATTTTTATGTGTGTCAATAAGAAAAGTTATGTTTTAAATGTAAATGCTTTTGCAAATAAAGCTTCATCATGATGAACTCGTTTCATAATACAATAAAATGTAAGTACAAATAAATTTGAGGTTATGTTTCAATCCGATCGCAATATTTTTGTAAAAATGATTTAAAACGTTTCGAATTTCAGATCTACGTCTGGTAAACATCAAGACTGCTCTGAATACCATAAAGGAATGTCAACCTCGACGGGTGGTAGCAGAGAAAAGTTACCTTTTGTCTAAGGCTAAGACGCTGTCGTTTGCTCCAAGATCCATCGGTGTCGAGATCACAGACAAGCGCATTGAGGATGTAGTCAGACAAGATCCTATTCCTTATATTCCTATTATAAATCCGCGGTCAATACTGCCGCTCATCGATAATAACTGGCGGAAGGATGAGGTGGGTCTTCCTACGGTGCCGAAGGATGAGATCCAAGCAGCCAGGCTGATTGTTATCAGGAGGAAGAAGATGAAGAAGCACCAAAGAAGGAAGTTGTGGAAGAGGATGAGGCATCGCTGGGCTCGGGTATGCATCATACTTTTTACTATGAAATTTCATTGACAGTTGATTTATTTCTAAACAGGAATGTCTTGTTTTATTCTTTTACGTTTTATTGGACAAAGTAATAAGGAAGCACAAGAAAACAATAACTATACTATTCTACTTCATAAAGCAGTGAAACAATATGATGTATCACAAGTGGTTTTAATGTTTCAATTTCATACACCTCTTTTGAATAGCTATTGCTTGAGGTTGGTAACAGCCAACAATTTGTTTGGGTATTGAATTTTGTCTGTATACGCTCACCAATGTTCGGGAGTTTCTCTAAATGATTACGTTGAGTTACAATTCTTTTATATAATGATGAACTATTTAAGGATGCATGACAATTATATATTTCTATAAACATATTTTTATTTTATTTATTTATTTATATAAAATCAGATTCATCAAATCACATTTTCTATGACGACACTGTATATATATATACACCTGTCACAAGTTAAAGATTTGTTTTACTTTTTTTCCATTTTGAAAGCTATAATTGAATTTTCTATCATAAACTTTTCAGGTAAAGCAGCGCAGACGCCAAGTCAAAGAGAAAGTCTTCCAAAACGAACTACTAGCTATGGTGAAGGACGCCAATGAGTTCTCAGCTGAGAAATATGTATCGGACAAGTTGGAGAAAGCCAACCACAAACCGCTGCCCACAAGGTGGCGCCACAAGCGTCTACCAGAGTTTATTATACGACAGCTGCTTGGCATCGATAAGAAGATAAATTACCATCATAATGATAAATATAAGGCTTAAGTATGTGATATATTAGGTGAGACTAAAGTTACTATTAGTGTGTCCTGATTTGAACCAATAATCAACATTGTGATTGTCTTTGTAAGGTCAGTGTATGGAGCTGGTGTACACTAGGGTGTATCCCTCTCTCTCAGATGTCCTATCATTTTTGACAATTAAATAAACAGGAGACATAAGAAACATCATCGAAACTCAAACTTAAGGCTGTTAATAAAAATTGTAAAAGTTAACAGCACAGCATTGTGACACAATAACTATTGTAAGATCTGCAAACTATCCAAGCATATAGAAATAATATTACAGGGAAATTTAAAAAATATTGTTTAAATTTTTTTAAACAAGAATTTTGATGTGGATAATTAAGTTTGTTACCTATTTAGAATTAGAGTAATCAATTTCAGGTCTCTTAGGTAGTAGCGTGAAGTTGCGAGTTTATTGGTCGGAAGATTTAAAAGTGTTTTTTTACATTCAATGACATAAAATTCAAACTTCATTACAGAGTAATAGAAAAAATTAACCATAATTATGAAAAAAGAATGGGCTGGGCCGGTGAGACCTTCCGGCAAAATCGGCACTCCTGGTTAAACTATCTAGCAAATTAATTAGCATAAGAAATCAACCTTAATGCCATTGACATAAAAAACAAATTTTCTCGAAAAACCTATTTTAGATACTAGGTATTGGCACTTCACCGTCGATAGGTAATACACCTACATTACAAGAACTTTCATTAAGTAGGCAATTTGTGTTGTCCTAATGGCGCATTATCGGTAACTTTAGTCATAATGTCGGAGTTCATCGGAATTTGTAGAGGAAATAGAGCGTGACTGAAACGAAAGTTGTTTTATTTGTGCTTGTTTATCTTCTATTTATACCATTTATTTTTACCGACAAAGGTACAGACAGCCACACATCAGGTTACCACAACCTGTCATATTTCCCCTAATTGATATTCAACTTAATGTGTTTGACAGCAGGCTGATAATCCAATGAAGAAATTTGACAGTTTTGTATACTTTGATCTGTGGCTGTACGTACTTCGTGTTGAGTACTAGAGTATCTAATCATAACGTAAGCACGATACGCTAACGTTTCGAATTCTTTTTTCGTTCTTTTGTAATGATAGATAAGGTTCAAAATCATGTGGGATCTATTTTTTTGTTGCTTTATTAAGGGTTAAAATGGTCGTGCAAGCCCTCCGCTAGTATTATATTTTTAGAGACATCTGGCTTCGGCGCAGTCTATCAAATTCGTATTGACCTATATAGAGGAAGTCAACATGGCACGTAAGGGGAAGAGAGAAGGCAGTGGCAGACACTTGGCCATTAATCTATGTCAACAGGATGTCGAATTCGTAATTAAGAAGTTTATAATAAAGCAAAAAATTCACCTCTGGGGAGCCGCGACCTAAATACCGTAGAAGTTGGGGCTTCACTTGCAGCGATGGTTTATGTTGACTCTTTCTTTATGGCAAGAGGGCATTCATGACTTACCCCTGGAATTGTTGTCTTTTGTATTTTTTTACTGTATTTTTTTTATTGCACGAAATAAAAAGTACGATTGGCGGACTTAACCCCCAGCATTCTCTACCAGTCAACCATTAGGCGAGTCAGAAAATTTTGATGTAATCGTTTCGTTTATCAGAATAATTATTGACGCGACCACACTTCGTATTGGGCCTTACTGCCGCATTTAGAGACTTTAATTAAGCCTTATGTTTCGCTATTAGTTCCAATCTTCCAATAGATGGCTTTGAACGTCGATTACATCGCGCGAGTGTTACATTTTTTCGGGTTACATCCTAATATAAGCTTACGGTTGTCTATTCTATTAAATAGGTACTTACTTAGATTGTAGATATTGTCGTTACTAACGGGTCCTTTTTTATTTATTTCTTTTTTAGTTAAGGTTGGTGATTAGAAAAGTACTTTCCTGTTAATCAAAACATTTTATTTTTACACATTTGAGTGTTATCAGACCGGTGCATTCTGACACTGAAAGAAGAAAATAAACTTCTGGTCCCAGAACGGAAAATCCTCCGGAAAATGCTCGGTCCTAAACAGGGAGCAGATGGCAGTTGGAGGATCCTAAAAATGCCGAGGTTGAAGAGCTGATGGCGAGCCCTAACATAATGGGAGAGACAAAGGCTATAGACTCCGATGGCTCGGCCAGGTCGAAAGAATGGTATCAGATCGGGGCGCCAAGAGGGCATATCTTGGGCAACCTACTGGTCGTCGGCCAGTGGGGCGCCCACGCTACCGCTGGCGGGATGTAGTGGACGCGGACCTGCAGAAATTGCAAGCAGGAGATTGGCGACAAGCTGCACAAGACCGAGACAAATGGCGACATCTCGTATCGGAGGCCAAGACTCATTTTGGATCGTTGAGCCATCGGAGTAAGTAAGTCATTTGAGTGTTTCTCTAACAATTTTAACATTTTGGACGTGCAATAATAAAATTACTCACTTTCTTATTTTATACTAAGACAGTCTACCATTTGTCAGCCACTATTTTCCGTCCGTTGCAAAGCCCCGTTCTAGTTAATGTTATTTTAATTTGAGTACTTGCGGCCATGATGAATGCGTTGAAATTAAACGTTATGCGCTGCCCAGTGACGGGGGCCGATTCTGCAGCCTAATTGAGGAAAAGCGCCAAATGGAGATTATTTAATGGGGTTGTTTGTTTCCAGCTAACAGATTTATCTACTCGAATCGGTCGAAATTTCAAATTTTTCTTACATTTTCTATAACATTGAAGATTAGCTTTTCGGACTCCTGGCTTTTTACCGGAAATTCAAACAATACCTAGTGCCAGATTGCATGTGATGATTCTGTATGAATGGATCGGATCGACCGGATTGATCATGATAAAAATTTAAAATAAGAATGTTTCCTTACACTTATTAAAATAAGATGGGATATATTATGGGTACAGAAACATTTGCTTCTAAAATTAGAAGCCATGTTGATTTAATAATATCAAAGAGAAACATAAAAGAGAGAGGTTTTTGTATTAATTTCGTCATCACTTTGATCGCTCGCACCGACGGGGCAGGCTTCCACGTTTTAAGATAAATCTTTTATGTAGCACAGAGGGTCAAGAAAGTTCCCGAAATAATTATGTATTGCCTCCGAAAAACCAATATTCTTTTTAGACCTCGAGTTTACTTTAAACAACTGACTGTCAATAAGTGTAGGTATGTATGGTATGTACCTACATTAAAAAAACAAAAATTAAACGTCGAAAAAGAAAGTGGTACCTACCTACCTCCTTAATCTACCTACATAATGTACGATTATAGAATCTCCCAAATAATACTTAGTAATATTATGCGCTTTATTTGTTTTAAGTAGTGAAACAATATAAAAATTACCTAATATTTAAAAAAATCAAAGAGCAGCTCAAATCACCAGCTAAATTGACACCAGAGCGAGACTCTTAAATTTCTTGACATTGGCAAAATTAATTGTGTAGGCGTTATAACTCCACGCCATATTGAAAAAAAATGGCGACTTTAGTCTTTGTGACTTGTTGCGGGTAGTTTCCACAACACGGAGAAATAAAAACGCCCTAGAATCAAATAGAGTCCTTACCTACATAAATAACTTAGTTCGCGAACACATTTTTTTTTGTGACGGAGAGAAAATAGTCCTTTTTCGTAAGAACAGAGGGTGTCTGGCTGGGAATCAGTAACTCCGTGACGTGATATGGTTCTCATAAACAAATGTGATGATAGCTTGCTATTAAAAATATTGAGTAGGAACAGTAGGAAGTGAGTGATCTGTGGATGTGACGGTGTTTTTTTCATCGTGAGATAAAATTTATTGCGGAATGAAAATTGTACCTACCCTGCGTCTTATGCATTGAACTCACCCCAAGAAAAGCTGCTTCATACGCAAAGTGAGTCCTTAGGTAAGTACAAACTTAGACTTTTTTTCAATAATTATTATTTTTACACAAGCGTTCGGTGTTTTCCGGGTTTACCTATAAGCCTTGTCGTTATCTAATAGATTAGAATTATCTCTTTAGAGTATACTATAGGAAGATGATAAAGTATCACTACATCTTTCCATTTAATTCCTAGAACGAAAAAGCGCAAGAGAATTGCCGAGACTATCAACGCACAAGACTGGCAAAAATACCTTGGTCATCCGCTCGTGACGAAAGCGCGAGAACGTTTCTGTTTTCTACCTATCCATCAGTCATATACCTACATAGGAAGGGTCACGTATGTATGTATGTATCTGCCGTCCCGGTTTGGGACGTCCTTTTATGTTTATTAGGAGTAAATAAATTGCCCGAATATGTTACGGGCCCTCTGTTGGCGTTTGATAAATGTTATTTTTCTTTATGGAGGTGTGAAATATGTATTTAGGCCTGTCATAAATAGACTTACCTGATGCAGGTACGGGCGAGAATGAGGCGTAAATGTAGTGTTGGTTTTATGTGACAACCCTTCGGATGGAAGGGTAAATAGTTTTATATGTGCTTCGGACATTCACGGTTTGTTATCGCCCAAAATCCGGCACATGTTCATTCGAAGATTTGGTCCCACTTAAGTACTTTCTTTTTTTTATCTACGTTTCGGATAGTTTCTTTAACGCTGTAAGACCCTAAAAGCCTTTTAAAAGGCATAAAACAATTGATTTTCCATTGTGTCTGCTCTCTCTGGGCGTTACGACGTTAATGTGTCCTACACATCTACACCTGACCATGATTCAGTAGGTCTGTTTCCCTTGTTAAGTTAAGGCTGCAAGTCCACCAAAGCGGAGAAGCGGAGAGGAGTGAAATCCATCAATAGAAAAAGTTTTTTTTTGTCGAGTAGCGGAGATTTTATGCCATTCTATTGGCGGATGTCACTCCGCTTCGGTGGACACGCAGCCTAAAGGGTTGCGATTGCGGCAGTCAGACGGCAGTCATAATTACCAGACTCCCTAAATCCTAAATTATGGTCTAAGCATACCCCCTACTCGGCGCCAGCTTTTCTCGCAACTGGGAATTACACGGTAAGATGAGAAAGAGAGGTAGATTAATCAAAATGACGTATCTTTTCAAAGGGTAAAATTAGAAAGCCATTCCTCTGTTATTTTCAGAGTCATCATTCCAAAACGTCAAAGTTAGAAACAGTCCCCGTCTCGTGTTTGTTTTTTGAAGTGGCGTCCTATATCAAAGCATCACAACTTGGACGCCATCCTCCGTTGTCTTTCCCGCTGTTAATTAATAATGCAGACAGTGCACCGTTAATTTTGTCCGCTAGCTGAACTTGGCTGTTGTTTTACATTTACATTATGCAGGACTTTGTATTGATCCGGGGGTTGTGTTTTCTTGAGTGCTTACCTACCTATTAGGATGTTTTAACCGACTTCAAAACAAGGAGGATTTTCAATTTAACTGATTGTTTTTTCATGCTAGAGCAGAAAAACGAGCAATCGTGTTTCTGATGGTTAAATTATAACTTCCTCTTAAAAATATATGGTTAGAGGTCAAAATTTTAAACAAATGAGACAGCGCGTGTAAAAGGGAGGGATGTAACTCCGATTCAGTCATACGTCCTGTTCGTTTTAAGCCCTCTGTTGACATTGCTACCTAATACTTACCTAGGTAGGTAATTATAAATAAATTATAATTTGAATTAATTACATACTAATAACAATGAAACGCATTTAAAATGGTATTACACAGTTTTACGAGAGCGCCAGAGCGCGCGAATCTATCTCTGAATGTAGTCAATGATAGTTCTACTGTCAGATGACGTTAGGGATGGGGTACGCCTAGTGACGTGCTATGCAATCGATTTTGTTCGTCCAACAATACCTATAATTTATTTTTTATATTGGAGTAAAATATTTCTGACTGGTATTTTTCCTTCGAAATTAAACCCTATAAAACACGTTGTCTTACTCTACCTACTTGTATTTATGGTGTTTCGTTGTAAATATCGCCTCGAAATACAATTTAAATGCCTATAGAGTAATAAAAAATGCTGAGTCCCAATCGCGGTCTTATCGAACGATAGACAACCATAGCGTATCGATAGACGGTAGACTGGATACATTTCGACGAGCGTCGCTTCCGTAACATTAACTGAAGCTTACGTTGTATGGACACTCGGAAAACTAGTGGAGTCAAAAGTGCGCTAACCTTACCGTGGGAGAGCCACGCTTTGGCATGAATGAGCCGGCTCGACCGGAGTGATACCACGGCCTCACAGAAGACTGGCGTTAAACAGTGCCTGCGCTGTGTTTCGTCGAGTGAGTGAGGGTACCGGCGGCCCCAATTGGGGGATAAAGGGTTAAAGGTTGGCAGCGCACTTGTGACTCTACTGGTGTTGCAGGTGTTTATGGGCGGCGGCAATCGCTTACCATCAGGTGATCCGTCTGCTCGTCTGCTACTATCACATAAAACAAAACAGAGGAGGACGAAAAGCGTCACAAAAATGTCTGTCACTCATCTCAATGTTTGATAAAAATTTAGATGAATGACAGACATTTTTGTATAGCCACTGGCTTATTTACTACTATGTACATAACTTGCAACCGCAGGGTTGTAAAAAGGGGTTAGAGCCGCTTTACGGGGGGGATAAAATGTCCAATTTATATTACGTGGACATTTTAGCAGATTGACTATGTAGCCGATGGCTTCCGGATCACTAACTTTAAGATAACTTAACTGTGGGAGAGCCATGCTTCGGCATGAATGGGCCGGCTCGACCGGAGTGATACCACTGCCTCACAGAAAACCGGCGTGAAGCAGCTCCTGTGCTGTGTTTCGCCGAGTGAGTGAGGGTACCGGAGGCCCATCGGGGGGGAAGGGGATAAAAGGTTAGCAGCGCACTTGTGACTCCACTGGTGTTGCATGTGTTCATGGGCGGCGGCAATTGCTTACCATCAGGTGATCCGCCTGCTCGTCTGCTACCTATCACATAAAAAAAAAAGATGGGTGCCTAACTATTCTTGGAATTTATCTCTTGAGGTATTTTAAGGTCACATTTCATCACTTTAATAATATCCATACTAATATTATAAATAGGAAAGTGTGTCTGTCTGTATGTTTGTCTTTCTTTCACGGCAAAACGGAGCGACGAATTGACGTGATTTTTTTAAGTGGAGATAGTTGAAGGGATGGAGAGTAACATTTAGGCTACTTTTTGCCCCTCCGTGCTACCCCGAATTAAATGGCCTAATGGCGCATTTGGTAGTGACCCTGCCTCATGCGCCAAAGGTTGTGGGTTTGATCCCCTGCACAAACCTTCGTGTGTTAAACACTTGTGTTTTGTTCAGTGTCTAGAGGTATAACCCCTATGTGTAATATATATTTTATCCATATCCATACTAATATTATAAATGGGAAAGTGTGTCTGTCTGTCAGTGGGGGGCGCGAGCGAAGCTGCGGGCAAAAGCTAGTGTATTATATTTGTGTTTTCTGTTGTCTGATATCTGTAACACAAGTGCTTAAGCTACTAAGTACTACAGTTATAGGTATCGGGTCAATGTATGAGACGTTGTGTGAATTTATTATTATTATTAATACGCTCATACATTTGAGAAATCCAGAGGTCCATGCTTGCACCTTCGCCCTAGGAAGGTTCTTATCCTCAGAGCTACCATCGCTCATATTATTATAAGAGCCCGTCGTGTCCCACTGCTGGGCAAAGGCCTCCCCCCTTTGTCCACATTTCATGATTTTGGGCGACTATGGTCCTTGGGGCTAAGGAGTCGAGCTCATCCCGCCATCGCCTCCTCGGTCTACCTCGTGACCGGCGCCGTCGATTTTTGGGCTCCCGCTCTGTGGTTATTCTGGCCCAGAGGGTGTCTAACATCGCACATCTCTATCTATACTATTTATAAAGAGATAACTTATATAGACAACGACAAGGCTTATAGGATAAACCGAAAACACGAAACGCTTGCGCGATGTAATTTAGCACAGCGCCATCTATTGGTTGATTTCTGAATTACGGTCCCGAAGCGAAGTGAGGGCGGGCCACTAGTAGGTAGGTACATAAATATCTTTATTAACGGGGGCCACTAGTAGGTATATAAAAATCTTTATTAACGTTCACCATATCTCAGGTCTACAGAACATCACTACCCATACCCCACAAGTCGTAATATCGAGCTGAACTCCCCGCAAAACTCGGTAATGAGATTTCGGATTTATCTAAAGAGAGCTTTGCAGAATCACTTAGGGATATATCTCCATACGATCCAGCGATTACACGCGACAGATAACTTCGCTCTTTATGTCTGTTTCGCCTTTTTGTGGGGAAAATGCTTTAAAAAGTCTGCTGTTAGAAGAGCGAGTTTAAAATAATTAGTGGTACTTAATGTTAGCGTGTTGGCTCCTACTGAGTATTTTTGGTCCCAGAGAAATTTATGCGATAGTTGACAGACAAGCAGACGGATCACCTGATGGTAAATTGCCGCCGATCATAGACACATGCAACATCAGTAGAGTCACTAGTGCGCTGCCAACCTTTCCGTTCAATAGGGCCTCCGGTACCCTCACTCACTCGACGAAACCACAGAATACCTACATAGTACACAAAACACAGCGCAGGCGCTGCTTCATGCCGGTCTTCTGTTAGGCCGTGGTATCACTGACCCGTTGAGCTGGCAAATTCATGTCGAAGCGTGGCTCTACCACGGTTTTATACTAGACGAGAAAAAGGAGCCAATGGAGGACTTGATTACAAGTAATCACTGCCAATGAATATCTACGAGATCAGAGAGGTCATTATGCGTTGCCGGCCTTTTAGAAAAGAGTATGTAGGTACGGTCTTCTCTTGAAGGTCTCTAAGTCATACGAAATAATTTTTATTATTATTATTAAAAGCCCGTCGTGTCCCACTGCTGGGCAAAGGCCTCCCTACCCCTCCTCCACATTTCACGATCCTGGGCGACTACAGTCCAGTTGGCGCAATAAGTGTCGAGCTCATCCCGCCATCGCCTTCTCGGTCTACCTCGTGGTCGCATACGAAATAAGTAAAAAAAAAACAAAAATAAATAAACAACGCACTTAAAAATTCATCGACGGGTTCAGGTGGGACTCGAACCCACACACACAAATCAGTTTCATCCGTAGACTTCCCTTGATAGATAGTCCATTCCTCTCATCCATAAAACCGTAGCTTTTTACTTTAAGAACTAGCATTTCTTGTATCATATCTCTCAAAGGGCATCTCACCCAATAAATTTTATTAACACGGACATCCAAGACCTCTCAAAGTAGTAGATAGCAAAAGCAATGTATGTAATAAACATGACGAGAGCATCTGCCTCACGCCATCACAGATCCTGCCTTTGATGATACCAGGTGATGCAGGAAAAAATACCTAAAAGTTGTTATATAATAGGCATAAAATAAGTTCATACATTCGTATGATGAACACTTATGTTTGTTCAGTGTCTGGGTGTAAGTATTTAAGTATTACACCTGAGTATTTGTGTTTCCTCTGTTGTCTGATATCTGTAATTGTTGTGTGAATGTGAACATACGAGTGATCCTACTGTCTGTCTATTTTTTGTGGAATATCTTGATAACGTTGTTTTCTGGTCCCGCGCAGCCCTTTTCAACGGCCTCGACTCACTGGCTACGAATTTATGACAGCGATTTGTTCTTGGATAAATATTGGCCAAGTTTTGTCTAAGTACCTACCTACATTAATTAGTTTTTAATGTCCAAAAAGATTGTTTTCTCCATTCCCTTTCATAAAATATAAGTTCTACATTTCGGTAAAATCCTTCCATCCTGGCAACTCCCTTGGCTCAGACGGTAATGTATCGTCCCAATTTGCTTAGAAATAGACAATAATCTTGACTAAGGGCCGTGCTTTACTGTGACGTGGGACAGACGTCCTGTGATACCTTTCACATAAGTAATTTTCCCAACGAGAGGAATTTCTTTAGGGTCCAAGCGTTCAATAAAGTCGTCCTTGTCGACAAAGACGCGTTAAAGGGAGACGTGAGATTGGTGAAATTGGAAAGTTGATTTAATGTTAGCTCTGTATTTGTAAGTCAAAAATTTTATCGAGCGTCCTGCCCGCCGTCTAAGCGGGCCCGTCGTGGAGCGTGAAGGCTTCTGCCGGTCATCACGTTCACGGACGATGACAGGGTGCCCAGGGGTTTTAGTCGGTACACCCCTGACGCCGCGGGGGGTATGCGTAATGCATTTCCCCTGGGGAAAAAGTAGACGTACTATAATGTACTTAGATATTGTTGCGTTTAGTCCCATTTATACCGATTACTTAAGTGTTCCGAGAAAGCTAAGGAAAAGGCTCTGAAGCCAGTTATAGGTACCTACACTACAGTTATACCGACCTACGCTACCCCGTTTTGGGGAAATTGAAAATGAAAAAATAAAAATTTAAAAATATTTATTGCCAGAAATAACATATTTACAAGATACATGCCGTGATACTGACCCCCACACTAGGCAATACCTGTCTAGTGGAGGCTGATGATACCTACGATTTCCAGCAAAATAAATTGTGTACGGCTAACAAATGTAAGACAAACAAAAGCTTAATACTTATCTTGGAGTACTATAATATATTTGAATATGTATATGCGTGTGTTTATATGACTGTGTGTGTGTGTGTTTAGCGCGAACTTTTCAAGAAATCGTAGGTATCGTGTCCATGCTAAAATTACGCTATATACTTAGGTACTCAGCACGAAGTGCCTTCAATGACGATTCGTGTCGTACCTACCCATTTCCATAAAAAATGTATTGGATACGTAAGTTGTATAATGTGTGGACGGGCGCTCAAGTTCTGAAGTTTGTGCGATCAAGTTAGTTCTGCTCACGAACGATAGAGGTGGAGGATTATGTGATGTGACCTTTTCTATAGAAGGTAAGTTAATTCCTAGGCACAAAATCGACATAGATATCTTCTCCAGGCATCAAGAATATCGCATTTTTCTCCGCAACGATCTCGTGTGGTTTCTTCGCGTTCGGCTTCGGAAAGACCTTGTACTTCAAGAAGATGGTCGATAGCGCGTACCAGATCGCACGGTGAGCGAAGCGCATGCCTGCAAGTAAAATAGGTGACCTTAAACGTGTGGTAATTAGTGGCAAAAGAAGTTGACTTGCGAAGTATCCAAGCATCAAAGACATGACCGTATACCCAAGCATTCATGTACGAATCGCTCGTTTGGTCTTAATAGCGGCCAAAACCTCATTAAAGCTTGCTTATACATGAATTTCCAACTAATAAATTACACTTGGGTCTAATAGGGGGAAAGGAAGTTAAAAGGTAAATGTTGGCAGCAGGACTTGTGACTCCGGTGGTGACGGCGGCAATCGCTCACCATCAGGTGATCCTGCATAAAAAAATCAATATGGGACACTGGTGTTCTGGTGTCAGGAGGGTAAGGGAATAGAGAGTTCACCTGTGTTTGCGCACACTTGAGCACTATAGGTAATATTTATCCTGCATACAATTGGCCGCCGTAGCCGAATATCGGTCGGAGGACTTCTTTTTATTTATTATTTGTCTGAGACGTTCGAACTATGACTTTCAACTCACCTATACAATTCCTAGGCCCTTCTCCGAAAGGCATATACGCGAATGCCAAGTTGTCCTTCATATTCTCTGGCAAGAATCTCTCCGGGATGAACTTGTCGGGTTCAGGGAAGAACTCAGGGTCGAAGTGCATGCCCACGGCGTTGACGTAGACCGGGGTGCCGGCGGGGATGGTGAGGTCATCGTCCACTTGGTACTCGTGCTCCGAGATGCGGTCCAGCCAGCCCATTGGTGGGTACTTCCGCAGTGATTCTGCATTTTATGATTAAAAAATACGTTATTCTCTCGTGCAAAAAGAAGTGCATGGATTCATACATCGGCCTGAACCAGTGTGTGAAAGACTGGAGCCTGAGGTCCCAGCCGAACAAAGTGGTTCGCCGCCATTTGGTAACCCCTCAGGCGGAAAGGTGGTTAAAAGATTGACTACGCATTTGTGATTCCACTGCTGTTGCAGGTGTTTATAATAGGCGGCGGAAATCGCTTACCATCTGATGTTACACCTGCTTACCTGCCACCTATCACATAGAAAATCCCCTGTCCTAGTTTAGCAATCATGTTTTTTTTGCTTTCCACTAAATCTTGAATAACTTAGGTATTGTTAGGTACATGATTTTTAAACTTCCAATTTATACCTGGAACTATTAAATGGTAAATCCGCCACAGGGAAAACAGCAATCGCTTCAACATACCTAGTTCATTACCAGATTTGCTCTATCCTGTCATTCTTCCCCCCATCCTTCTGTCTTTTAATAATATACTGACCTTTCATAACAGCGTTCAGGTACGGCAGCTCAGAGAGGAAAGCCCCATCAAACTCCTGGTCTGGTCCAAGTTTGTTCTTAGCTTCTAATAGCTCTTGATACATTTTCTCCTGTAGGTAGGTACACAGTAGTTATTGACACTTTAAATTTGGATCAATCATCGTTGTCTTTTATATAAGGGGTTGTTGGGATTACTTTTTCAAACGATTTCAGTACGAAATCGTGTACTTAAGAGATTTTTACTTGCGATTCGTGCAGTACACGGATTCATATCCGTCCTACGACCTCTTTGTTGAACGTATTGTGACAGACTGATGATGATAGAAATGTTTGACGATTTCTTTACCTGCGCCTCTTGGTGGAAAGCCAGTTCATAAGTGAGGTAGCTGAGCATCACCGCCGAAGTGTCGAAGCCTCCCTGGAGGAATACAGCTGCTTGAGCAATAACCAGGTCATCACTGATTTCTGCAAAAAGAAAATTTGTACCTATGAAATTTAATGCTTGTGTGATAATGAGTTTTGCTTGATAATGAGTTAAAGCTCTCAATTTGCTTTGGGACAGTATTTACAAACTGAACCAAAATACGGCGCTCGCGCTAGGATTTAGTATTTTCAATATACCTACCTAACTACCTTTCGTCTTGTAAATTCTTCTATAAGTACTTACTATATTTTCGATGGTTGATTGATTCATAATTATACTGACAAGTGCAAGTCGGGCCCATGCACGTAGGGTTACAATAAATTGGTTTTTATGGATAAGATTTTTGTTTATGAAATTGAATGCTTTATGCGAATGCGGCAGAGACACGGCCCAGTAACTTACGACCTAGGGGTCGTAAGTTACTGACCTTTTCGATATCAAATATAAGTGGCTCTATAGCTGTAAGTAAGTGGCTCATAAGTAGCTCTAGTGGACCACTTATGTGTCTATTTATTTTACCGGCCTTTGAGCCTTTGAGCTCGGGTTTCTGATCGCCAATCCGCATTAAGCAATAGTAGCGATGACTTGATTTCAATGATGGAGGCCTTTGCCCTGCTGCAGTGGGAATATAGGCTGATACTTTTTTTTCACTTCTTTGTCCTAGCGTCGTCATACCTTCATTATTCTCGATGGCTTCGTGCTTCATCTTCAGCAAGGCGTCCAGCAAGTCTTTAGGCTCCGAGTTAGGGTTATAGCCTCGTTCCTTTACAATGGCTTTATACACCTTTTTAAAGTAGTCTTCCGCAGTTTTCGGGAAAAATCTGAATCTGAAATAGAAATTAATTTCTCAGATTGTAAAGGAGAAGATGAGATTCAGTATTTCAGTATTAATATTGCAAGATTACCTGAAGGTTTCAACTAATTCGGGGAAGAAGAATATGGCGATCCAGTTTAGACCTCTATAGTAGCTGTACTCCATGAAACTCTTGGTGACGGTTCTCATGGGGCTCTCGCCCGTCAGCGTCGCGTCGCAGTGGAGCCCGAAGGCCGCGGCCCCGATGACGTCGGTTGTGTAGTCGGCGAACATGTTCTGCACGAAGATTGTTAACTTGTAATTGTAGGTCGAATATCTTTGAGCTTTGATCATAGAAGCAGTGACTTAATTTATGTGGAGGCCTTTCCTATCCCTTGCGATGGGACAGGTACAGGCTATTAGTGGGCTGACATTTTTTTTTTAATTATACCCTATTCTTTGTTGCCCAGGCCTCAGAGCTATACAATGAAAAGTTTCAACAGTTTTCCAGATTGATCAACAAACAGACAGACAACAAAATTGAAAATGATTGATTTGCTTCAAGCCATCAAACTTATGACTTTTAGTATTCAAATTCGTATGTAGGTATAATTTTATGTATGTCCTATCACCGATATTAGACGGATTTAATTTTTTTTATCTTTCTTCTAATTAAGTATCCTGGATATACGTACCCTTATTTCTATGTCCTTTTTCGCCTCCAGACCAGAGTCTATCCTTGTTACCAGTTCCTTAGATTTTTTGACAAATAGGCCTTGAAGGGCTTTGAGTTTGGCCGACGTGAACATTGAGGTGAGGCGCCGCCTCAGCCAAGACCAGGTTGGATCCTTATGAAAATAAAGAGCGATTTTATTATTAATGTTGGTTTTTAGGGTTCCATAGGCAAATGGCAAACTCGGAACCCTTAAACATTCGTCGTTATCTAGCTGTCGCTCTTTCTGTCCGTCAGTGTTACCTTTCATTCAAGTTGATGCGGTTTACAGCTTAGTACATTTGTCGTGTTCAATTCGTGGCATGTCCAATCTGACCACTCATTATAATAACACTTGATTGTACATTAACAACATGAGCAACATTCAGTGCAGTGGTATTTCCGAACCGGTACGACATTCAAATCTTCAAGAAACGAGCCTATACCTTCCTAAAAGGCCGGCAAGCATCCGCACTCCTTCTGGTGTAGCTGATGTCCATGGGCGGCGGTGATCACTTACCATCAGGTGACCCGCTTGCTCTTTTGCCTTCCTATAATATATATAAAACTGACGAATGACAGGGATGAATGGAAGAAGAAAACGTACTGCGTCGACCTCTAACCTGGGACACAAAATAATTACACACAGAAGTTAGACTCAGCCTGATTTTGAATTTAGAAGAGTTCTTTGACATAATGCTAGGGTTGTTGCCCGGCATGAGTACATAAGCGCGCGGCCTCTACCACAGACCTCGACAGTTCGACAATCTTATGTCATAGGCTAGGATTAATGTGGTCGAAAAGGCGTATTTCCCCGTTAGTGCGCATGCGTGAGTACATGACACGTTTTTAGCTCTTAGTAGGCAGCCTCCTTTCTGTGTGTACATACTGGGAATAGGAGCAGGAAGATGATGATGATTGTACTCACATTGACCGTGAATAGGTTCAGTGCCCCGATGGGGTCGGAGGGGCCTGAGCCAAGGTATCTGTTCCGGAAGTTGTCTGCGTGCTTGGTGAGGATGTTGCGCGCCAGCTCCGGAGAGTTCACCACCAGGCTCGGCCGCCAGAACAGCCAGATGCCCACGTACTTGGCCTGGAACCTGTTCCGCAGGTCTATCATGAAGTGAGCCTGGAAAAATAATGATTAGTAAGCTTTAGGTCAGCCAGAGTCACCGAATTAGCACACTGAAGTGACAGTGGGTTGGTCACATTAGCCGCAGAACTGACAAGCCGTTGGAGCAGTAAAGTCCTTGAGTGGAGACCGCGACTCGGTAAGAGTGTTACACGCCTTGCGACAAGATGGGATGATGACATTCGAAGACTGGCTGGTGTGGGCTGGATGAGAGTGGCTGAAAATCGGCACCCCGCATTAGGGAAGACCTATGTCCAGCAGTGGACGAGTATGGGTTGTTGATGATGAGGTAAGCTAAACGTGCATGATTGTTTGGAATTGGCACAGGACCGAACAAAATGGCAAATTTTAACGTCGGAGGTCAAGTTGCCTTGGATCGCTGAGCCAGATAGTTAGTAACGTAGGTATATTCGGTGAACCTGAATCATGACCCAGCAACACGACTGGGTGGGGAGCAATGCTAACGACCTTTAGCGGATGAGACAGACATAGATAAGAACACGAGTAATATAAATAGAAAGTTAAAAAACTAAAATCCGACTGCTAAAATACGCTCTAAAAAGTATGAAATCAAAATATAAGTAGTTTCTGCTGAAATCATAAAATCTTTAAGAGATGCTTATGATACCTAATAACTAGATTTTATAAATTATTCCAAATTATCGCATCGTCATTGTCGAGTAAAAATAAAACGCAATAACTCATTTTGTTATTAATTATGTAATTATTTTTTCTAAATAACTCTAAACGTTGATAGCCTTTGCATAAGATAATGTGTTATTGTCCAAGGTCTTCTCACTCGTTTAAATCAGTACATTGACAAAGTAATGAAAGTGAGGGCTTCGGGATGACACGAGTAAAATTGAACGGTGTCTAAACTAAAGTTAACCTTTTAGAGACAGGTAAGAAAATGATCGACTTTTTAGTGTCGAAGTTTTGATTTTTTTGCTTCGTGACATTTCTTGTTTTGCCCCTGCACTCTTCAAATGCGCTGGCCTTTTCAAATGATAAATGATGAAACTTACTGGATTCTTCTTCTGCAAAAAGGTGAGGCTTCCATATATAGGGTGTGGTTTGTCGTGGGGAACGCCTCGGTCGGCCCAGAACCGACTGGTCTTCTGCCACTTCAGGTAGACCCACAGCAGGGCGACTGCTACCAACGCTGCGACGTAAGACAGCATCTTGCCTGAAATCAATGCTTGTTTAATCTACGTTGAATCAATAACAATGGTTTTTAAGATGCTGATGTCAATTTCGGAGTTATTTCTCCATAGGTATACCTATTTATGATTTTACGAATAAATAATTTTTGATTTGATTTGATCTGAGATCTAAAGATCTCTGAACATGATATGGTACCTAAGTATTTATGGTTACCACAAAATAACTACTTACATTTAAGTTATTGTCTACGTAAACTTAGGTATATACCTAAATATTATTTAGAAAATTGATTTGTTTCTGTTTAGAAAAAAAGATTGAATCCGACTGATTTGTCTTCAAAATATTAGTAAGAAAAATTTTAAATGTATAAAACCCACAACTTGTCTCTCGACAAGTTCTCATAATATTATATGCATTCAACTACTGGAATCAAGTGAAATATGAAATTCATCATTTTGTGGTGGCGGTCCATCTAATCTAGCTAAGAACATTAATACTCATGATAAGTATGCGTTTCGCGGAATGATTTTTGTGCGTTTCGTTTTATGCGTTCCAAATTTGTGCGTTTCGAGGAATACTAGAGGTATGAATATCAATCAAATAAAATCTATAAAGCGGTTCATCCTTAGGGGAGCTATGATGTGGCTACGATGCCACAGACAGACACACACACACAGACACGTCAAACTAATAAGTATTATAACACCCCTTCGATTTTTCGTCGGGGTTAATAAAATAAATACTTACCATTTAGCTTTAGATTTGACTTAATAAAGAAGTTTTAATTAATATTATATGACTATATTATACATAAATATACCTATCACATAGTAAATATCTTATAATCATGCGCTTGCGCAAAAGGTGAGGGCAGCGATAGTCGTTTAATCAGGGTTCAACTTCGTATATAAATATTTACGTAAAACATTGTGTAATCGTGACCAGAGCATAAACAAAACAATGATAAAAACATTTTTTAATAATTGCTATATAGGAAAAATAATTTGGATTGCAATCCAAATCAAAATTAGTAGTAGATAATTAAACAAATAGGAATTAATAATATTTTATTTTATTTGTACACAATATTTAATATTTTATTGCATTGAAGTATTGACATACATAGGTAAATAATATGATTTAAACATAATTTTGGACCTTGTTGGGCACAGCGATTTTAGATGAGAGGATGACGGCTTTCAAGTCAAAAATATAAGTAGGAGTATATCTCACGTATTTTTCGATCTTTTTCAGTCATTTCATGCCATTTGAAATATCTTTTCAATTGTTCTGAGCCCTTCCGTTTAGTTTGAAATAAAGTTGGTCAATGTCTTGACAAAGTTATTTCTAGATAGATCTAGATACAAAATTATATATTGAAAACGTGTGAAAAAGTGATCTCAACAGCCCTATCATTAGTAGGTACTACAGTTTAGATATTTAAAATATCGAAAATGTCGTCATTTCATATTGTTTTCAACCTTAATCCACAGTCATTGGTTTCAAAATCCGAAAATGCCAAATAGCACTCTTTTGCGAATCGAGCCTTCAATGCCGGCGACTCTTATAGCACGTGCTGTACTATAGTTTATAATATTCGAAGCTTATTACAGAGTTTACAAATACCTATAGACACAACTTATTAAAAAAATTGTAGTAAAATTTTATCCTCTCATTCCCGTGTTGTTATTTAATTCAAATGAAAAAAATATTAAATACCTTTTGTTTATGTGATAGGTGGCAGGCGAGTAGACGGATCACCTGATGTTAAGCGATTACCGCCGCCCATAGACACCTGCCACACTAATACTGGACCACCACCTAAACACTACTTGTCTAATTTGCGTAAAATAGGGTAGAGTAAGTATGAGCTACTTGTCTAAATAAACATATTGCTGACCTTTTGATTTTCACCGGTCTCCTGGACTGCTGGGTAACTTCGATTTTTTTATTTTAAATTAATTCGTCATTCGGCACATCTTATTCGTCCGCCATTCCGTTCACTACAATACGGTTATCGAATGCTTACATGTTGCTATCGAATGCTCACACCGTTTTTATCGAATAAGACTAGTTACAGATTACGCTTTTTCGTCGTAATTTTAAACTGAACCGAGAAAATACTTACCTATTTTTTGTTAACGATACGTGATTAGAAGCGCGTAAAAGCGAATTCACGCTCAAATAAAACCGCGCGTTGTAACCACACTAAGTACGTACAGCCACACATCAAAGTATACAAAACTGTCAAATTGTCACAACACAAGAAACAACAATGTAATTCGATAGGCGCGTGAAGTAGTGCTAAATACTTGGACCATTTCGTTTTGTCACATCACAGTCACAGCCACTCGGTTTGACCCTATGGCTCTATGTTATTTAAAAGTAAATATTATAAGATAGTTTGCCATAGCACATAATATTTGATAATAATATATACAAATCTCAGTTATCGAATAAAACTTATTAATTAAGTAGATACAATTACTATGAACTTAAAAAATATAGGTACTTTGTGGATACAGCAAATATTAAAAAAAGTAACATTGGTCTATCAAATCAAATCGATAATAATAATCGATTTGAGAGCACAAACATACTTAGATAGTATTATACATCTTAATCTTATGTTTATAGATAATCAAAACCAATCACTCATCGCACTGATAAAAGATATTCGTTTTTTTATTCGTTATCTCCCATATGCAACATGTTATCAAAATGGTTAAAAATAGTACGTATATCTAACGATAATGCACCTGCTTCGTCACTATGATATTCACTTAAAATCCTTCTGAGGCGGTCGTAACGTTTCGATTATAGTTTAGACAAATTCCGTAGTTTATACCTACTGAACCTCTGTAAAATAATTTCACGGTTTTCGAGACTCTAACCTCGGGAGTCTCTGAATACCGTAGTAAAGAGGTATAGATTTTCTAATCTAGGTTCTGCTCACAAATTCTCATTCTGCTCCTGTGTTTGCGCACACACTTGATCACTATATTATATCCAGCGCACGAGTCTAATCGTTACGATTTTATCGGTTGGACTTTACTTTTTTGATCTAGGAAAGTTGACGTCACACAAGCTCGTGTATGTATTCAACTTTGATTTTCAAATTAATAAAATGTAATACCTACTTACTTTTTAATTTTAAAAATAAGTAAGTAAGTAAATACCATTATCCACTTCTTAGCGACCACTGCTCTACACCCCATTAGAGAATTTATTAAATAAATAATAAGTAATACTTAAATTCACACAACATCTCATTCATTATGTTGTATTTGTAAATTACTACTTATTAACATTATGTTGTGTAATGTGTTGTGCAATAAATAGTATCTATCTTTCTATCTCTATCTATTTATCTATCTATATATTAAAATTGATTATTTTTGACCTTGCTCCGTACTAAGTAGCTTAAGTAAGCACTTAGTACTTATGTTAAGCACTTGTGAGCATTACAACTGGGTAAAGAAAAAGTTATGAAGAATCAGTGGTATAAAGTCTACTACAGTGTACTCACTAGTTCACTCACCATAGCGGATCAACTTCTCAATTTTCAGGAGCCGTAAAGCTACGCGATCGGAAATTAAACCTTTTACGAGGGCACGCCACCTAGCGGTACAATGTAGAAACTTATATTTAGTGCTAACGAAGTTTTTATGCTGATGTAGATACTTGTGGATAGGATGGGATGCTTTATCGATGGCTTTATGAAATTCGGTTACTTACCTACTACCTAAATTCAAAGTATAGATACCTACTCGTACGACGTACATACGTTTACCGAGACGTGGTCTCCACTCCACCACAGAACCCGTTAACCCAGTGGTTGTCAGTTTGGCGCCTAATATTTCTAACCTATGTCCACTTTAGCTTTCTAATCCTGTGCGCTATGACGATGACTTTGGTTCTCTGCCGAATCATCTCATCTCATCTGATTAAATCTATATATATATATCTTCTATACTATTTATAAAGAAAGCAAGAAAGAAAGAAATACATTTATTGACCATCACAACATTCACAGCACAGAAAACAACATAACAAAACAGAACGAAAAGCAACATTACAGTAGGTTACAACACGAGAATATAATAATAACACGTACAGATAACAATAGAATACAAGAAAGAAGGTGTGAGTATGTGTGGTCAATCAGGTCCCGACCTCAGCATGTGCTGCTACGGCGCTATCTGCGGCGCCGCAGCAGCGCTGGTATTCTGGTGGGACCTGGTTGCGAGTGAGTGTAGGTATATGTATAAAGAGGTTACTCTCACATTCCACGTCAGAGCTTATAGGTAAACCGAAAACACGTAACACGTTGCGCGATGTAATTTGCTACAGCGCCATCTATTGGTAGATAGTGGAACTACTTTCCCGAAACGAAGTGAGGGCGGGCCACTAGTATAATATAAAAAACTCTCATTTGGCAGGTCACTTAAAGTATTTGTGTGCGTTATTCAGATAACGTGTAATGTACAGTATTTAGCTTTGTGTTTTTGATTAATCTCCAGGGTTTTCCAGTTCACAGAGCCCTTTGTGGCGGAGGCATTATCTCAGTTTCCAGAGATACTCCTATATTCGTACATTACAGAGGTCAAAAATAGTGATGGGACGATCTGTCACTCGAGTTATTCAATTAATTTAAAATCAATATTTCAAACCGTGAATATGTCAATTATTTGACATAAACGTTTTTTTTGGTCATTGAAAATAGATATAGAATAATTTAATTAATTTGTTTTTGCTTTATAAAAGTTTAAATGGGATGCGAAAAACCACCTACATTTGGCACTTTTTCAGAAAATTGCATATTTTTGGAGTTGTTTAACATGCTAAATTAAAAAATTGATTATCTTTCACATCAATTTACACTAAAACTTTTACCATAGCAGTCAAACTTTTATGTTTGAAGACCTATGCATTTGGCACGTTTGAATGAAAATTAGTGACCCTTCACATTTGCTACTCAGTGCACTCACTGGTTTCTCACTCGAGTCTCTGTCCTCCCGTCGCGTCACTAATCAAAAGCTATTAAAGTAGGCCGCAGCTTTGAACACGATCGCAATTCCTAGAATTATCTTACGCTTATGTTTCAATTCTGAATGCTAATTTCCAATGTGTTACCCTAATGTATGAGAAGGGCCCAAAAGGCCTCTAAAAGGGCACCTAATGTCGTAAAGACTGTATTATTTAATAATAGGATAGGTATCAATGTGGTTCCGAATTCCACTGATTATATTGTGTATGATATAAATACAAATGCAAAAATCTTTATTTGTGAAACATAGTTTGTACACATGGGTGGGTGTTAGATTTAATTAGGTAGATCTACTTTTCAGCATACAAATAAAACAAGTAAAATTAACAAGTAAATTTTGTATTAATTAATAAGTTGCTATTATTTTATATTATTATGTTTTGTTTTCCGAATAAATAAATACATTCATTTATTTCTGGTTCTCACTCATTAAAAAACACAGTTACTTAAAAAAAATCCAAAACTGGGTGCCCTAAATGGAACCTACCGATAATCGTGATGACTTCTCAATTCGCTAATAGTAATTACAGACTAGTAGCTATTACGTCTTGCCACAGCTCTCCTATTACTTGAACAGATGGTCTGGAAAACCGCATTAATTTAGCTGAACTTGACGTCAAACGGTGTCTATCTATTTCTATAAATAGGATGTCTCAAAGTTCGAGGATGGACATGATTTCAGGGAGGCGTTGATTACTTACCAACAGGTGACTCGCTTGCTCATCTGCCGCCTCTAGTATAAATAAAAGTTCGCGAAAATCGTGCCAACCCTAGTCGAGTTAATACATCAAGCATCCCATTTTAAAATTCGGGTCTCAAAAGCGTTTAATAATGAACGATAGTTTGTCATCAGAAGTTTGCGATTCCAGAAATTACCGAGCTCAAGTTAAACGGTTTAAACGCGCAAACCTTTTAATCTTTTAATAACTGCACTCGGTGCTCCTCCCCCCCTCCTTTACCCCCCTTCCCCCCGGAAGTCCACACGAGGGTGTTTTATAAAAAACTTTTCGCGTTCATCATGGCACAGCGTTGAATTACGTACCAAGTTGCGTATAATAAATCGAATAAGGATGTTCGGATATTACATGCGAGCTATGTATCGATTTAATGTGCCATAATTTACGATGGTGTTGCTCTTTGACTTTTCGGATTTGTGTACGGGCTTGCATACAACTTCAGAAGATTTGCATTGCATGTGACCGCCCCATTACTAACCGACTTCTTAAAAGAAGAAGGAGGTTCTCAATTCGTATGTATGTATAATATTAATTAAAACCCGCTCTCACTTTGTTTCGGGACCTGATCCGTGTCTGTATTAGTTCCAAAATATGCCAAAAGAGCTGGGTGACGATTGTATCGCGCAAACGATTCGCGTTTTCGTTTTGCCTACCTCAGAGAAATACCTAGTAACTTCTTTTTTTTTTATTGCTGAAATAGGCAGACGAGCATGCGGCTCATCTGATGGTAAATGGTAACCGCCGCTCATAGACAACAACAATGCCGAGGCACAGTCATGCCGCTGCCTACCGTGAAAGAAGTACTCTTTTCAAACCTCGTTTAAAAAAGGACATGTCATAGCGATCGGGAACACCGCAACTGGAAGGTCATTCCACAATTTGCACGTGCGCGGGAAAAATGAGCGCTGGAAGACCTAGGCCGTGGAACACGAATGGATGAGGAAAGTAATGCTGTACTTGTGGCTGTACGTTTGAGATTTGTCAACATGAACAACACTAAAAGAAAACTAAGTTTGATCGGTATTAAATTTAATAAGAAATACACGCTTCGGCATCTTTTTTTACAGTTACATATAAGGGAGGCAGTATTCAAGCTTATCCTACATTTTACCGAATAATTAAACGGTAAACTAGGTAAGGTAAACGGTAACGGTAAACGGTCGTCTAGTTAAACGCGTACCATCCTTCAACCATCCATCGACGCTATTCATCAGGTGCGATTGTGGTCAAGCGTTCATTATCATTATTAATAAACTACCTAATAAAAAAAAACAATTAGCCAAATAGCCGAAAATATGGTTGAGCAGAATTAGTCCTCCTGACAGTTCATTTGTGTCCCCGAAGATGTATTAAGCATTTCTCTAAAAAGTAGGCAACTCTAATCTTTGGGCAATTTGTCACGGTACCCACTAACGCTTCCACGACAGCTTAGGGCAGAGGCTCTCAAACTTTGTGGCTAACCAGAAGGTCTAATTTAAGCGGGTTTTACGCCAGAATCGGAGTTCTCCTCCCTTTCACACGCTGTGCGCGCTTTTGTATGAAAACAACAGGTATATTTTCATTCGTTACGCCTCGTTAATTAATTAATTTCGGGGTCACGGGATGTGTTTTCTCCTTCTAACAATCCTGGGTCTTTTAGGCGGGGCGTGAAACGGCATCTCAGGTGATGGTGGCAGACTCAATAGGTAATTAGTTTGTTCTTTTGGCGGGCGTCAACCTCACATTTGGATCTCACGGCCGCTTACCATCTTGACAGTCCTCAATATAAAAAAACTGCATTAGGCAAGCGTATTAATTAAGCTTAATCCGATCATAGTAGGGATTACTTGATTTCTATGATGGAGTGCTCTTGCCATGCAGTGGGACAGTATGACCGCCTACAGTAACAGGCTGATCCTTCACTTGACTTGGATAAGAACGCGCCTTCTACACAGGGTCGTGATTCGAATACAAGCATAAACCTATTGATTTTTATTTTGGTCAGTAACTTGCACGTTTTGGATAGTTTCTAAAACGTGTAAGCATGATTCAGTTGACCTGGTTTCCCTGTTAAAGGGTTGCAAAGGCCAGATGGCACTCGCTTCATTGTGATTACCAGACTCTCTCAATCCTGAATCATGGTCTAAGCGTACCCCTGCTTCGAAGCGACAGCTTTGGACGCAATTTGGAATTACATCTCTCTCTCAACACTCATCTTGAGAGAGAGTAGGTTGTCTTTGTCATGTCATGTCGGGAATAAGTACTTGTCAAATCTTAATTGTGCCGCCGGCGATCAGAAAACTTTGGGAACCACTGATTTCAGGAATAATGGATTCTTCAACATTTCTTAACGCTTATTTATTCGTTTCGTAGAATATGAAAGGTTTTCTCTCGGCCAAATTGGGATGTTCGTTGATCGTACTTGGAAGGCACGTAGAACATGATAAACGTTTTTGTATCTATTATCGATAAGATTTTCTTTCGTGGAAAATTCTGAGAATTGGAAGGAGGTAAGGTATCAACCCTATTTTTTATATACCGTGCTTTTTAAACTCTTTTAAACTTCTTGGGGGCATTGTTAATAGTAATCAATTTGCCCAAAGGAAAATAGGGTCCAATCTTCCATCATAATTAAAATAATCTCTAGATTAATAAATTAATTAAGTAATTCCCACAACACCTCAATATTGTCCCGACTCCGTAGTCAGTAGCACAAAATAATGTGTAATTATTTTGTGGTCAGTAGCTTACCTAAGCACTTGTGTCATAAATAACTAACTTAAAGTGAGATGAACAATGTCATTCTGAAACCTTTAAAAAAGTGATCCCAACAAAACTGTCATTAAGCTATAGATATTCTTTATTGCACAGAAGTAGATAATATTGATTTACGAAAAAGCCGTCATCCGGCTTTTTTTTACCTATTAGGGTTATGGTTACCATACCGTAATTGGTTGGCATTTATAAATAATAATAACTCATTCACTGTTAAGTGAATATTGCACTTAAAAATTCACCGAAGGGTTCAGGTGGGACTCGAACCCACAACCTTCTACAGTCTAGGCGGATGTATGTACTACCAGTTTATCCTATCCGAACCCCTTACAAAGCCGATCTCATTGACTGGCCGGATGGCGCATTTGGTAGTGACCCTGCCTCATGCGCCAAAGGGTGTGATGGTGGTTGATCACAATACTATACAATACTAACGATAAACGATAAACTATCGATAGTATTAACAGTATTGATGTTATCAAATAGTAATACACCAATTGCACCTACTATTGTCCTCTTCAGCACTATATATCCTGAATAAATTCCAAGGTCAATTCATTCAGGATATTATTCACGCATTACATTCAACCTTACGCGTGAATTGTTCAAACGCAAGTTAATAGCTAGAATCAATAAGCTGAAAGCCTCCACTCACACTCGTAAGCAATCGACATCTTGGGATAAAAAGTCCGTCGAAGGTTTGGGCTTCTCAAAACATTTTTATTTGGCACCATTAATCTTTTCTTGCTACAGACCGCCCCGCCCTGCACCTCTGTAGAGATACGCAGTTCTATAATGGATAGGTAGGCATACGTCACGGAGATGTGATGCCTTAGTGGCTAGTAGGGTCTGCTTTAAGGGATGGCTGCGATTTTTGACCAAGTACGCTCAATGCTGGACACCAAGCTGCATGATGCCAGGTTGCAAAGGATATAATTTAGATGGAGAACCATCATAAAGGAAAAATTGAGCTCTCACGGGAGGAATCACGATCCTCAGTAATGAGGAATATGACTAGAGGAGGAGTAGGCGTCTGCTGAAAAATGTACTAGAGCTTTTTTTATGTGATAGGTGGCAGACGAGCAGACGGATCACCTGATGGTAAATGATTGCCGCTGCTCATAGACTTGCAACCAGTAGAGTCACAAGTGCGCTTCCAACCTTTTAACCCTCTTTTGGCCTCCGCTACCCTCGCTCACTCGGCAAAACACAGCGCAGGCGCTTTCCACCCCAACCGTCTGCTCTCCTTGCAATGTGCAGCCCTGCAGATTATCTGGTAGTTTGTACACCTACACTCCTCTTTCCGTTTTCGGTCTCGAGGAGGTCCATACTCCACCTCCCATCTTCCCTTCTGCATGGCCTGCCCACGCCCACTAGTTGTTTAACTAATCTGTTATCTGCGTTTAAATTCAAACGCATAGGAAGCACTGCATGCCGTCCATCAGGGCGATAGCGCAATCAGCTGCCCCGCATCAGATCCGACCGCGCTCGTAAACTCGGCCGATCCCCGCATTTGTCGGGAGAAGTATCCGAACGCGTAACGTGATTAAGGTACAGCGCCACTCTTCACTGAGATACGCCGACGACTGTATCTGGTGATCGCGACCGTTTTGCTGGGTGGGGGAGCGAGATGGAAACGATAGTAAAACGAGATCACTGTTTTTAATGTGATAAGTAGCAAGACGCCAAACCCACAAGATGGATCTCCTGCGATGATAACAGCTTTTTTCGGCGGCCATCTTGGATATGAAATTTATCATAATTTATCATATTCAAGCCCTTTTATTTGAAACTTAGCTATATTGAGGGAATTGAATCAAAATTTATTATGATCCATAATGTGAGCGGCCATCTTAAACCAGTGGCTAACAATCGTAGTTGATTAAGATCATTTTAATGTAACCCGGACAGTCTTTGCCACTTGAGCCACGTTCGCCTACGTAAGGGCGCTACTTACTACTCTGAGGGCCTAACTCGCTACTGTACCTACTTAATGAACTAGATATTTATGTAAATCGCGCATTGAGAGGAAAAAGCTGAGGGCCGTTTGGGGCGGAAAGGTCCTGGAGTAGAGGCCAGAGTGAAGAGAGTACAGTACGACAATCTGGTGAAAGTTGCTTGAATTCCTTGACTCAAGAACATTGGGCGTGGCCTATATCCGGTAGAGGACGTCCATTGGCTGAAATTCATTTATTGAATTAGCCTATTTTTAGCATGCTGGCTTACAGATTCCCAAATCACCAGCCTGTACGTTTCACATAACAAAAAGTAACTTTAAATGTGGGAGAGCCACGCTTCGGCATGAATGGGCCGGCTCGACCGGAGTGATACCACTGCCTCACAGAAAACCGGCGTGAAGCAGCCCCTGTGCTGTGTTTCGCTGAGTGAGTGAGGGTACCGGAGGCCCATCGGGGGGGGAAGGGGATAAAAGGTTAGCAGCGCACTTGTGACTCCACTGGTGTTGCATGTGTCCATGGGCGGCGGCAATTGCTTACCATCAGGTGATCCGCCTGCTCGTCTGCTACCTATGACATAAAAAAAAAAGTAGCTGTTCCCAACATCTCTCTTAAAAAGTTCCATCTCGTTACATTGCCGTCCCTCCACCTCCGTCCCGTAAGCCGGGGTGCGCATCAGTCAGGCTTGTCCCGGACGCGTATGGATGCCGGCCCGGACTGTCCGGGTCGCCTTATTTGCGGCGGCTCGCCCGACTCGATGGGATTCTTACGGCTTTGCTGAATGAATGCGTTTTCTTGTGAGTAAGCACTTTGTAAGGGCCATGGAGATCAATAAACTATTTCTAAGTTAACTTACAGTGGAGAAATTCTCGTGCACTCGACATTGAAATCGAATTTAGAGATTTCATACATTCATCTATACAAATCTCGGGGGGTAATTCTCGTGCACTCGAAATTGCAGTCTTATTTAAGAGATTTTTCATACATCCGTCCATACATATCTCTAATTCGAACTTCAATTAACGTACGACAAATTGCCCCCTGATTCGACTTCAATGTCGAGTGCAAGAGTATTGCCCAAAAAATTAAGGAATAGTTCCTATGAGAAAAAGTGCAAACTTAAGGATTTAAGTCACTCTCCCTTGATGTCCCATAGTCTTGAGACGACCTGTATAAGCCTTTTCGTTATCTATATGATTTACTCCAATAAATAGTACTAAAGATTAATTTTATTCTGATGGATTTTGCCCTTTGCCTATTTGTAATTCGCTTATATTTGAACCAGAACAAACACCGCTTTGATAAATTCTATTAATAAACAAATTTCATTTCGTCTTCGGAATGTCGGTAACACCTCGGTGATTTGCTTGGAATCTGTCCGTCCGTCTGTACCATCTACATTCCATTTAAAACGAGGGGAATTAAACAGGTAAATAAATGGTAGGATTTAAATAAAATACTTGTTGCTTTATTTGGAACAATACGAATTATATTTTAGAAGCTACGACAGAGTACGACTTACCTGCTAAATAATTTTCTACCAGTTGCTTTAGTCAAAATGGGGCTGCAAAAACCTTACTTAGCCAATGAGACGAATTTTTGTAATTGTTGTTTTGATATAGCCTAAGTTGTAAATACTGATCCCATCAAAAACATAAATGTAAATGGGAGCCAATTCTCAAATTAATAATAATTTTTGTATTTCGAATTCATCGTCAAAAGAAATGATATCAAAAAAGTACCAAGTTCAATGGTTCTTTTGCGAGAACTATTAGTATTTAAGTTCAAGAACTCGTACTCCTTTTTAAGTGGCCGGCAACGCATCAGCGACTTTTCAGATCTCGCAGATGTTCATGGGTTGGGGAGATTACTTACCATCAGGAGACCCGGTTGCTCGTTTTCGCCTCTAGAATAAAAAAATATCTTTGAACCTATGAGCTCTCGTATAGAAGACGCGCTCTATTGTCATTTGAGTCAACGCACTTAAAAACTGCTCTTCAACAAAATTGTGTAATAAAAGTCAAGAGGAAATATTTTTTCAAAGTGAAGAAAATAGCTGAAAAACCTCGTTTTATTCGCAGTAGTCACATCTTCAAGATTCGTTAACAAGGTGTCTGAAACGGCTCGTCGAAGCATTTTATCTACATATTTTTTATATTATGTCATCCTTGCCTGAGTTTGTTATCTAGTCTTTTGACAAAAAAACTTTTCAGAATAGGTAAGGTTTCATTTCCCAAATTAATATTACTCGTACTTAAGCAAATTTGTACTTCACAAGTCATTTCAAAGAGATTTTTAGGTAGTTACTCGTAGTATCAGATAAAACGTTGCTTTATTTTTTTTGATAATAACGTAAGAAGACGAGTATTGAAATTGAAGGGGGATCTGGTTGGTCATGATTTGGCTCAAAAACATGCGACTCATACTGCAAGGCAGCAGTGAAAAGGAGACCTTAGGGTGAGAACGGCCACTTTTAGCAATAATTACCATTATTGTTACTTGTCGCGTGTTAAAAATAATGAGTCTTGAAAAATCCAATCTACTTGCATCTAAGTTTGTAGAGTTTAACTTTCTTCAAAAATATCATACTGTTCGCCACAATCAGTGTAAATAGGTTGGCGCTAGTTTCGTCGATATAGCCCCTTAACTGAATATACGGTCATCTGTTACCTTCAACCTAAATAGTTTGTTATTAATGTAGTTACATTTTGCGCTAAGCTAACATAAAAATTCAGTTTGTGTTCCGCGATAAATGAGATAAGGCAAAAGCTTGTTTGCCACGAAATATGAAGCCCTAAGGAATAAATGCATTGCGCGGAAGAGTTTGTGATTAATTACTCGTATCCCTTACAAGAGGTATGCCTCTGATAATATCTTGGAAGTTGGGCCAGGAGAAAGGCGTGTGCTTACATTTTTTATGATAAACTATACCCAAAACTGGAATTTAAGACCAAAAAGTCTACTAAAATGTTGCTACTGCAATAAAATGATCGTACCATAGTATACAAGACACTTTAATAAAAACTTAACCATCCGTAATTTTAGTTTTCAAAGATGGTATTGCGCTTGTAACACTTCAGGTGTTTATAACATTTGGTATCTACCCACAACATTTAACAATGTATGGAAACTTGACAATTTAGTCTGCATAATAAGAAATATAATGCCAAAAAGGTTGGCAAAACCTGAAAACGTCACTTGAAAATGACATAAGTGACATTAAACGATTTGACAGTGACGTATCTGTCGTAGATTTTTTGGTCTTGAATTCCCGTTTAGAGTATAGTGGCCAGCCTTCGGTCCGTTTCGAGATATTAGTTTCGACATGTGCGTACCAAAATGGATGGCGGTATTCGTTGACTACATCACGCAAGTGTTTTGTTTCATCTATATGCATGCTAAATTCTTTGTTGAATCGTTGTTAACAAAAAGTTATGATGACTTAAAATAGGTACTTACTTGGTTCAGACGATAATGTTATAAGAAAGAGGTCACAATGGCACACAGACACACTAATCGCGTACTCACACCGCGCACACACGTAATACACACAGAGATACACACATACGTATTTATTTAAGATAACAATAAATAAAAAAAAAATCTGTTGTCCTTTCAAAATGACGTGTCTACCATTGACACCTCCAATCCTTTTCAATTCGTTTCCCATCAAATCTATAAATGCCACATTTCCACGATTCCAATTACCGCAAATCGCTTTCCAATCTCCACTTGTATGGCCTGCCTTTAATAAATAGTTCACGTAGACCGCTCCTCTCTTAATTCCCTCCAGATTGAATAGCGTAAGATTTCTCACGTGTATCGCTTATATAAGTGTTATTTCTACGCGTCTCTTGAATATCTAACACCATACAATCAACGTCGCAAATGCCCAACGCACAAAAATCTACTCTATTTTCAATGCGGAAAGGCCAAAAGTCGCAGTTGGAAGTTACGATGTGTGTAAATGTATGTTTTTTGCTTGACTGCGCCCTTTCCAAACATTTTAGGAGAAAAAGAATGTTGGATGTGGATGTATAAATTACAGGACTTGTGAAAGCTTAGGTATGATGATAGGTATGAAAAAAATCATACTTTTCATATTAATAAATGTGCTAGACTTCAAACGAGCGTTTGGTTCGTGCCTTGAGGGGCTCTCACTCGGCCGGGACTGGACTGGTTGCACGACCTACCAGGACACCTAGTAGTATTTTCCCTCACGGAGTCGTGCGTGATACTGAGCAAGCCACTTCCCAGTAGTGGTTATGCTCACGTACTCCGAAGGCTCGATTAGTCGCCTCTTACGCCAGCCGGGCTAACATGCGCGCCACGAGATAATTTGTCGACACTCGTATTGTGTCGGCGCAAGTTGCTTCTCGCTCACCTGACTGAGCGATGAGTGGGATAGAAGGATGCGCTCTCGCGAACGAGAGTCGACAAAATTTTGTCGCGGTGCGCATGTTAGGCCTACAGGCTGGGAATACCTTCGGCAGTATTCTTAACGCCCCTAGTCACAGGGACACGTCTAGACGCTCGTACTTGAGGTAACCCTTAAATTTTCTTTCAACGCCCACCAGAACGGCGCTCTTTGCAAATGTTCTTTGTCTCGCTACTCGTTAACTGTATGCATTATTCATTAATGGCAACACAAGTCCTGTATGCAAATATTTTCAATCGAGCGTGGAGTGATACAGTGTATCTGCGAAGTGTATCAGTGCAGCCAGCTGGCGAGGCGCCAGGCGTCGATTCAATAACAAATTATTAACGCCCATTACTAAGGCCATAGCAACAGCAGGGTATGGTGGGTGCATCAGGGTAATGCACCTATACATGTCTTACTATACTGACATGGTATTAAAATAAAGAAGGGGCGACGAGCATTCGCCCTAACCAGGTTTACCTGTTTGTACAGGTTAATATAAGGCAATCCTTGTGTTGCGGCAAACTGAGAGCTGGTATGGTAACAATTCTTTTTCCTATTCTTTGCATCATTTTCTTCAAAATGGCGTAAAATTGATTAAAAAATATAATAATTCTAAATTTATAAACGTAGGTAGAAACAAAAGGCATTCATACTTTTAGGCCTCTACTACATTGAATAGATTCAACTTACCACAAATAAATGCTAAAGGCGCTTGTAATTTGCAAGCAAATTCTAAAAATCTCAACGCCGAATTTCCTTTACGAAAACTTTCAAAATTATACCGCAATGAAAACTTCGCCGACTCATTTCACACCTTACACTTCGGCAATTGATTTCAAAATGCCCTATCACCAATCAAGATCTTTGAACTCCATCAGAGGAGCAGAGTTGCCCCAACTGCTAATAAATAGTAATTAACGAGTGGAATTACTGGCCCAAGCAGACACCCGGCTGTTGGCAGTAGGGCGGCCATGATGGTGTCAATTTGTTAGAACGCTTTATTAGAAGGGACACCATGTGTATCCTACGTAACATACGTACGTACAGATTGACAACAAAATTAAAATCTATTAATAATGTACTTTCTTTATTTAAGTATATGTTCCCTTTCTTCTTTTTTTATTTTTCTCTTTCCTTTTTATTCCTCTTTCTATAGTTTAAAGTCATGGTATTTATAAATGTAACAACTCATTACTCACTCACTAGGTTTTTGGAAATTCTAAGGATTTGTTTAAACCCTTTCTTTAAAGAAACACTGTGGTAAGTTGTGCGTACAACGTAGGTTACATAATAAAACTCGACACGCAATAACAACTGAAAGCGATTCAAAACCTTTTTTTATTTGATAGGTAACATAAAGACTCTGAAACAGCATTTTTTTACTGGAATAACCTCATGCCGCTGGAGCTGATCTTTATGACTGACGTCGTATAAATTTATACAAGATTAATTCATCAGCGAGTACAACTACTAAATACTTACTAAATACAATTTTTTAAGTAGGTTTTTACATAGATTATACATATCTATGGGTTTTTAGATTCCAGTTATTGTTTTCTCGTGTATTCATATTACTTTGTCCAATAAATTGGGCTAAGTGATTATCTAATATCATCATTTAGTCCGAGATAAATACTAATTTAAAACCCTTAAATTGCATCAGCCGATACGATTAGTTCATAGCCACCACATAATAAATAAATAAAATAAATAAATAAATTGAGACAACATCACATACATTGTCCTGGTCCCAAACTAAGGTTTTCCCTTGTGCTATGGAAACCAGAAACAACGAAGGAACCACAAACACCCAGACCCAACATAAATATCTGTTTCATCAACAAACATTTGTGTTGGTGCGGGGATCGAACCCGCAACCCTTACGTCTCAACTGGCGCTCAAACCATTGCGCTAAACGGGTCGTCAAAAAAAATACTTTTTGTTTTTTGCCGTAGTTGGATAAAAATAACCATTCAACTGTCCCAATATTTTTTCATCATAGCAACCCTACAAGAGCGCGGGGAGTGCTGCAAATTTCCCTAAAGAGGCCCAACTTGAAATAATTATGGTTCAAATATTTCACTCGGTCGGACGCACAAAGAGTTCGGGTTAAGTAAGAAGTACCTACGTTTCTCCACAAAGTAAACAAGCTGGCCGAGGAATTTGTAGGTTTCCATTTGATAGGTACTTTGTATTATGAAGGGCTTTGCTCAAAAGGTTTGTCCTGGAATTAAATGTTTCTCTTTGATGCAGTCATCAATGTTATATTGACTGCGTCGGCGCTATTGCTTGTGGGTGTGGATCGCCTCGCACATATTTGAAAGCGATGGCTGCGTTTGAGGTTTTAGGAGCGATCCTCGGGTCATATATAAATGTATTTGCGCGCATGGGAATGGGTCAGAAAAAAGTCGTAGGTGAAGGATGTGATCTCTGTAATAGCCAAACAAAAGTGGAGTTTGAAAGTGCGGCTCGGCTTCCTAAACCATGGTCCATCTCCTGACATGCCCTATGTGCCCAGACAGGTGCACATACGGCGAACTCCTGCAGCCTACCGACAGTGCAATCAGCGTGGCGGAGTATTGGGTTGGGAAAATTTAATATCTTAGTGCCATAGACACGAGAAGAAGAAGAAGCGGAGATGGGCTGGACTTTTTTTTTATATGATAGGTAGCAGACGAGCAGGCGGATCACCTGATGGTAAGCAATTGCCGCCGCTCATCAGTAAAAAAAAAATAGCTTTTATTCATTAAAAAAACATAATATAAAATGGTTTGTGATTGGCCAGTGGAGTTACAAGTGCGCTGCCAACTTTTTATCCCCTTCCCCCCCGGGTGGGCCTCCGGTACACTCACTCGGCGAAACACAGCACAAGGGCTGCTTCATGTCGGTTTTCTGTGAGGCATCACTCCACTTTAAGCACGTATCAACACTGGTAGTTGCACAAGGCGACTACTGGAGTTTAAAAGATTAAGGAACAGTCCATCTAATAGCCCTGAAATTAATTGATGACGCCACTGCCGCTTATGCCATAGGATACCTATGGTTACCCAATTGGTCACTAAACATGGGTAGGTAGGTACTCCGTTAGTTCCCAAAAAATCCGTTATGAGACTTGACGCAATGTAAAACACTGATTACGGTATATCTCGACCATCTTGATAGCCCTAAAGTGAAGAAAACTATATTATTACCACTTAGATACTTTGTAAAAAAGTACCTATATTAGCACTTAATTTAATTTTCTCTTGAATCGAATTGAAACTTCACTTATTGAAACTCTCATTTACAACATTCAATAAGATCTAAGAAAAGAAACGTTTTTCCTTTAAAAAAGCGAAACACAAGATATAAGGGCGGAGCGTCAGTCGTTATGTAATCGCAGGATCTCGTATGGAAATATATCCCTACTCGTAAGTGATTTCTCTAAATCTCTCTTTAGATAAATCCGAAATCTCGTTACGGAGTTCTGCGGCGAGTTCGACGCTATACAATTTGTAATAGTGTAGTCCTAAGTGGGGCGCACGAGGAAGGATGTGGTGTTGTAGTAGATAGACAGATATTCTTTATTGCACAGAAACAGAATACATGAGTGAAACAACAGCAATAAACAGTACAATAAGGCGGTCTTATCGCTTGCAGCGATTTCTTCCAGACAACCTTTAGGTAGAGGAAAGAAAACAGTGTGTTGGCAATGTGGTAAGGCAGTGCGATTCGCTGCGAAGAAGTAGTAGTGTAGTTCTGTATTGTATTCTAGTGGTGTAGGTAGTTCTGTATTACTAGTGGCCCGCCCTCACTTCGCTTCGGGACCGTAATTCAGAAATCAACCAATAGATGGCGCTGTGTCCAATTACATCGCGCAAGCGTTTCGTGTTTTCGGTTTACCTATAAGCCTTGTCGTTATCTAAAGAAGTTATCTCTTTATAAATAGTATAGATTGTAGTGTAGCAACGTTATAATAACAATAATGCCACCTTAACCGATATTTCGTCTAAACCTGTACGATCTGCCAACGACGCATTTATACAGTGTTTAAGTGTGATCGCGGACACAAGTGCACTCTCTAGGTATTCCATTACCCTCATGTTTCGATGGGACACCAATATGACTCGATCGAAGAGGCATTAAGAGCAGGACCAATAGGTTAAAGTGTTAGTTAAGCTGTTAGCTATAGGTCCTGCGCTTATGCTAAATGCAAAATTTATGCTTATGCTAAATTTGCACGTTTTGGATAATTTCTGAAAGGTTTTTATGCAAATTTTCGCAATGTTTTCAAGGATATTTTATAGGTAGTAACAATTACACTCGATTAGACCGATCTTCATCCGAGGTATAAATTTATGATATAACGTTGTAACGCCCAGACAGCAGACACAATGGAAAATCAATTGTCCTATGCCTTTTAAAAGGTTTACGACGATAAATGCTGCGATTCGTATGAAGTGACTGCCTTATACCATAGATCTACTGTTGGTTTAAGATGATAATCACACCTTAAAACATAATTAACGAAAATATAATGTTATTTATTTTGTTTAGTTATCACCCATTTAAATACTAGGTATAGCTGGAGGCACGAAAGTATAGCGATGACCGTTATTTTGCGCACTTGTAAAAAAGAAGACTTTCTATCAAAATTGGTTTCTGCGCACTCAAGGTCATAACTACACTTTCCTCGGATTATACCTAGTTTTTAAATAAAGCTTGGTGGTTTTCTTTTATTTTTCACTTCTGATACTTCTTCTTAACATCAGTATTATATTAATGGAAGTCTTGGGTTTCCACATCATATTTTTGCCATTTTCGCAACGTGCTTGGAGATTTCTAAAATCCTCTTACAACTAGGGGTTATTCAGAGAATCCTGAGTCGCGGGCCAGAGCGCCGTGAAATACTTCGGGGTTTAACATAAATTGAAAATTTTGCCTACATTATAATCGAAAAGTAGGTTATGGCCGCTTCTAAAACATATAACACAAGACAATGTGTGGGTGTTGTGTTGAGTTTGACTGGTCGGATGGCGATACCAAATAAATGGTAGTGTGTGTGTGGTAGTTTTTTCGTTATTTTTTTTTAATTTTGCCTAGATATCGTCCCACTGCCGGGCAAATGCTTTTTTTATTATTATACTAGTGGCCCGCCCTCACTTCGCTTCGGGACCGTTATTCAGAAATGAACCAATAGATGGCGCTGTGTCCAATTACATCGCGCAAGCGTTTCGTGTTTTCGGTTTACCTACAAGCCTTGTCGTTGTCCATAGAAGTTATCTCTTTATTAATAGTATAGATTTATTTATTTTACACGCACTCAATACCATGTCCCTACGATCATTCATGTTCCCTCGTTTTTACCTATGATGCATAAAGAAAGTGGTGAAATTGATTTTTGCGCCATTGCGCATTAATTCTATCCAAATATTGACAGAGTATACGTACTTACATTTGACTTGCCTACATAGGTAATTGTATTTTTGTTTGTTTTTATTTTATTTCCGGATCCGTTTTTGTTTTTAAAGTTTAACTTCTTTTTTATTTTATTCTATGTATTTGTTGTTGTTTTTTTCTTTATTTACATTAAGTATGCACGTACGTCGCCCAGGGCTTAGGCTGAAAACCAGCGTCGCAGCGGCTTCTATTAGCTGCTGTAGCAAAAGCTGAAGTTGTATCTTGTTGGCTGCAAAATGTACACCACTCATATTGCAAATATTTTGTTATTTCTTTCTTTTTTGTGGCCAATAAACGTTTTCTATCTATCTAAAATACAGAACCTCGGGTTCGACCCACGATTCCACGCAAGGAAGGCGAGTTCTTCGTGGAAGCAGTAAACAAAAATAAAAACCTAGCTCATTCTGTTTCTAGCTAATACAGTTTTGTCGTCAAAGGCTAAAACAATTTTGTCCAAAAAATCCTTTTGCGAGCCACAAAATATTGAATATTCATGATATTGTAATATTCTAAGGAGCATCTGCCTCGTAAAAAAACTTAATTGAATTTTTACCAAAGAATTTTTTCTTGTTTATAATTTAACCGTTTTAGCGGTTTGGTCCACGAAAATGTAAAAACATCGTATTTCGAAGAGGTAAAGTTGAAACTACGCAATATTTTTAATATAAGTATACGACAATATCTTGTGATTAAGACAAAGTATTCATCACATAAAAGGAGAACGCAATCGTTTCATATGTATGTGGGCTCAAGTGTTATACAAATCAAAGATGCCTTATTATGAAAGATGTTCTTTATGATGTCTAAATATGTCGATATATCGGACGGTGAAGTGCCAATGCCTACTACTCATATAAATAAGTTTTACAGGAAAATGACATTTTATGTCAATGGTGGGAGTGGGAGAGCCACGCTTTGGCATGAATGGGCCGGCTCGACCAGAGTAATACCACGTCCTCACAGAAAAGCGGCGTGAAGCAGTGCATGCGCTGTGTTTCGCTGCGTGAGTGAGGGTACCGAAAGCCCACTCCAGGGGAAGGGGGGTTAAAGTCGTAACTTTTCTTACTAATGCTTACAGCACATTTGTGATATCACTGGGGTTGCAGGTGTCCATGGGCGGTGGTAATCGCTTACCATCAGGTGATCCGTCGGCTCGTCTGTCACCTATATAAATATAATGGCATTAAAATGTCAATTTCTTATGCTCCTTAATTTGTTAGATAAGAGGTATTGTCACATAGCTGACGACCTATGCAATGACGACGATCTACTTATGCGTTAGATTAATCTAAGACGTACATAGTTATGCTACTTCAACTTTTTAATCCTGTAATAGATGTCAGTAGCGTGTATATCACCCCGCGCAAACACCGGGTCACAAAGTTAATAGACAATTAATCCTTCTCGCAGGGCAGCGATACATCTCACCGGCGGCACCTGTCAGTTCACGCCGGGTACAGGACTTGACAAGTCAAGTCGGGGTCACTAATGTAATTATTGATAATTAGGATCGGGTTAGGTAGTGACATATTTATAGTAAGTGAAAATATTTAATCATCAGCAACCCACACCAGCCAGCCTTCGAATGTCATCGTCCCATCTTTTCGCAGGGCGTCCAACACTACGCTTACCAAAATAAAAAAAATAAAATTAAAAATATATATATGAAATTATTTATAAAGAAGTTAATTCTACAGACAACGCCAACGCTTTTATGGAAACCAAAAAACCGAAACACTAGTGTGATGTAAATTGACACCCAGCGCCATCTATTAGTACTATTCGAAATTAATGTTCCAAAACAAAGTGAGGGCGGGCTACTATCTTAACATAAACTGCTGACAGCGCTACATGCCCCCGGGGAGGACAGTAAGGAGTAGTACAAATGTTTAAAATATTCCTATTTTTATTGAAAAGAGGTGGACATCGGGATTATTTCGTGCATTTGTGCCACTGTCCACCCGGGATGGACGAGAAATAGAAATATATTCTTAATTCAGTTTGTGATCACACAGAACACTAACTAATAAAGAAGTTAGATTTGAAAGTTTAAGTTGTCTTGTCTCCTCATATCACTCGAGGTGACCACTCAAAATAACAGGTAAACGCATGACACATGCTGAGTGGGAACCTTTTTGGCACATATTAAATAATTGTACTTTTAAGTTTAGCTGTAAGCATATTTTACATCTATTATTGTGTGCTTAATATGTTAATTGTAAGATAGAAATGGTTAAAGTAAAACCAGGGAATAAAAATGCTATACATAAGAGAAAAAATTCGGTGATCAAATGTCTCCTATGAATCCTAATCAATCTGTGGACGGCGGGGGAAAAACAAGTTCCTTTTCTAAAAAGACAACTTTACCCATTCTACCACTAAAACTAAACAAGATACCTACAGTTGTCTGTCTAGGCTTTAATACAAATCTATGAATAAGACTATTTTCTATTCCTATTAGTCTGCGAGTTCTATTATTAGCGCCGCCACAAACAGACGACCGGATTGAGAAGAGTTAGACCTGTGTAGCACAGTCTACGTGGGCACAGTAAGAAATGTGATAGAGCTAAAATTAAAGTAAAGTATCAGCTTATATACTATTCCACTACAGTACTGTGTATGGAGAGGGCTATGCTCGGAATCTCCTTGCGTGGTCATGTCAGGAATGATGAGATCCGTAGGAAATCTAAGGTCGCGGACATAGCCCAAAGAATTGCGGGGCTCAAGTGGAAATGGACAGGGCACATTGCGAGTAGAAAAGACGGCCGTTGGGGTGGAAAGGTCCTTGAGTGGAGGCCGCGTGCAGGAGGCCGCAGCCGTGGCAGGCCTCTCACCAGGTGGACCGACGATCTGGTTAGGGTCGTGGGAGTCTCTGGGATGCGGGTGGCACAGGACCGATCTGTGTGGAGAACTTTGGGGGAGACCTATGTCCAGCAGTGGACGTCTAAAAACGCCCCGTTGGTTTAGTGGTTAAGTACCCCTCCGTGATTTCGAGATCCTGGGTTCAAATCCCCGGTCGAGCAAAAAGTACGTTTCGAATTATATAACATAGCTCGGGTTTGTGATCACCAATCCTCATTAGGCAAGCGTGGTGATTAGCCCATCAAAGTAGCGATGACTTGTTTTCTATGATGGAGGCCTTTGCCCTGCAGTGGGACAGTATATAGGCTGATGCTTTACTTTATTAATATTTTTGTCATCTCGAGTGTAGTCAAACACCCTAGAAGATTTCCCACTGCCCTCTATCTCGCTGTGATAACAGATTACTTCGTTAAGCAAACCTCACTGCCAGGTAGCTGCGGTTGCTCACTCGCGAAGTTGTGACTTGACAAACTCGGGTTAAGTTAGATCAATGGCCAATGGCGGAATGCCACTAGACTGCTTAATTGGGTTACTTTCTTGAAATAAGAGTGGGAAGGGAGTAATTTAGAGTAAAACTAAGTGTGGGTCCAAATTGAGGGTTCAATTTCTAATTAAGCTTTTCTTATAATGCAGATCTTGCATCTTTAAGGCAGAGTGAACAGGCATCTTCTAGGCAAACGCGTACCATCCTAGACCTCATCGTCACATTCCATCAGGTGTGATCGTGGTCAAGCGTTGGCCTATAGTTTAATAAAAAAAAGATAAAGAATGTCCTCATGCTTACTGATGTTTTGATGACAAAGACGCAATGGCTATTGGTTTTGTAGCCAAGCGCCGAACGGTTGGGGTTCGATCCCTGGCCAGGTCAATTTAGGAAGCAAAGTTTTCTACGTGTGCTACAAATTACAGGAAATGCTCTTGTTTTGTGGTATACTTATTTTTGTGTCCATATGTGTGCAAACAAAGGAAAACTCTTTTTCTATAGGTATTCCGATGCGACATCGAATTAAAACGACTAGATAAAGATCTCACTGCAAGGGCAAGGGCCTCCTGTGGAGCAAAAACTTGAGCAAAATCTAAGAGTGTACCACCTTCTAGCGTAATAATTAAATTCATGAGCAAGCAAACGGACATTTCCCGCACTCAATTATTATTAAGTCTTTGAAATTGGAACAACGGAATAAACTACTTACAAAATATCAGCGTGTCTCATCTCAAAGTAGAAGGTCCCTTCCGCGTTTCTGGGAACAAGGAGCCAAGGTTGCGTGGACTCAAAGAACCCCTCGAGAGGCATCGAGGGCTCTGGAGGAATAATTAAAAAAACAGGCGGATTCAAGCGACGCGACCACTTGATCACGTGCGTCACTCGACAGGTGGGGCTTTGTCTTATTTCTGTTCAGTTACTTTGGGGAACTTGAGTTGTTTAGGGATACGCAAAAAGTATCGATAGAAGCATTTCATAAAATTTAAAAAGTCAGTTCTTAATCGGATTTGTATTTCTCTGGGGGATTTCGACATAACCCGTCTGCCAAGATGGGTTTGCGTAATTGCATTTCTCCTAAAATGAAATGAAATGAAATATATTTATTTGCACAATTTTAGGTGGTAGATACATTGGTCTTAAATGTTGAACAGTCTCACTAAAATATTGCTAATTACCTAGCATGCAAATTTTAAAAGTTTTAACAATTAATACAATCAAAAATAGTGTAATAATTAATATTTAAATTTGTATCAAAAAAAAAAAGTAAGGCTGCCTATCCAAATCCACCAATAGAAGTTTATTCGTCAAGTAGGTAGCGGAGTTTTTATGCCATTATATTGGCAGATTTCACTCTCCGCCCGCTTCACTACACGCCCCGCTCCGCTTCTGTGGATAGAAGCCTAAAGGTACCATATTTATTTGTCATGGATATAAGAAATTACATAGATTTGTAGTTGCTCGTAAACGGTCGTATGTCCACTGGTTATTAACTCCGTGGCACTGCCGCTACATAACTCAGCCGATATTGTGCATTACTACATCGGCTAATTTATGTTCGCATAAGTCGCGCCAACTGTAATATACCTATAAATCCGTACAAAATTGTTATTTGTAACTTACTGCCGGTTAATTAATGGGAAATTTAATTTATCTGATTACCCGCCATAATACTGTGCATCGGCAATGGGCTCGTTTGAAAATGTTATTTTGGATTACGCGGAGAGTGAAGGAATATTATAATAATTGTGAAAATATCGATTAAATGAAACCGAGCCTTATATAATGTGTCAATAACTAAGTATCAGCCTATGCCCTAATGCAGGGCAAAGGCCTCCATAATAGAAATCAAGTCATCGCTACTATGTTGGGATTAGGCGTAATCACCACGCTTACCTAATCCGCATTATTGATGATCACAAACCCGAGCTATGTTCGAAAAATTGGAATAGAATGGCGTTGGAATGTGTCAATAGTAATGAAATTGTGTAATGGCGCTAGGTACTGCCGCGTTTTCAAGACTTACTTGACGAAATATCGTTATTTAATCGGGAAGAAAGCTCGCAACACCAGTGGAGTGGACTCCACTGGTGCTTACGAGTGTTTGTGGTCGGCGGCAGTCGCTTGCCTACCATCAGGTGATCCGTCTGCTCCTCTGCCACATTGCTAAAAATGTAAAAAATATCGATAAATAAAATAAAACAAGCCTACAGCTCTATACATGGTGTATTAGTGGATATTTAAATTCCTGTAAACATTATTGTTTAACCAATCATTTTGAATAACTTGTTCTGTGATTTTTGGAGGTTTGCATAATAAATTCAACTTTTCATACAAAATTGGTCATGTGGCTTTCGAACTCCTTATTAGTCCTCATATAAAATAAACATTACCTACGTGGCCGATATCGTATGAATAGTTGTTTTTTTTTGTGCAAATTTCCAAAAGTCGTAGAACAATGAATGTTGTTCAGAATTAGTTGGTAGAAGACGTGGTTCAAGGGATATAAATGTTCACACATACTCCCTGTACCTAATAATACTTACTTTCATCATACCTAATCTCAGCACTGCATTATTCTCACACAACAAATAACTCGTGTGGTACAGATAAACAGCGCAGGCGCTGCTTCACGCCGGTCTCACTGTAGCCGTGATCACTCCGCGTGAAACCGGCCGTTCATGCCGAAGCGTAGCTCTCTTATGATTTAAAAATGAAAAGAATCCTATACAGTTTGATAAACCTTCAATCTCGATACAAAATAGTTTTGAGAAACACATATTAGATTATTCGCTTGTACCATCCCGGTGGGATGTACATAGATGGCGCCACCCGCTCTACGGATGCAGCTTCGCTCTCGAATACTTCGTGGTCTGCATATTTTTGTATTTTTAGTTTGGAACTGTTTTAAGCTCCTGATGCTATGCGGAGGGAACTTTGTAATAGATTTCGAATAGATTTGTATTGGTTTTTTAGGCCTTACTTTTTCCACCTTTTTCATTGATTTCAATGTCATTTACCTCGTGCTCGATTGGGATGAATGTTATTTTTTTTAATTTCATAATATTAGGTATAAGATATGGTCAACTTTAGTATGTTTTGTACTTATTATGAAAGCAATAAACGCTTTTTTATTTATTCAGTGAAAGAAATAAGATCATAGTAATATTGTTATGTGGTCCAAGTGAACACCAGGCTGTGCTCCAAAGATTTTTAGAAAAAAACCTTGGGGTAAATAATTACTTTGATATTTTAAAAACTTTCCGAGTAGTCGCGGTTTCAAAATTACACTTTCGAACTAAAATAAAAAAAACTGAGCAGAGACCAAAATTTTAGTAACCTCATAAATCATTGTTTTCCTATGTAATTTTCTAATTATTGCATATTAATTAAGTAAGTATTGTTTTGTTATTTAGTGTTATTTTGGTTCCAAATAAACATTTCTTCTTTCTTTCTAAAACTAAACTAAAAATCATATTTAAAGTAGCTAAAAATGCAATATTTAGGAATTTTACTAAAAGCACGTTTCTTTCATACCTTTAGTTTCAAAATCGGACTGAACATTTCTAGCAATCATGAATTTCATTCACGCGACCTCTCGGGTGTTCCTCCTATGTAAATTCACAAAAATATTTCCAGCAACAGGGTAGTGATGCGACACACGAAGACATTTGTCACTTGGTGTTGTTTGTATTGCTATATTACTCGAGTGACTCGGTGATGAGTGAATCCTCCAACCGATATTCGGCGATGGGGCGGCCAATCTTAGTGCTCAAGTCGGTGCACTTTCTACTCCCTAACCCTCTTGATTCGATGGGACACCAGTGTGGTACGACCGAACAAGGATCAGGCGCAAGACCAACAAGCGTAATGTGCTTTTCGAGGCACGGGGGTACAAGACCGCCAACTTCCAGACTTAGGGCTGACACTGAGAATTTCTGAAGAGAAAAACTCAGGTACCAATTGTCCCGTCCCAGGGGATCGAACCCGGGACTCCAAGCGCAGCCGTCACATTCCAGTGCACCACCGAGGCAGTCACTATGAAGGCTACAAAGTTTTTTTTTTATATAGAGGACAGTTAGGATGACCTCACTCCACCTGATGGTAAGCGGCAGTGAGATCTAAATATTACTCTACTAGCGACCGCCCGCGACTTCGTATGCGTGGAGTCAGTTACCGTCATATTTTGGACAATCCACACAATATATTTTTATAAAGTGTAGCCTATGTGTTATTCTGATCTATAAGTTATATTATTGTACAGTTTCATTAAAATCCATTATGTAGTTTTTGCGTGAAAGAGGAGCAAACATCCATCAATCCATACTTACAAACTTTCACGGTTATAATAATACGAGTATAGTGGGATGAAGAGGTGCCTCAAATCGCGTCGCGTCCCTATCACGGGTAGGTAGCCCGCGGCGTATGCTACGATTTTATATGGGAGTTTCTCTATTCAATTGGAAAAATCTTCGCTGCATGTACTGTTCGGAGAGAGGAAATCTTTACTTTGGTCGCATCGCATATGAAACTTATTTTTCTTAGCCTTTGAGTCTTGCAGGGTAAATACAGACTGTAGACTTACTGGATAAGAAGTAAAGTATAAGTATCAGCTTACATACTGTCTCACTGCAGGGCAAAGGCCTCCATCACAGAAATCAAATTCATCGCTTTAGCTATGATGGATTTGGTTAATCCCACCCACGCTTTACCTAATGCGGATGGGATCACAAACCTGAGCGAACCCTGATCACTGCGGTTTCTTAAACCACTAGACCAAATGAGCCTTCTAGCGAAGACTCGGTTTCGCTACATTTTCAAATCTATGTGCTATTTACGATTCGGGTATGGAAAATATCGCTAGCAATACCTGGTCATTGTTCGGTTAGTATGTTCTCAAAGTGATACCTAGGTTGAGTTATTATTTTTTTTTTATTTCCAATTTAAACTACATCTCATACCTTACCTATCTGTGTAGTGTGTCAGACAACAGGACTCTGTTGTCTGAGCATTGTTGTCTGTTATATTCAAAATAATATTGTTATGGTTCAAGCAAACTCCGGGCTTCAAAGCAAGCGGGCGCTATATTTTGTGCCTATAGTGCTAAAGCCTTAGAGGCTAAAGTCACACGGTCACATAGTGTCAGTAAACGATAAAGTTTCACCTGATAATACTGACTGCATTAACTACTGCCCTTGTTATTGTTATACTACTAAATTATGTTATCACAGTGTAGTGTAACATAAAAATAAATCCTCCAACCGATATTCGGCTACCGACGAATGTTTGTCCAGAGTGGGGATCGAACCTACCACCTTTGGCGTATGAGGCAGGGTCACTCCCATATTCGCCATCCAGCCAGTCAAGGCCAGTCAGTCATGTTTAGTAGCTAACAATTTAGATCAATAACTTTCGCTTGTGAACTCTGCACATCGCCTCAAGAAAATTCATCAGAGCTGTCACTTACTTGGGGGAAAAATTCACGTGCACTAGACATTGAAGTCAAATTAGATATGTCTTTATGGACGAATGTATGCAATCTCTCAATTCAACTTCAAAGACGAGTGCACGAGGATTGCCCCCTTAGTGTTAGAGTGATTATCACCTGCATCAAACGCGTCGAGCACTTTGCTGAAACCCGCCATACTCCACTCGTTTAGTGCTCGTGAAACATTAAAACAAAATCTACATAAAAAATTACAGCCTCGTTACATCAAAGCGGATTCCGCTCGTGTATTTGCAGTAGTGTTGTGCGGAGGTACTGTCGATATCGATATTAAGTTGGAACTGATATTAAGATTTTGGCTTTATACGCTCAGTATCTCAGTTTTTACCTGGTACTTACTAGAAAAGTATGGGCCAAGTACTTACAGTTGCTACATTAACTAGGTTGTGATGTAGGTATTATTGATGGAAGTTAAAGGTTGTGGAACCAGTTGAGTGAATGTGTGTGTGTGTGTTGAGGGGTATGCGTGGTTGTGATTTAATATTTAAGCTTGAGCATTGAAATTAATTTTCAGTAAGAGCTCGTAATGTCTGACTGCAGGGCAAAGACCTTCTATCTCTTTTGTACCCCGGAGTATGTGGAAAAAAGGGGGCTTCTACCTGGGCTCCAGTAAATCAGTCAGCCAAGTCTTTGTCTATAAAAAATAATCTCTTTTAATAATATAGATATAGAAGATTAAAATTGACACTAAATTTTTTCATCTATCTTAAGCACCCCGTTGCAGATCCACTTTACTGTCGCTAAACCCATCGACAATCGCCACTGCCTAGCAGCGGGCTTACCAGCAAGTCCTATCATCAACGCCACTATCACATAAGATGCCACCCAAACTCATCGATATCTTTCGCACCCCTATTTCTAGTGTTAATTCAAAAGTCGTTCAGGCGAAAGCGTAGTGTGAATCCGGTTTAATGCATGTAGGACGAGCGCGTTGCATATTTCATAAAGGCGGACGACGGGCCGTGTGTTGCCGCTATTGATTTTGTCGGGTTATCACCACCCGATGTCATAGTCGTATTGACAACCCGTGAAACGTCTTCTAAAAATAGGTGTCGAAACATTGGCCCGTGGGGTCCCGATGCTCTTTTTTTCTTCCGGGACTTAGTTAAGCGCTTAGTGGAAGTCACGGGAGACCCAAAGGCTGCCAGCTTCTTTGACCAACCAATTTCCATCGCTAGCATTTTGGGGACATTGCCACAGGGGCCTCATCATCATCATCATTTCAGCCAATAGACGTCCACTGCTGTTTATAGACCTCCCCCAAAGTTCTCCACACAGATCGATCGAAGGGACTCTCGCGACCTTCACCAGATCGTCGGTCCACCTAGTGGGAGGCCTGCCACGGCTGCGGCTTCCTACACGTGGCCTCCACTCAGGGACCTTTCCACCCCAACGGCCGTCTATTCTCCTCGCAATGTGCCTGCCCATTGCACACTTCAGCCACGCCCACGCAATTCTTTGGGATAGCCCAAAGAATTGTGTGGCTGAAGTGCGCAGGAGATCTAAGGTCACGGGTCATAGGATCTCCTGCGCACAGGGGCCTACTCTGTTTTAATTTTTCTTTTTGGAAAGCACGTTACGATGTTATTCCTGCGCTTAATGTCCAGCTGTGGACTGCAACAGGCTGATGATGATGATGACGATGATGACTGTGCTTTACACATCGCCTTAAGAAAAATATTAGAGCATTGGATACATATTGAAGTCGAATTAGATATTTACATGGACGAATGTATGCAATCTCTCAATTCGACTTCAAAGACGAGTGCACGAGGATTGCCCCCTTAGTGTTAGAGTGATTATCACCTGCATCAAACGCGTCGAGCACTTTGCTGAAACCCGCCATACTCCACTCGTTTAGTGCTCGTGAAACATTAAAACAAAATCTACATAAAAAATTACAGCCTCGTTACATCAAAGCGGATTCCGCTCGTGTATTTGCTTTAGTGTTGCGCGGTGGTACTGTCGATATCGATATTCAGTTGGAACAGTTATTAAGATTTTTGCTTTATACGCTCAGTATCTCAGTTTTTACCTGGTACTTACTAGAAAAGTATGGGCCAAGTACTTACAGTTCCTACATTAACAAGGTTGTGATGTAGGTATTCTTCATGGCAGTTAAAGGTTGTAGTACCAGTTGAGTGAATGTGTGTGTGTTGAGTGGGCATACGTGGTTGTGATTTAGTATTTAAGCTTGAGAAATTGAAATTAATTTTCAGTAAGAGCTCGTAATGTCTGACTGCAGGGCAAATACCTTCTATCCCTTTTGTACCCCGGAGTATGTGGAAAAAGGGGGCTTCTACCTGGGCTCCAGTAAATCAGTCAGCCAAGTCTTTGTCTATAAAAATAATCACTTTTTAAATAATATAGATATAGAAGATTAAAAATTGACACTAAATTTTTTTCATCTATCTTAAGCACCCCGTTGCAGATCCACTTTGCTGTCGCTAAACCCATCGACAATCGCCACTGCCTAGCAGCGGGCTTACCAGCAAGTCCTATCATCAACGCCACCTATCACATAAAGATGCCACCCAAACTCATCGATATCTTCGCACCCCTATTTCTAGTGTTAATTCAAAAGTCGTTCAGGCGAAAGCGTAGTGTGAATCCGGTTTAATGCATGTAGGACGAGCGCGTTGCATATTTCATAAAGGCGGACGACGGGCCGTGTGTTGCCGCTATTGATTTTGTCGGGTTATCACCACCCGATGTCATAGTCGTATTGACAACCCGTGAAACGTCTTCTAAAAAATAGGTATCGAAACATTTGGCCCGTGGGGTCCCGATGCTCTTTTTTTCTTCCGGGACTTAGTTAAGCGCTTAGTGGAAGTCACGGGAGACCCAAAGGCTGCCAGCTTCTTTGACTAACCAATTTCCATCGCTAGCATATTGGGGACATTGCCACAGGGGCCTCATCATCATCATCATTTCAGCCAATAGACGTCCACTGCTGTTTATAGACCTCCCCCAAAGTTCTCCACATAGATCGATCGAAGGGACTCTCGCGACCTTCACCAGATCGTCGGTCCACCTAGTGGGAGGCCTGCCACGGCTGCGGCTTCCTACACGTGGCCTCCACTCAGGGACCTTTCCACCCCAACGGCCGTCTGTTCTCCTCGCAATGTGGCCTGCCCATTGCCACTTCAGCCACGTAATTCTTTGGGCTATGTCCGTGACCTTAGATCTTCTGTGCACATGGGCCTAATTTTCCTAAATTTTCTATCTGATGTCAATTTCAGAAGTAGGTATATGGGTTTGAAGAAAGTCATAATATTGTCATTCTTATGAGAATGACCCAGAAGAATGAGGAATGGCCTTCATGTAGACAAGGTTACTGTAATTGGCTGAACTGTGGGGAAGTTCCGGATAGCCGTCCTTTCCGGATCAATGATTCAGGTGATTTTGGACGGAGATATCCGGTTGACCTTTTCCTGAACTGATTGTCATATCGCAAATTTGCGCTCGCGTAGGTTTACCCAAGAAATTGATTTCTATGCCTAATGCTTATTTATAAAAAAACCTTTTTTTCATAAAAAAAAATATTTATTTATTTAATATAATTATACGGGATAATCCCTATTACATAATTAAACATGTATACATATTTAACAATAATTATATTTTAAATGTTTTTTATTCATCTAAAGTGCTCGAATGCCAGAATTTTAGAAGCTAATATTCTCTATTTTTAGTTTCATTTTATATTAGTTATTTTTAATGTTAATTCGGTTAGGTCTTATTTTTTAGGGATGTAACTTACTTTTTAGGATTATTCACCAACGAGTCACCCGTTTTAATCGATCGATACACAAATCGATTCTAAAAGCGTTTGAAATAGTGATCCCAACAGCGCTGTCATATACCTACATTTTGAATTTCGAATACACTATCCATATTTAAACCATAGTTTCTGGAAATGCCAAACAACGCTCTTTTGCGAGCCTTTATTGGCAGCGATATTTTATCGTTTTTACACTGAATCCAGGGTTTCTTTGATTGAAGCGTGAATGTTAATCATTTGATATTCATAACATCAGCTTTGGGCAAATCGATCGTGCTCATAGAATATCCTAGCAAGTTGACAGGGCATGGGATACACCGGCCTCGGTACTGGGCGGGGCGATGATCCCTTGTTCGGCCAAACATGAGCTCAACAGGATCCAACAAAGGTTTTATAACTGGGTCAGTCATCTAAGCGTTTAATTCCCATATTCGTTCAAAACTGTCGCTTCGGAGCCGTGGGTACTCTTGGACCATGAGTCATTTGGGGAGTCTAGTTATCACAATGAAGCGACGCACGCGACATCTGACCTTTGCAACCCTATAACATGTAAACCTGTCCAACTGAATCACAATTACGGGTTTCAGATATTTTGCGTAAAACGCAAGTTTCCTTCATTGTGCCTCACCACCGAGAAATATGCAAAGTTTTGTTAAAACCACTGGAAAATGCTCGGATTCGAACCTTTCACCTTCCGCATCCCTTAAGATACTGTCACTGTACTGGTCTAGCACAGGGTAACACAAAAGTAATAGCTATTACATAAAATTTAATACAGACGGATAGTTCGTGGAACAGGATATGTGCCATCTTAGATAGTTGTAATAATTCAATAGTTGGTCCCGAATTCGATTCCAAAAGTATCTTTCGAATTTTTGGGGTTTAGATCACCAATCGTCATTTGGCGAGAGCGTAATGATTAAGCCTAATCCCATCATAGTAGCGATGACTTGATTTCTATGATAAAAGTCTTCCCAGCAGCGGGACAGTGTTTAAGGCTGATATTTTATTGTTTTTTATTTCAGTAAATTAGATGATTAAGAATATTTGAAGGCTAGTTTTTATTTTTACTTGTATATTTTATTTGTGTTTGAGCTTTTGTGTAACAGTGTGTGTAACTGCTGTATGTTATGTGTTGTGATGTCTAAATAGTAGATGTTTTCTATACCAATTTGCTATTTCTGTTTCACTAAATATGAATTCAAAACCATTCAATTTCGAGTTATTACCCGTAACGTTTTGAGTTACGAGTAATTCACAGAACGACGCCAGAACGAGCCTACTATGAATACCTTTAATAAATCGAACTATTATGTCTTCTAAATCAACATGAATAAGCTAGAACCAGCCCAGGCCGGCACGTTTAGATTTTATCGGAAATAAATTGGTTTTGAATCTAAAATTGAATTCGCAATGACAGCCGCGAGGCTTCCCCGCATATTGATGTGGGCCTAATGATTCCGCTAGGTAACTATTTGGGAGAAACATGGTAGGTAATTTCTAAATGTAGGTATTAGGCTTTATGTCTTCTCGCAGATCATTGTCGACGGTGTCTTTCCAACGATACCTAGGTCGGCCAACGACGATCGACGGACCAGCCTCATTGTTTATGTTTTTATATTTTTTTACTATTTTGTTTTGTTTTGACAGTTCTTAGAATGATACGTGCTTTAAAAAATATAATTAGTTTTATGCTAATATCGGCTTTTTATTAGCATCACCTTCGATTAATATAAAAAAAACACAAGAATTGGGGGGCCTGGACAGCAGCTACGAGGTGTTGTGTAAACAGCAAAAGGCAACCAATACAGATGTTTATTAACTTGAAAAAATAATAAAATTTTAATTCAAATAAAACTTGTCAACAGGATTTAAAGCAATTGCCCTCCAGGGCTCAATCTTTTCGGCGTATTGTTTGTACGATGAAACAGGATTCAAGCCGAATCCCAAGAATCCGGCCATGTGGTGGAACGCAAAGGCCGCCGCGCCCGGGGCTCCAACCGATGCAGATTTCATTTGGAGCACTCTTGGTATTCTGCCAAATTGTTCCAAGAATATCTTTTTCACTTAGCATTTTAATTCTGGAGACAGATGATTTTTCCCGTATAAAACGAAGGAGTAATGAAATTTCTTGAATTTTACAAATGGCAATGCCGATTTGTATGGAGGTGTGGCGCATTTTTTTATTTGCAGTTACACCCACCGAGTATTGTTTACAAATACAAACAATAATTTAAGATAGATATAACTTAATACCAGTCTGAAACCAGTTATCCATGCTAATTTAAATACAAAAAAAAGAAACTCCCATACATATTTTCATTAATGTAAAACAACATAATTATAGTCATATCATTTTACACCATAATAAAATTTTCTGACTTACCCAATGATTGACTGGTAGATAATGATGTTAGGCATAAAGTCCGCCAAAAGAAAGAATAAATAAATAAATGAAATGTGTGTCTCAACTCTAATTTCCACTATAAGAGAATGAAAGAAAGCCTGCTCAACTTTCCATCCTTTCCTTCTCAGAAGAATTCCAAAGCAGGTTAATAATTTAAGTTGCATAGTGCTTTATCTGGCCACAAATTGAATAAACTATTTTAATTTTCATACATTTCCCGAAGCAAGCAGAAGCATTTTTGTGGCAAACCGGATTCAACCGACCCGTGTTACTCAGCTCATAAAATGCCAACATAATTTTGTAAAACCCTTGATTTAGCATTCATAAGCCCTCGAAAGGCCAGAGTAGTGATGCGACTTGACCTAAGTCACTCGAGTTATGGTCATTCTTTAAACTCGTTTTATTTGTATTTATTTATTACATTTCAATTTTATTTCTTACTACGAACAGTTTTCCAATAAGGATGTAAAGTATCGGTCTATAAACTATCTATAGAATCAAGTCATTGCTACCACGATGGGATCCCCCAATGCGGATTGGTAATCACAAACCCGAGTTAGATAGCTTAGGTTTGAAAAGAAAGTTATTAGTAGTAGTAAAGTTATTAGTAGGTAGTTTGAAGGGTTTTATTTTCTCTCCCTTACTCTCTACTAAGTACTTCTGTAAATTATATCTGCAGTACCCAACAGGGTCCGTAATGTAACTTAAATAATTTAAGATCATTGCTACATATGAAAATGCAATAAAGATATCTTAATTGATAGATTGAAAATTCAAAATTTCGAAATATTCTTTTGCTCTTGAAATATTACGTAGCAAACTGACTTAACTGTAGTTCGTTCAAAGTGAATTTCGATAATTTTCACTGAAGTCACCAGAGTCTTTGATTTGTATTAGGTACATCACTATACTAGAGTAAACTAATTTCAGGCGAATTCAGACCACGCTGAATCTTTAGACGTTTCTCGGTAGGTATAACAACTTCTGACTTTGACTTCTAAGAAATGCTTAATACCTATTTAGTGTTGGGATGTAGTCGACATTTTATGACAACGACGATATCGGTTAACAAATATCCTACTTTTGGTGTCACTATTTTTTACTAAATCGTTGTTAAATGTCCGAAAATTAAATAGCGCTCAACTTAATTTTCAAAATTAAGTAAGGTTAAGTTAGAACTGATGATCCCACAACACATCAATCATTGTGGGGTCACTCACTTCGACAACTAAGCCTAACACCGTATAAATAATTCATTTTAACTGCAGTTTGTTATTTTTGGAAAGTTAATCAAGTTCTTTTACCTAGGATCAACTTACGATTCGGAATATTTTACTGCGACGTAGATAACGTTCTTATCCGTAGCTAGTCAGTAGCTACAGCTACTGTACTGTCAATACGATAGAAAACAGAAGAACTTACGTGTTATTTATTTATTTCATACTACGCTGGCTCAACGATCCAAAGTGGGTCTTGGCCTCCGACGTCAAAGTTCGCCATTTTTGCGGTCCTGTGCCAATTCCGCCCAATCGTGCACGTTAAGTGCTTGAGGTCCTTGGCGACTTCGTCCCTCCAGCGGTATCTCGGACGACCCACAGGACGTCGCCCGTTGGTCGTCCCAGATAGGCTCTTTGGCTGCGCGATCCTCTCCCATTCTCTCCACGTGTCCGAGCCAGCGTAGTCGGGATGCTGTTATTTCCCCGATGATGTTCGGCTCGGCTATCAGATCTTCGATCTCACGGTTAAACCTGTGCCTCCAGCACCCATCTTCTCCTTTGGTTGGTCCCAGAATCTTTCGGAATATCTTCCGTTCCGTCACTAGCAGTTGGTTTTGCTCCTTCAGCGTTAGTGTCCAAGTTTCACAGCCATACATTAAGATTGGTCTAATGACTGTCTTGTAGACGCGAATCTTAGTAGCCCTGCTTAGTAACTTGGACACCAACACCTTGTGGAGGGCGGCGAAACATCTCAGGGCGCTTGCTACGCGAGCATTGATTTCATCCTCCCTGCGGTTTGTATCGGTGATGGTGCATCCCAAGTATTTAAACTTTTCGACGCCCTTATAGGTTTATTTATTTATTTCAACTAATATTATTTATAAATATTATTTATTTCTTAATAGTTATGGAGTAATAAATATTATGGCATTTATCACATTGCCCGGACATTGTGATAAAAACATAAAATGAGAACGCCTACAATGTACAGTTGCACTAGTGAGTAAACCACCTGATTCAAATATCAACCATAAGGTTGACACTCGACTATAGAGTCCATAAGAGGGAACAAGGGAAAACCTTAGTTTGGGACCAGGACAATGTATGTGATGTTGTCTCAATTTATTTATTTATTGCAGGTGACTGTACACTCTCAAAAATATGTTCTTATATTAATCAAAATTTTTGTTGAAATATAAATAACAACTACTTACCTACTTATAATAATTAAAATAATTATTGTACCAAGACACATCCATAACATACTCACGTGAACTTACAAACGTACAGACGAGAAACTTCGCGGAACACTTCTGACCCTCCCGTAACTTCGCCCTGAATTGTTCAGGAAACTGAAAACTTATTCTATAACTAGAGATGTAGAGATTTGGAGTGCCTTGTGACTGAAAATTGTTAGCGATAATAAGAGAACTATGAAGTTTGTATTTGCTTGATTTGAAGTGTCAGAAATGATGAGATCCGCAGAAGATCTAAGGTCGCAGACTTAGCCCAAAGAATTGCTTGGCTTAAGTGGCAATGGGCAGGGCACATTGTGAGGAGAGCAGACGGTCGTTGGGGCGGAAAACTCCTTGAAATCTTGAATGGAGGCCGCGTACAGGAAGTCGCAGCCGCGGCAAGCCCACAAGGTGGACCGACGATCTAGTGAGGGTCGCGGGAATCCCTTGGATCCGGGTGGCACTGGACCGATCTGTGTGGGAGAAACATTGGGGAAGGCAATAGACCTCATCTGGACATATGCCAGCAGTGGACGACTATTGGCTGAAATTATGATGATTACCAGAATAATGCGATTTTCAAATTTCAAAAAAATCATTCTCTCGCAAAACCTCTGTAATATATATTTTTAAACATTCGCGTTGCCAAAATACACATCTCATTTCTATGGCATGTGTTGGTAATTTTTATACTTAAGTTTCTGCTTAACTCAACGCAGCTCCGCTTCTGTGAAAACGCACCCTTACCCTTCGCCTGAAAGGGTTGACGCGACCAGGAAAAAGCTAAGCCACAACTTAAAAAATATTTTCAGTCCACCTTTATCAAATGTACAATGAAATTTGAAATAAGACCGCATTTGTTAAATTAACAACGAAGAAGTATCATTTTTCCGGTCTCCGAAGGCTCTCTGAACTTGGCGCTCGTTAAGAAAATAATAGTTGTTCGTAAACATTATACTGGATCCCATGAAGATGCGATTCAGAACCAAAAAGAGATACCACAGCGCACTTGTGACACCACATGAGGATACCGGAGCCCCAATTGGGGGAAAAGGCGCACTTAGGACTATACTGGTGTTACAGGTGTCTATGGGCGGCGGCAATCGCTTACCATCAGAAGATTCGTCTGCTCTATAAGATACTTATAACCTATCACAAAAAAAAAATATTAGTCACTATCACACACTCAATGACACAGACTCAATCACCCTTTGTCTGTTCTTTTGTGCCTGTCAATCTCATATTTGGATCTCACGGCCGCTTACCATCAGGCGGAGTGAGGTCATCTTGATTGTCCTCAATATAAAAAAAACATGTCGTTTTCTAAACCTACTAATATTCTCCTGTATTCGCAACGCTATGGCGACCCCCCCTAACCCCTACATAGCGTACGGAAAGGAACTTGATTAACCCTTCCGTACCGGAGCGTTTCGGTTATTCATTTAAAAGTTTGCTCATCTAGTGGGCCAGCGTAGCGCTATTGATACACGGTGCATATAAATGGCTCACTTGCCAAGTTCCTATTGAACGGTGAAGGTGCGGTGAGCTGCATATGAATGTATCGATTTGCTTGTGTACTTGGAAAAGTTGTAGGGCTTTTGAAGAAGGTATCAATAGAGAATGGAGATTATAACATTTGTTATTGGTGGCAGGGGAGCAAATGATAACCTAATGGTAAGCAATTGCTAGCACCCATAGACACCCGTAACATAATACCTAGTCACAAGTGTGTTACTAATCCCCTTCCCCCATTTATTAATTAATTTGTAATTTGATAAAATCATCATCATCATCAGCCTGTTGTAGTCCACTGCTGGACGAAGGACGCTCCTAATGTTTGCCACTCTGGTCGATTTTCGCTAATCCAGCTCTTGCCAGCCATCTTGCACAGATCGTCACTCCATCTGGCTTGAGGGCGTTCTACATTACATTTACGTAGTCTGCACTCAAGAATTCGTGTACCCCAGCAGTAGTCAGATTGACCAGCCTAACCATGTGAGCTATGTCAATGACTTTAGTTCTCAGTCGGAATACCTCATTTCGTATTCCATAGAACCTTGGAAATGTATAATTTTGTGTTAACTAAGACCAAGAGGGAAACATGATGTACTGGAATAAATACCACTTTTATTTACCACTTCAATACAATAACCACCTTTGACTTACGATCGCGTAGTATACTTGTCGTGTATAGGTATGTAACTCTTTCCGTAGTTCGCTGAGCGAACTTTAAACTTAAATAAAATACAAATGAGCTATATGCAGTTCAGTGATAGAATCCTCGCTCGTTTCGACGGTCGCGCCATGTTCTACATGCGAATTCATTGGACGCGCAACACGAATTGCACGAACTAGGGGTTGGTCTATTCTAGTTCCAATATATCGACTCCAGCATAAAACGTAGTAAAAGCCATTTTACTCAAGGATAAAACGCGCTAAGAACCTTTGCTAAAATGACTTTTACGTTACGTTTTGTCAAGGGCTAAAATGGCGTTTCATCCTTGAGAGGTCGAAATAGGTCTGCAAGGTGTATCAGTAAACATTTACATTCCTTTAAACACTTCTTCTACCAACTAATCTGAACAATATTGTACCTTACTCATTACTATTAGCATTAAGTTCTGTAATGTGTTGTGCAATAAAGAGTATCTATCTATTACCAAAAATCATCTTTGGAAATTCGCATAGAAACATTTAACTCCTTATACAAAATACGATCCCGTATTCTACGAATTTTGTTTTGTCACAAAACAAAAGTCTTAGAACAAACGTTATTCAGAATGATTGGTAGAGGTGATGGTTAAAGGGATGTAACTGTTTACCGATACACCCTGTAGGATTACGATATATCGATATATTTCGTAATACGCATCGCATTTGTTTTACGCGTGGGTGTCTGCGACCAGCCAAGTGTGTCAGACGAATCGCGAAAAAGGGTTCTGTATCATTTAGTATCTATGTAATATGACGACCCGTTTAGCGCAATGGTTTGAGCGCCGGTTGAGACGTAAGGGTCGCGGGTTCGATTCCCGCACCAACACAAAGTTTGTTGATGAAACAGATATTTGTGTTGGGTCTGGGTGTTTGTAGTACCTTCGTTGTTTCTGGTATCCATAGTACAAGGGAAAACCTTAGTTTGGGACCAGAACAATGTATGTGATGTTGTCTCAATTTATTTATTAATTTATTATTATCTTTTTAACGCACTCCTTATTTTTAAATTGACCGAAGTAAATATTCTGCGATGAGTAAATATTGTGTGATTCACAGTAGTATACCTCTTGCTTATTCATATCGAACTAAAAACGGAAACAACTCATGTTCGTTGTACTTAAGTTGAATATTTGTTATTAAAGGAGAGTTTTTTTATGTGATCACTGACAGACGAGCAGACGGATCACCTGATGGTAAGTGATTACCGCCGTCCAAAGACACCACAACACCAGTAGAGTCACAAGTGCGCTGCCAACCTTTAACCCTCTATCCCCCAGGCCTCCGGTACCCTCACTCTCTCGACGAAACACAGCGCAGGCACTGCATCACGCCGCCCTTCTGTGAGGCCGTGGTATCACTCCGATCGAGCCGGTCTATTCATGCCGAAGCGTGACTCGAGAGTGACTTGAGAGTGGGCTCTCAAAGTACAATAATCCTCTTATCCGCCGTGTTTGTTCTAAAGCTGAATCCGAAGTGTTTACAGGAAATTCGGAGCCGATATTTTTGCTTTGAAGACATGACATTACAGTACGGGTGTAAGCCTTTGACTGCTATCTATTAGAAACGTATTTGGAAAGCTGAAAAAATAGCAGGTGCCGATGACAAATAAAACTCGATACGCTATACAATCATGAATCTTATTCGCTTGAAATAAGGTCTGTAACCTCACGAAGCTAAGGATTTGGTAAATAAATATTAGCTGTGATTTCTTGAGACAAACTTTGCCAACACATCGCGCTATTCTTTTCAATCATTCTTCATATCAAATATACTTCTAATGTCTTAGTTTCTAACTGCTCTAAAATGACTATTAGACTAGATCTATTGGAATTGAATTGAATTTAAGCTTTGTAGATTGATTTTTATACCTCTGTTTTGTAAAAATATATTCATTCATTTATTACTTCACATCATAGAACTAGTCCTTAGTCCTAGTAGGTAATTAGTTAACAATGTCATTCGGTAGGCTGCTACCAAAAATTAAACGCACATGTGTGCATAAAGTAGTGTGGATTATTTCGTCTAATCACATCAACCACTCACATGTTGAATCTATGACTCTAAGTTATACTAAAAAATATATAACTGAAAATTCAGTCTTCTAGTTTTATCCACAACGAAGTTACAGGGGGTCAAAAATGGCCTGAATTGCTTCGAGAAAAGGATGGTACGGCCGTGCCGCTTTTTTGCTCGACTTGATGGGGGCACTGCCGTGCTCCCAGATGATGAGGGGATTTTCTATTATTTTACACACGACCCGCCGCTAAATTATCATCTGTCTCAATTTGACATAGCAGTGTCCATAAAGATGGCATCTCTTTCCCACGCTTTGTTGGTTTTTTAGCAGGGGTGAAATCCTATCACACGAATGTTTGGATCGACCTTTGGCGCATAAGGCATTGGAGTTTGTATTAAAAAGATGATAAGTAAATACAAAATATATAATTTATATACAATAATTAAATTGTGTCTATATAAAATGTATCATACAGAGCTTAATTCCTCCTCAAAGGGCATAACGAACCAAAAATCCACTTCATTGCACCCCGGTTCGCCCAAAGTAAATTTACCCGCATCAAAACACTTTCGAGTGGAGTTTAAAGTTGAAACATCACGTCTTGGATATCTCTCGGAGCTCGCAATCCGGGTCTTATGAAATTCAATGAGCATTTTGTCTCTCTCAGGCGCTACATATGTGCTGGGATGTCGCGTTAGTAATCCTGTGTCGGTTTGACTGTGGTTTTATAAGGGATGAACTTATGGTTTAGATTCGACCAATCTTCGTATAGAATAACAACCTTATCATTGTAAAGCACAGACAGCAGACACAATAGAAAATCAATCGTTTTATGCCTTTTAAAAGGCTCTTGGGTCTTACGACGTTATACCATAGATTGTCTGTCGGGAAAGAATTGGTCAGAATCGCAGCTTAGAAGGGTGCCTGTATTAACTGTTGTGTGAATACTAAGTTATTTTCTTCTTCGTTCTTAGGTTTATCGTCAGCTCATGGCAAGTTCTTACAAAATGTATGTATGTATGTATGTAATTGAAGGCTAGGCAAAATTCCAAAAGTGGTTCAGCATACCAACCATTCTTAGGAAAAGTGGATAAAATGATGTTAGTGTTTATCAATAGATTGTGTATTTTATGTGATATTTGTTAACACTCGTTCCCCCCGATTAGTCCTCCTGGTATCATCACTCAGCGAAACACAGCACAAGCACTGCTCCACACCATTCTGTAAAGCCGTAGAATCACTTCGGTTAGGCCAGCCATTCATGGCAACGCGTGACCACGGTCAAACGTATACGCGTCGCTTGTGACTTGCACCACCCGCCAGCCCTACTAGTTTCCTTCTCCAGCAGTAATCCGGCGAGAGGTTGACACGTTCCTCTTTACCTGGACTAAGTTGGCTGAGAGCTTTATTTATACGCGGGGCTCGCGTCAGGCATCTGCAGGTATGATGTTATTGCATCAATAATATGTCGTATTGAGAAACTGTGGAAGGAACTAACGCCTGCCGTATTTAAAGTACAGTATCAGCCCTAATACAGTGTCCCACTGCAGGTTAAAAGCCTCCTTCATAGATATGAAGTAATCGCTACTATAGTATCTATGTATAGGCTTCATCATTCATTCATTCATTCATCACCTTGCTTACCTGGTGAGGAATGGTGATCATAAACCCGAGCTATGGTAAAAAAAAAACGGAACATACTTTTAGTTCGAGTCCAGGACCGGTAATTAATCCACTAGACTAACGTGGCCGTTTTGATTAACCCATCAGCCTTGTCGTTGCCAGTGAAATATAAAGTAAAGTTGAGTATCAGCCTATATACTGTCCCACTGCAGGGCAAAGGCCTCATAGAAATCAAGTCATAGCCACTATGGTATGATTAGGTTTACCTAATCACCTCACTTGCCTGATGTGGTGACCACAAATCAGAGCATGTTAGAAAAAACACGTACACTTTTATAAAGCTTAACCATCTTATCGGTTGAACATCACTAGCATCTTTCCCACCCCTAATCGTAGAACTATGTCCGAAAATACATTTAACTTGCTTCGACACGAGCTCAATGGAAAACACACTATCACCCAACTGCCAGCCATTGTGCCCGGTTGATAATGAGGTGGGTCCATGATTAATGCCAAGGTCCAACACCAGGGGCTGACCGATGTCCCGGGCTGGGGTCTTTGCTAGTGTTGCCGATTGATAGTTTATCGACTGTTGACATTATATCGATAATAGTCACAATTAATGTAAATCCATAACTATCGATAAAGAATTTCAATTTCAGAATCCACATTATGGCTTATGTGCAAAACGTAAACACGAAACACTTGCGCCAACATTGCGATAACTTGTGCACCCCGGTTGTATTGGATAAATAATACTTTGATATAATAGTACTGCAGATAACGTTTAGTCAGACGAATTTCCAGTGTAAGTCACATAGGTACCGACCATGACATTTTGAACTTTTTAATTGTAAATGTACTGGTCAAAATCCTCTAAAGCTGTTAAGGGGGCCTTGTTTGTGAAGCTTCTTGTTTCACTTTATACTGGAGATAAAAAAAAAACCATATTGCACTCAGGATCTTACATCGTAATTTTATGTCTCCGTAAATTAGTCCGAATCGTAAGTTGATCAACTTCCGGAAAATAGCAAACGGTGCTACATTATCGATAGTTAAACTATATAGTTAGGCAGCACTAGTCATGGGCTGAGGTCTTTATGCCCCATGACCGCCCCATTGTGTGCGGTGACGTCACTGTTCAGGGGCAACTGATTTATCCCACATTATTGGAGGGCAAACTGGAATCGAAGAAGGAAAATGTTTTCTTTGAGAACGTTACGCTCAACATTCAAAGTTAACATTATTTAAAATAATGAATGTTAAGAAACCCCGCAGACTACAGACTTATTATCGGCCGATAGTTTAGTCGGGTTGGCTGGTTCGTATGCATCAAACTTTTTAACCAAACCATCGGCTGATTAAAAGTTTGTAGTCTGCGGAGAGTCATGGTCTTAGTTTGTAGACTAGTTTTATAGATTTGATTATCTAAATAAATCAGAATCTCTTTGCGTGACCGTGTCAGAAATAATGAAATCCGGAGGAGATCTAAGGTCGCAGATATAGCCCAAAGAATTGCGTGGCTCAAGTGGCAATGGGCAGGGTACATTGCGAGAACAGACAGCCGTTGGGGTGGTCCTTGAGTAGAGGCCGCATCCGTGTCGTCCTCCCACCCGGTGGACGACGATCTGTGAAAAGGTCTCTTGAGTCTTTGGATATGGGGTTGCACAGGACATCTGTGTGGAGAACTTTGGGTGAGGCCTATGTCCAGGCAGTGTGTACATCTATGTTTTAAAACGATGAATTAAAAGTTATTTATAAATTTGAAAAAAAAAATTTTGAGCTAATTATTTTGTTCTGAAACGCAGCGCAGGTGCTGCTTCTCGCTGATCATCATGCCGTGGTACCACTCTGGTCGAGTCTGCCCATTCATGCGGAATTATAGCTCTCTATCGCTTTTATCAAATCTTTATAATACACAATTTAGGAAAGGTATATTCAGTAGGAATGCAAATAGAATGCTCAGAACTAGAATAAATCTAAAACCACAAAATGCTTTAATGTATTCCCTGTGTATTCTATTCGGTTTTTGCTGAAATTTTCAACAAATATTTTAAAAAGGGTTATTCTGTTCGTGGAAAGCCAAATGGATTTCTATTTTTATTTATAAAATACAAATCAAATACTAGCATAAAATATTAACAGTTAGTATTGCTCGTAAGTAAAGATTTATTTATAGAGACACGGACTTGAATTTTCTGTGTGTTGAATTGTCTGAGTTCTGAGGCCAGTTTTCTGAGTTGTGTTGTGTATATTTATTTAATTATCATTTTATGCCGCATGGCATGCGTTAATTTGTTCACTCAAGTTCTGTACTTCTGTCCTCAAACATTCGAGGAAAGCAATAATAAAGCTGTTCTTAACCGTTATCTATCTATCTATCTTCTTTCCGTCACGCCCGCTCATTGAAATTGCTTCTTCAAACTCTCTAAGTTATTTGATGCGACGAAACCGCTCATACGGGGGCTTTGTAATTAAACCACTTGTTCTGGCTCGATATATTGCGGATTCATTCTGGAGGGGCGTTTCGACAAACACCGAAGATCGTGGCGACATGGACATACAAGTCTTATGGATTCGATAACATCATATGTCAACGCCCCATTGGTCTAGTGGTTTAAGTAAGTAAGTGAAAGTATCAGCCTATATACTGTCCCACTGCAGATCAAGTGTCAAGATCAAGTATCATAGAAATCAAGTCATCGCTACTATGGCGGCATTAGGGTTTATCACCACGATTGGTGATCAGGATCAGCAAACCAATAGACCAACGGGGCATTCATAAGTAAGTAAGTATCAGCCTATAATATCCTGGGTCGAGCAAAAGTATGTTTTGAATTTTTCGAACATAGGTAGCTCGGGTTGATGATCACCAATCCGCATTATACAAGCGTGGTGATTAAGCCTAATCCCATCATAGTTGCGATGGCTTGATTTCTATGATAGAGTGGTGAGTAGTGAGTAGAGAGAGAGAGAGAGAGTGGGACAGTATATAGGCTGATACTTTATTTTATATGTTCCACAGTTATGCATTCAAACTCCAGCACCATCTATCGGTACAGAGACAAACGATTGATAAACTATTTTGATTTGATGACATATTTGCAATTTTTAAATTAGTTTTCTTTATAAGTATACTATGTATTATTATTTCTATAGTGTTTATTTCTAACACAATTTAATTTGTTCAAGAATAAATAAATAAAATGAAATGAAAATGTCCTGAAGCGAATTGAGGGCAGGCCACTAGTCTAAGAATAAAAATCCGAAAATTCTTCGTACATCATTGGCGCAAATACAAATATATGTCAGCGCTTCAGCGCGGCAAGGAAATTGAATACACAATCTCAGGAATCGACCCCCGCTGGATTACGAGGCCGTACATACAATATTTTACTACGTTTAAACGCTATATGCGACGCAGCTATGGGTATGTTTGTACTTACATGGATACTGTGTTATTTTTATGGGATACCACAACAATTTGAGGAAGATTTTACTTGTGGCAATATGGCAGTAATCATTAAATTCTTGCCATGTATTGTAAGTTGACCAATTAGCTAAAATTGATTGCGTTTAATGATAAATTATTTATTTCAACTACCTACCGTTTGTTATTTTCCGAGAGTTAATCAGCTATTTAGAAATTAACGTTTTGTTTTGTAGAGTGAGTGAGGGTACCGACGGACCATTAGGGGGAATGGGGGTTAAAGGTTGGCAGTGCACTAGTGACTCTACTGGTGATGCAGAAGGAATTCGTTTACTATCGGGCGATCCAGCTGCTCGTCTGCCAACTACCACATAAAAAACACTAGAAAATTGATCATCTTACGGTTTTTACTATTATCCGGTGACATACAATCAGGTGATCCGTCTGCCACCTATATACATAAAAAAATACACGTAGCAATACAAGGTAGAAAAAGAAATCAGTTCAGTAATGTAAAACAAACAGTTTTCCTTCCAATATTGTTATTTTAAACGTACAAACATCGAGCCTACATCCCCAATAATGCTAGTGCCGTAACAGACTCAAGCCTTTAGAGACTCGAAACTCGAAAAAATATGTATATGTATGTAATAAACGTTGTTTTTATTTTTTTATTAACATTATGAAGTCACGACGTTATGAATATGTTTTTGTTTGGTGTTTCGGCATGTTTTTAAGACATGACGACACCAAACATATTTAATGTCATATCTATCTTCTATATTATACATAAATATAAAGGTATAAAGACTAAAGAAATTGACATAACTTATATGACCTTGCGCGATGCAATCAACGCCCAGAATAGTTATCAAAATAACCGACCATGACACCAGATGGGCGCCCTCACACCATTAGAGTCATAAAGACTTTCTTGCTGGATTCTTCTCAGTAGAAATCGACGTTCCGAACCAGTTGTAGAAAGTTGTAACATTCATAAGTGTTCATGTACAGTGGCTAGCACATCAAGTTACTACAATCTGTCAAATTTCATCAGTTGATATTGAACCAAACACGTTTGACATAAAAGTGAGGTTCGATTGAAGAAATTTTTAGAAAGACTCGAACCTTGCGTCACGGCTCTAAGCACGACGTTTCCCGTCTCAGCTGAGCGGATCAAGGTCTTCCACAAACAAAGAGACCGATTTGTATCCAAGCCTCCACTTATTCTAGCGCGATATGATAGCCTTTGTGCCGATATGAAAGATATTCTTGTCGGCAAGAAACTTGCTTCGAAATAGGACACGACTTTTTATTGTGGATTCCAAATGGAAGGAAAATAGTGGGATGAAGAAATGGCTTCGTAATGTTATGTGTTTGTTCGTTTTTTTGATATTAATACAGAAATTGCCAATACTGTATGAAGCCGAATTGTAATCTTCCCATTTTTGGCTTTGCCGTAGTCGGGTACAAGATATACTTTTTTTATTGTCCGCCCTCAGTTCGTTTTGGCATATTAGTTCCGCACTTTACCAATAGATGGTGTAGCGCGTGGATTATATTGCGCAAGTGTTTTGCGTCTTCGGTGTTGCTTGAAGGTGGTGATTCGAATCAGAGAATACACCAATGGATTTTTCATATTTATGTACTTATTTCTACCATTAACTCGGCGGTGATGGAAATTATTGTGAGGGAATCTGCACGTTCCGGGATGTTTATGAAATGTGTAACCATGATTTAGTTGGTCTGGTTTCCTTGTTAGAGTTGTAATGGTTAAAAGGCAGTCGCTCAATTACCAGACCCCCCAAATCCTGAATCATGGTCGAAGTGTACGGGCTCCAAAGTGACAGCTTTGGACGCAATCGGGAATTATACGCTTAGATAATGGAAAGAAATCGTATACATTTATTTGCGTGAGATTGATAGATTTGCCTTGCCTAACCTACCATATCTACCCTTTTTTAGCCAACACTGTACCCAGTGTAGGGTGCTACCTAATGTATAGTGGTTTGACTGTATAGAAATCGACTTTCTGAATCAGCGGTAGCTTACAAAATTTTTGACATTCATAACATGTGCTGTATGGACTTGAACTGAATAAAGAATATTTCTATTTCTACATCCCGACTGAGGCTTAGTGTCACACTATTGTAGTGGCACAATAAGTTCTAGACATTTCCTCTAAAGATGACTTGCATCCAAATAAACTACTTTGTTGCACTGTGAATAAATAATGTAGGTATACTGTTCCAAAACAAAAGCGAAAAATGTTACCGTTAACTAATTCAATATCCCCATTTGCTATGTCAATCGAATGCGGAAACTTGTCGGTTTTTTTGCCAAAAACAAAAAACAGCCCATCTCACAAATCACGGTAATAGACGCCCCAGTCAAAGCGTTACAATCAATAAATAATTCAATCCATCGGATAGAATTTAAAACGATTCGATTGTAAATTTAAAATCCGGTCACAGAGCCGGGACACAACCGATGAATAGCGATGAGGAATCTTCATGGTGAATTTGAAATTACTATAGTAACACGTGTCTGGAACCTAACTATTTAAACATTTACTAACGATTCCTGCCAAGGCATGGTAAATTATAATGTAATAAATTGTCAATTCAAATGCTTGAGGTATGAACGATTTTTTCATGCCATACCATAATAATAGGGTTATCAAACCACTATTATACGGTAGCGGGACAGTCAAGTGGCGCCATCATTACTTTTCACGAATGTATTAGCGACTTATAGGTACTTAACATAATTCCATCAGTCTAAGAACGTAGATGGCGACATTAACAAACGCGCGTAGTAAGCAATATTCCATAACGTGGTTTCTCTATGTCATAAGTAAGTAGGACTGTAAGCGCATGCAGTAGCTACATGTTTAGTTCCGTACCTCCATGTCGTAGTACTGCTGCAAATACTATCGCACATCTGCGTAGTTTTCATACTAACGCGCTCATATCACGGCTTCGTATATAAAAAAGTAAAACATTTGATTGCAATATTTTTTACGTAACATGGTTTTTATATGCTCGTCTGTTAATCATGCTTCTTAATTAGTCGTGAAAACTTCTTAATTTTCCCAAAAACATAAAAAAGTAAATCAATGTTCTTGTCCCCTACAATGTTCTATGGAGCTGAAAAACTGATTTACTTTTTAATTTTTTTGGACGAATCAAGTAAATTCCATGGATGATGAAAATGTTGGATTAAAAGACGAGCATATATTGGTAATGTTACCTAAAAATATTGTAATAAAATGTTTTACTTTTTAATATACGAAGCTGTGATATGAGCGCGTTAGTATGAAAACTACGCAGATGTGTGACGCCGAGAGTAGTACTATAGCCACATGTCGTAGCATCGTAGCTGCATGTCGTTTACTATAGCCGCGAGGCGTAGCAATGTACCTGTATGTTGTAGCACGATAGCTCAATGTCGTAGTACCACTGTCCCTTCATGAGGTAGCACTATACCCACATGTCGTAGCACTGTAGCTGCATGTCGTAGCACTGTAGCTGTTTGTCGTAGCAATGTCGCTGTACGTTGTAGCACGCTAGCTATCGTAATATCGAGTACCTATCGTCGTTGCTGCATAATCATAGCACTATATTATAGTGCTATGATATAATATATACGCTTTCGTGTGCTATAGCGCTGCCGCATGTCGTAACATTGTAGCTTCATTTCGTAGCCCTGCAGTAATTTGTGAGTTCGTGTTTATTGTTTTTTTTATAATTTCTTTAATATTTAATGTGTGTTACTTCACTGCAAAAAAGTTTTGCTGTGAGCGGAGCTGGGGCCAGTGTTTTTGAACCTTTTATTTCTTTGTAACAGATTGTTAGTGGCGACGTGCCGCGAAACGGAGCCCGTGACGACATACCTTCTATCGAGAAGGATGCCTGATATCTGAATCGATGTTCAATGAGGACGATTTATTATGCAGTCATCAAACTGTTGAAATAATCTATACTAGATATTATAAATGAGAAATTGTGTCTGTCTGTCTTTATGTTTATCTTTCTTTCACGGCAAAACGGAGCGACGAATTGACGTGATTTTTAAGTGGAGATAAATGAAGGGATGGAGAGTAACATCGGCTACTTTTTGCTCCTTTCTAACGCCTCGTTTTAGGGAAGTGGCAAAAGGGCAATGAAAAGGCAAAGCTAGTTTAAATATAATTTTGTGCATAGATCAAATCGTTTGAAAAAATTAAAGCAAAAATTGTAGGTTCCGTTTATCGAATATCTGGTGAAATCATGGAGAAGCCGCGATTAGTTTCCATGTTGAAGCAGACTGAATTTGATGCTGTAACCCTAGTTCTACTCTATTAACCTGTTCACCAGCTTCTCGTTGTTATAACTTAATGTTTTAATTAAGGAAACTATGCAAAATGTTGGCCAACTTCACGCTTACACTAGCCCTCACAAAGATGTCATAGTAAGATCTTAGTTCCATTTTAGACTGGCCTGAATGGCGCATTTGGTAGTGATCCTCCGTCATACGCCAAAGGTCATGGGTTTGATACTCATGCTGGATAAACACTCGTGTGATGAAATTTTGTGTTTGTTCAGTGTCTGGGTGATGTACGAGTATGTGTTTATATGAATTATATTTGTGTTTCTTCTGATGTCTGCTATCTGTAACACAATTGCTTAAGCTGCTTAGTAAGAAGGCAAATCAATAAATGAGGTGCTGTGTGATTCTTACAACATCAACAACAAATAATGCTACATACATGTACAGTCACATGCACTATTAGTACTAAAGTATACAACCTCATTCAAATATGAACCTTATTAGTCCTGACATAAGAATCGAGGTATTTACATTTTTTTGCACATCACTGTACACCATGGTGTATGGCTAGCTATGCATAGCTTATCATTTGGTGCACATTTAGTAATTTTGGTAAGCTACGTCAGGTGGTAACTTTTCAATGTATTTTGCTCTTGTTACAGTTCTGAGCACCTACCAGAGGGTACCCGAGGTCCAATTGGGGGGAAAGGGGGGTTAAAGGTTGGCAGTGCACTTGCGACTCTACTGGTGTTGCAGGTGTCTATGGGCGGCGGCAATCGCTTACCATCAGCTGATCTGTCTGCTCGTTTGAACCCAACTCATAAAAAGACACATATTTTTCTGTTCTTGTTTTAAAAGTATTAAAAGCTTCTATTTACTTATTTAAATTTATGGCGATAAAATCTGGCCACTTAACTTCTAACGACCTCAGTTGCCTCACTTATGTTTGTAGGCGTAATGTATCCCCCGCCTACAATAAAATTTAAACAGCTATTAAAACTAAAGAGTTGAAGCGACCACCGCCTCCAGGGCGCTGTTAAACATAATGACTTGCTCAAATAGCTAGTTCTCCCACAGTTTTAATACTGTCAATGGCCTAACATGTCAGAGATCATTATTCGTACTTTTGCGTTTCCTACAGTTTTTTCAAAGCAAAATCACAGTTTTGTGACTTTTTAACACACTAGACCAACACATTGCCTTTTGGAACGCGTAGGCGCTACACCGACGTAGAAACCATTTAGTGTAATGTTATTTGTCTTGAAATTGTAGGTTCTCTACGCTTAGCAACCAGTATAAATCTACTAGAAATCATTTGAAGGTACATTCTTGTTATGATAAAAAAAAACATCTTCATCGGAGCCTGATATTCTCATTGCGGCAAAAGTTGCGGCCATCGCTTCGAAGTCCAGGGTATGCTTGGATTATGATCTAGGATTTGAGAAATCTGGAAATTAAAATAGAGCTATCGGTTGATGACATTGGGGTGACTATAGCTTAAAAGATGATAATGATTCAATGTAGGTAGGGAGAAAAGAGCACTGATTTTACAACGGAGACAGTTTAACAGAGAATGTTATAATTCCTCAAGTCTAAAAACACTTAAACAAGTATTAGCTAAGTATAAAGGAGGTCATCCACTAAAAAGACTTTGAGATTTTCACTCCAACCAGCTTTTCTTTTCATAGCTTACGATTGCTAGGTATCAGAACTTGCACTCATGGATTTTTTAGCTATGTGCGTATTTCTATCATTAGTGGCCTGGTCTGGTACCATTTCTGGCGAGAGAAAATTTCAGAGGAAAATCTGCGCATTTTGAATAGAATACAATAGAAATATTTTATTTTGGATACCTTATGAAATGTGTGACCATGATCCTGTTGGTCTGATTCCGTAGAGTCACTTCATTGTAATTTACCTGACTCAAATCCTGAAACATGGTCTTATTATTCAATGGAGTATGTAACTACTCTAATTAGCTTCATTTGGTTTCATAGTGTGGTACAGACAAAATCTTAAATCCTACATATAGATTACTGTGTCACTGTGAGTCTGAGCATATCTCAGGCTGTAGAGCCACCAGTATCGGAGGCAGTTAGAGTGATTGCGTTGCGATGTTTGGGCGTCAGAATCGCAGACTTTTCCTTGGACGACGGCTTTACGCTGAAGTTGCGGCACTCGACGCTAAGTGTTTAGGGAACTCTCGGGGAATGGCTTAGCGTTCAATAACATTTTTGAACTTCAATAACATGCTCTCAGACAGTTTTCTTAAATACAAGTTAGCAACTTCGCGAGACGCGTCGGAGTAGCTCTTGTAGTGAGAGCAGCTTTCGATAAAATGTAAAATGATTTTAAACAATTTTACACTAGTCTTGCACAGTGCGATCTTAATATCCTTAAAACTATTAACAATTTGCGTTAGATTTTATATAGGGACAAGAAATGGATGAAGTTTATTATTATGATTATTGTATTTTCATTATTTTTTAAAGTGAAATATTGCTGTATATTTGAATAAATGAATGAATATGCTTATAAAACTTAAACTAGTTTACTAAACTAGTTTCTAATCTAGTTTAGTAACTAGTTTAGTAGTTAGTTATATTTGTACACCAGATGGCAGATAACACAGAGCATATTGTTATATACCTACATCTTTAGGGGTACTTCAGCTCTAGAGTGGAGACCACGTGTCGGTAAACGTAATGTGGGACGCCCTCAAGCCAGATGGAGGGACGATCAACGCAAGATGGCTGGCAAGAGCTGGATGCGAGCAGCGAAAAATCGATCGGATCGAACATCAGGAGAGGCTTATGTCCAGCAGTGGACTGCAACAGGCTGATGAAGATAATTTTTTATTTAATTAGATATGTCGCAGCCGGATCGTATAATCCGCCGTATTACAATACGGCTAGCTGTTTTCTAATACAGGGCTGTTTATAAATACGGCGGTTCAACGTTTAGCCGTATTGAATGCGGCTGAATAAAAAACGGCCGGATTGTATTCGGCGCCATACGTCATTCAATACGGCTAGCCTAAGGCTAATGTAATTAGGCGGGAGATTAGCCGCCTCTTTACCTCCGCCTCGCCTCGTAACATAATATTGAACCCTCTCGCTAAGTTTCGTTCAACTATAAAAAAAAAACGATGTATTTTAAATTTTACAAGCACTTTGTAGGTGTTTGCGTCTAAGCAAATACGAAAACTTCGATAGCATCTGAGCAAGTAAAACAACGCAATTAATAAAAACAAATGTGTAACGAATCGTCTGAGAAGTTTTAAGCGAAAGAAGGTAAACTTCGTGAAATTTTAAATTAGTTGCACAACAATGATGTTTCTTGAGTCATAAAATTGAGTTATTTTACGAAAACACTTAAAAGACATAGGTACAATACACTATGGGCCCTATAGTATTAAATTCATTGAATCTTCATGTAATGATTGGTACAGTCGAGTTCAAAAATATGTATACACTTTAGGACCTTGTCACAGTAAATATGTATAAGAAAACGACTTCCACTTTCTTATAAATATGTATTGTGACAAGGTCTTAAAGTGTATACATATTTTTGAACTCGACTGTACATGATTGTAGAATGTGACATAGAAAATGTTTCACCGACTATTAGTCAAACCGTTGACATGTCATAGAAAGTTTTACGTTATTATGTACGCACAACCTTCAAGTCCTTGTATGTCATGACATTCACCTTTTCCTTCACTTCTTGGATATAATTCCTCCTAGGCCTTCCTACTCCCCTGTTCCAACCCCTTTCCCTTACAATATTGTTTTGAGGAACATGTCATGACGGGTCAATGTCGTAACATTGTTTCTCTTCTGATTTTGATGGTGAGAATTAAAGAAAAAAAATTTAACTCACTGTCACTCGAATTAAATTGCACTTAACCTTAACCCCATCACTAGTTGAATACGTTCAGGTCTATAAATAGTTTAAGTCTAGCCTAAAAGGTGTTTTTTTTTCAACTTTATCTTAGAAACGATTGCTCAAAGGAACGCCCCAGGGAGGGTTAGACTTATGGACTGGTCTTAGACAGCCCATTAATAAAATGTACCATAGTGTACCTGTGTCAGTAGGTTACTACCTAGTAACCCTGCCTCATACGCCAAAGGTCGTGGGTTCAATAAGCACTCTAGACAGACATTCGTGTAATGAACACTTGTGTTTGTTCAGTGTGTAATATAATATAAATAAATAATAAATAAATGCGCTAGACAATCACACCAATCAACCTGGTCTCAAACTAGGACAACCCCTGTACTATGAGTACCAGGTCAGATAATTAACTGAAGGCGTCACCCCTGAACAGCCAGAGCCAAGAAAACTTAGAAAATGTACTTTCCTAAGTAGACTTGACCGGGAATCGAATCCGGAACCTTACGCGCTTCAATACGGCGATAGGGGGCAGACGAGCATACGGATCACCTGATGTTAAGCGATTACCGTCGCCCATGAACTTTGTGTTTTCTCTGTTGTCTAATATCTCTAACACAAGTGCTTATGCTACTTAGTATGGAGTCAGGTCAATGAATAAGATGTGTGAATTTATTTATTGACATTTGGGTGGCGGCTTTCGCTTACCATCTAGGTGATCTGTCTACTCGTCTGCCACCCATCATTTAAAAATCTATATTATTATATCCAAGAAACAGTCGGGACCCAGTTTTTCAATTAAAACTGCGTAAGGATGAGTTCCAGCGAGTAATTATAATAAGTTTGGTCTAGGCAGAAACTTCTCCCGTTGAAGTTAGCTCTAGCCTGCATTTAATCTAAGCTAGAACTAATATTAAGTACCACAGTATTGATAAGTCAGTGGTTGGTTATAATGAACTCTAGGCATTTCTAACTATAATAAGTAGTGTATTTTTATACTAATGTGCTAGTACGATTACTTCACGATTTCATAAATATATAAAATCCACTTAAAAATCACTTTTTTTGACAGTTTGTATGGTTTGTTTTGTTTGATTGAAATGCTTGATTATAAAAGCGAGCATATAATAAAATATATGATCATGTAAAATTGCAATAAATCGTTTTGTTTTTGTATGAAATATACGCTCAATGTGTAGCATCTTACCTAGTGCGGTTTCCGAGTAGAGTTTAATACGCACCTTTACGCTCATTTTCTTGAAGCGCGTTTTGGCTTCTCAACTCGTACCGCAAACAGAAAAATGTATGAAAGATGGCAATTAGGTATTTCTCAGTTCGCGTTAACACACACAAACACGATCGTGATACGCGTGTCTAGTTTTTTGAAGCGCATTTTTGACACACGTGTAAGCATTTACATAATTATGTTGAAAATACGGTTATCTAAAAACTCTCTATTCACTCACTCAAGGAAAAAAATATAGTAATTAAACAAAGCTCAAATTAATATTTTCAATTATGTAAGCACTCGTGGAGCAACATAGCCATTTTATTATAATTTTAGTTCATAAGATTGTAGCAAAAAAAAGGCACGGACCTTGAGTCTGTGGATTGTAACTTTTAAAGTAAAGCGTAAAGAAAAAAGCTTTCAGCGTTAAGCCCGCCGAAATTGTACGTAAATATTTTAAACATTAACAGCTTGTTACTGTGTGTTTAATTACGTAATTAGTTGTAAGGGTCCGTGTGATTTAATTAAATAAAAAAAGAATATTACATTATTGTAAATTAAATTTCTGTAATGAGTTCCTAAGTTGTGAATTTTGTACAGTAAAGTATCTATCTCTCTTAGATCTCATCACGTTTCAGGCGCGACTGTAGCCAAGATCTATCTATCTATCTAGTCTATAGTAAAAGTAAAGTATCAGCCTATATACCTACTATCCCACTGCAGGGAAAAGGCCTACGATGTATAAGACCTATAATGGAATCAGGCTTAATCACCACGCTTGCCTAATGCAGATTGGTGATCACAAACCCGAGCTATGTTCGAAAAATTCAAAAGTCTATAGTCATTAAAAATAATTGTCGTACAAAATTACCGTATTTGCCTACCTAAAAACGTCAGAGGGATTATTAAACCCCAGTAAAATCAGCATCACCAAGTCTACTTAAAGGATCAACGCGAGTCAAACGGAGCGGCGCAGTCCACAAACAATTTCGACAAACACCCCAAGATTAGCGACGCAAAAAAATGCAAATTTATTCCTAAAATAAAAATTGTTTTCGAGCCGGCCGAACTTGGCGCACAAACTTCCAGGGAATTTACATTTTCGATGCGGAGTTATGAGCTGTCCCGGAGCGGGCGGTGTTGCCACACGCGGGTGACCGAATTTTATGGGACATTTTGGGCAAATATAGAAGTTAAGTACCTCTTTATAAATTGTATAAAAAGTATCGCCTATATACTGTCCCACAGCAGGGCAAAGGCCTCCATCATTAAAATCAAGTCATTGCTACTTTGATCGGCTAGGCTTAATCACCACGCTCTCCTAGTGCGGATTGGAGATCACCAATCCGCATTAGAAGCAACCCGAGCTATGTTCGAAAAATTCGAAACATACTTTTGCTCGACCCGAATCGTAAACTGAACCTATAGATTTAGAAAAAAAAAACTCACAATGTAAAGTAATAAAAAGTGCACCCGTGCTTCTTCAGCGTTACATATCCTGCGTACGTGGCTGATCGTTATTGAGGCTGGGATACCCTCTCTCACTCGGCCAAACACATCGAGGCGCTGCTTTATGCCGGTCTTCTATGAGGCCGTTTCACTCCGGGCAAGCCAGCCCATTCATGCCGATGTGTGGCTCTCTGTGTATAGATATAGTTTGTGTCTGTGGCTGACACAAAATATATCTATATTATATCAAACTCGCAGACCTAGAAAATTATATCATACAATCTCTTAAAAGTCAATATTGTAATTATGAACCCCTCAAATGTATCGAGCAATTTCCCATATTTATTGAAAATCAATTTCGTCAACCCAAGTGGTTACTTCTTTCGTCCTTGGGCGTCCTTGTAAAATTAAAATAAAGATAAAAGAAATCAGTCAAGTGAAAGTCAGATTTTTATGCGTTTGTTTTTTATGTTTCTTTATTTTATTTATTTATCATTTACATTTGAATACTTACATTATAAATAGTTATATAAAATGTAAGAAACCACTTAGGTTTTTACTAATGTTATAATAATAATACATCTGGCATAGTTGCAAGGACTACAAGCGGTTGAGCCTAAGATAAGAAGTGCTTTTAGAGCGTCAAAACGTCGGGAAGAGTGTTACACACTGGTCCATAATGCCACCATATCTTTTTCTGTGACTTAGCAAAGCGGTTAGTTGAAGTAGATTCCAGCTGACACCTATTTGGCCTGGTCATCATCTAAACGCCTCGTGTACATCCTTCCTACTAAGCTTAATTTAGGAGAGCTATTATTATCCTATTTGAGTTATCAATAGTCGTAAAAATAGCTTAATAAGCATATAAATTCAATATGAAACAAGCCTGTTCCTAACGCGGCTGGCTCGGCTCCAAAGCAGACTGTAGGTGTGGGTAGACTGTGAACTTTGGACATATTATAAGGAATCACTATTGTTATATACAACCAGTGGCTAGCCCTCACTATGTTTCGGGACCTGGCCCTTTCTGTAGTAGTTCCAAACTAAGTTAAGATGTTGGTCCTGCACTCCATCTCTTTTCGGTCGTGTCACACTCGTGTTCAATTGAATTAAGAGGGGAAAACGTTTGGCACCTTTGTTTACGCAAAACACACAAGACAATCTTAAATAAAAAAAATATTAAAAAAAAAAATTGATACAACATCACATACATTGCCCTGGTCCCAAACTAAGGTTTTCCCTTGTGCTATGGAAACCAGAAACAACGAAGGTATCACAAACACCTAGACCCAACACAAATATCTGTTTCATCAACAAACATTTGTGTCGGTGCGGGAATCGAACCCGCGACCCTTACGTCTCAACCGTCTAAAGATCAGCTACATAGGTACGGCTGATCCTTAAGATTGACCGCCGTAGGCGAATATAGGTAGGTTGGAGGATTTAGTTTCATTTTTTTAGTTCCAAACTGTACCCAATAGTTGGCGCTAGGTGTCAATTGCATCGCGCCAGGGTTTTGTGTTTTCGGTTTACCTATAAAGTTTCCGTTGTTCTTAGATATTACTTCTTAAAAATACAATATAGATTAGCGGATTTTCCACACGCAATAGCCCCCACGGAAGGCCTATGCCCAGGAGTACGAGTAAGAGAGAAATGATGTTGTTTAAAGTCTCAACTTCTGGAGTTAGTGGTCGACTGTAGAGCACCACCCATAGACTGAAATCTTCCGCGCTCTTATCTCAGCCGCACGAAGGCTCAGAATCATTGCAACGTATACTCTATTAAGTCGATTTTTTTTATTTTCAACCAGACCCTTAATACAATGGCAAACCCGTTAAAGACTATTTTTACAAAAAAAAATACATCTATTCTTGCATTTTTACATCAAAAAGTTAAAATAAAATACTTGCTATTTAAACGCAAAATTGTTTCATGATTTAACATTCCGTTTTCTACTTTAAATAGAAATCATGGCGAAAATTTGTATTATTTTGGCAAAATATAGAGAATTTCAATGTAATTTGCTTACTGTATGACCTACACCTACATGTGTAATTAAAATATTCTATTTTCAATTTCTAACTATGTGTGATAATAAATAAATACTAATTTAAAAATTACTGTTTTTGTACTTACTCTAGTTTACGTAAAGCCCGTCAAACCAGTTGTTTTATTTCCCGGGCGATATATCAGAATTGAACCAGCTCAAAGCATACGAGTATGGCCCACAAAACTCCGCTTGAATCCCTCTAAGACCAATATACATTTGACGTCGAAACTGAAAATGGCTTTTGTGTAACCGGTTTCGAAAATTGACATTCATAAAACATAAGAAATCCACTATCTTTCAGATTAAAGTGATGAATAAAAAAGTTAAGTTACAGTTTCGTAACTAGACTAAAGTTCAAAAAGGGTGGACAGGTAAACCAGCTCCGTTCTTCACCTTCTCACCACTAAAAAGATTTTTCACATAAACGTATCACGTTTGCGCATTAGTCACAGCCTCACAGAAGACCATCATAAAGCAGCGCCTAATTAAATTGTAGGTAAATAGGCATTATGATTTTTTTTGAAACCTCGCGGAACCTTCTCGTTAAACACACTTTGAGAATGCCTGTTCTGGAGAATAAATCATTTCTTAAAGATTTCAATTTAGATAACATAAAACACTACCTTTGATTAATTAAGCTTAATGTAAGTAACATTAACATAAACAAAAGGAAGCTTGTCACTTAATTAGTTCTAAAAGTAACGTTGTTACAAAAACACGTAAAATGGGAAAATACGTAAAAATTATTATCTTAATCATGTTCATTTTCAGTTTTATTAATGCTAACAAAATAATTGAAGATTTGGACGATCCCGATTTTATTGCCAGTGAATGTATCATAAAAGTAATACAACAAATCAATACACCACAGAATATGGTTTTACTTATAAATCTGGACAATGTTCTTGGTAACAAACTCATTGCAACTGAAGGATTCACTTATGTCGTAGGGAAATTTGATTGCGCTAATGAAATTATACCCTTCTCAAATTTAAACAGGGTTAGCATAATCATTGTGACAACCTTAACTGATTTAAAAGAAGGAATAAGTTTGGCTATCCGAAGTCACTGCTGGAATCCAGCTGCAATGTTTATCGTATATATAAAACAACAAATAAATTTGACAGAAACGTCGTCACTACTTTTTAAATATAATATATTTAACGTTACAATCATATCGAAAACAAGAACAGAAAATCAATATTCTATTTTCAATTTTAACCCTGAACTCGATGCTTGCAACAGACCGGCTAAACATATCCTGCAGTTTATTTCAAAATGTTCTGAATATAGAAGTCAAAAAACATTACTGTATGTAAAGCCAATAAAAATAAAAAATTGTCATTTCAAAATGTTTGCGCGTCAAGAGTTCCCTGCTTTTATACTAGATGGCAAAACCCGTGGAATTGAAGAAGAATTGCTGGATTTATGGCGACAAACAGATAACGTGACTGTTGAGCTGATTGAACTGAATGAAGATGTAGATCGAATAGAAATGATGCTTGATAACGGGACAGGATACACTGGTATGCAACGGTACAGGAACATTGGCGAAGTGGAAGGAGTGATTGGTGGACTTCCGTTGTCTTTAGAGTACAGTTTGGATTTTGACTATACGCACATGGGTTTCACGAACAATTACAGAATCGTTGTGCGACGGTCTCCGAAGCTCAATCGATGGCGTTTTATTAGTAAATGTCTGTCCGTGTTAATATACATTATATTTATTTCATTCGCTTTATTTTGTTTAACAGTTAGTTTTGTTCCAGTATTTGGCAAAAGAGATATTGTTCCAAATCATAGTCATTGTTATTGGATATTTTACTAATAACGTTATGAAAAGTATCAACTGTCATAAATTTAGTTACAAAATAATACTGTTTTGTTTATTACTGTACAATTTATTTATGAATAGTTTATTTCAAGGGCTTCTGTCTAGCTCTTTAACGGTGCCACAATATGCTGCTCAAGAGAACAATTTGGATACAGTTTTAGAAGAGTATGAACGGGTTGGAAAATATCCATTACTGATGAGAGATATCATTACAAAGAAACATTATATTGATTGTGTTTCAAAAGAAGATTGTTTGACTACAGTAATGAATAGCGATAAACCTTGTATACAATAATGTCAGAAATAGATTATGTCTTTTGCAAATGGAGGGTCAACGATTGCGCGGACGATAAGTTGTTTGTGCTGAGCGAGCGTTTAGCTACCTTTCGTATAAGTGCTTACTTTAGTCGAGGATCACCTATTACAGTTCCTTTCACAAAATTCTCAGGAAAAATCTATGGTGCAAGTATTATGTCCAAAATTTGGGATGAATTAATGGAAGAAACTAAATTAAGATCCTTTTGTTATTCAAACAAAACTCACACGTCAAGTAGAGTCCACATGCCGGTTAAAAAATATTTGGAACCGTTTCTATTGCTTATGGTTGGACACATGCTGTCTATTATATGTTTTATTTGTGAAATTATTATCAAACGTAGAGTATGTTAAGTTAAAGATTATAATAATCGCTTTCAGAAGTTACATACATATATCATTCATGATTTGGAATAATGATTAGTTTAAGATTGAAAACTTAAGCCAATTTTTTTGACTTAAAATAGTTTTATCACACATTACGTTTCTGTGTTCTTTTTATTCTTCTTTAACTTCGGTTCTGTTATGTTCAGTCTATCTTTCATTAGTGTTAAATATTATTACCCTAAGATTATGAGATATTGCCTCAGATTTTGCAACAGACATTTGATTCTTGTTCTTAAAAACTTTGAATTAAAATATTTTGGTCAATGAAACCAATAAATGCTTTTTATAAATGCTGGCTTGTGATATTGTAAGAAACCATTTTGTATGCATTTTATGTTAATAAGGTACTTATGTTAACTGTTTCGTTTATGCAAACGGTTGGGATAGGCCAAAAAAAGGAGTTATTTTGCTAAGAAATACTAAGTTAAAGTATACGTTTGAATCCAAAGGCTGAAAATTGACGGTTTTTCCATGTCATGGAAAGCACGTTAAACCGTTGAAGAAGAATCAAGCGAAAGTTAAGAAGGAACCCGTTCTTTGACTCCTCGTGCCCCTTACCCTCACATAAGGTAATAGAAAGCTAATTTGTATTTACGCCCACACTTGAACACTATAGTATACTTTGCGAACTGATGAAATCGGAAAATGTTATTATTACTTAACATTGTTTTACTAAATGTAGACCGGTCATCTATACGACGTACTATATCGGAAAATACCCGCCACGATCCTGTCTTGATCTGCACGCATCTGCGCGCATCTCTTCTCTTATGAAATGCAAATTTAGATGCAAAATTAAGTATAGTTAGCAAACAAACAGCTACTCTCATTGCTACAAATATAAGATTGCTGACCTTCCCTTACCAAGCGTGTACTGTGGCCCCTATTCTGAGAGAATATTGAAAATTTCTCATACAACTTTGACTTTGCCCAGAAAAGGAATCGAATCCACAATGCTCGACATGTATGACTCTGCCACCAACATTTTGCAGAATAATCAAAGTATGTGAGAATTACTTGAAGAATTTTCATTTCTAAATTAAATTTTAGTTGTGCAGGCCAGCATTTTTATTGTATCATCAATAATGTCTGTACTTTCTGTACTTGTGTGTGTGTTGGTGTTTCATTATGAAAATAAAATAATTTATTCAGCGTTACAAAACGAGTTGGTGCGTACAGTTCCACTAAAAGCAAAGTAATTATAACATAATTAATTGAGCAGCACTAAATGGCTTTTACTCGTATATGGACAGTATTCACTATCTTTTGTATCAGAGAAAGGCTGTGTTGATTTCAATTAAGATAAGATGAATTGTGTAAATGAATGAGGTGCCTAAAAGACATATTATTATCACGAAAATAATTTGACTTGTATCTATTAGTAATGTTAGTTCTGGATATTATTCTATTAGGAAAATACACAAAATGGGAATAAATTTTCGAAATATCTTTCTTCTCACATTAATATTGAGTACTACATATACTTACAATATTACGCTAAAAAATTTGGAAGATACAGAAAAAATTGCAAGTGACTGCATCAGCAATGTGCTCCGTCAAATAAAATTTTCAAAGGATACTACCGCTACCATCATAAACCTTGATAATTTACTTAGTGCAAAACTTATTGCAATGAATGCGTTTGTATTTCACTTCAGACCTTTTTATAAAAATCAATCAGACTTAATATTCCATGACGTATTCATACTCAATCTAGAAACGTTAACAGAGCTTAAAAATGGAATCAGTCTTGCCATAATCAGCCACTCATGGAACCCTAAGGCAAAATACATTGTGTTTATAAAAGAAGAAATAGACTTAGAAGAGACTTCTAAACTGCTTTTTAAATATAACATGTTCAATATTACAATGATTTTAAAAACTATAATTTACAAGGAATATTCTATTTTTAACTTTAACTTTGAGCTTGATTCCTGTAACAAGCCAGCAAGTCAGACTTTAGAATTCACATCTACATGTGCAAATTATACCGGTCAAGAAACATTTTTGTACAAAATGCCGAAACATTTTAAAAATTGTCAGTTCAAAATGTTTGTACGAGAGAGGTTTCCAAGCATAATTCTGGATAGTGAAATTGTTGGAGTTGAAGAAGAAATTTTAAACATATGGAAAGAGAAAGATAATGTGACGGTTGAACCTATTTATATTAAAAATAGTGAAAAATTTGAGATGATGCTTGATAATGGCAGTAATTATACCAGCATGAATAAGTATCCAGGAATTGGTGAAGTAGAAGGGGCGATTGGAGGGTTCTCATTGACAATGAAGAGAGCTATTGACTTTGAATATACATATCCACGGACTGTAGACCATGATGTGGTTGTGATACGTCGTTCCAAGATAAAAAATCAATGGGAACACGTTGGAAAAAATATATCTCCAATATTACCAATAATTTTAGTATCATTCTTTGTGTTTTGTGTATTAGGTAATTTGATTCCAGTTTTTGGGAAAAAAGGCGTTTTTTATAATTGCATTATTGTGATTGGGTATTTTATAAATAATACCTCAAAATATTTCAAAAGTCATAAAATTTGTCATAGAATAATCGTGCTTAGTCTACTTATTTATAACTTTTTTATTAATGGTTTACTTCAAGCAATTTTCTCAAGTTCATTAAGTCATCCTTCTCACAATGATCAAGAAAATGATTTAAATCTTGTTATTAGTAAGTATAAACGGCTGGGCATAGGTATTTTGGCCAAAAAGTGGGAAGGTAATGGTGATGACTTTATTGAATGCAATACAATTGTAGAATGTTTGACTGTTCTTATGAACAGTACGGAACTTATGTACGTCACCATGTCGAAAGAAAACTATATGTTTTATAAATGGGAGGTGACCGGCTATCCCGATGATGTATTTTTCGTACTGAGCGAACATGTGGTTGCGTACAGCAAAACCGTCTATTTTGTTCGCGGGTCTACTGTAGCTCATCATTTTTCTGAGTTTTTAAAGAAAATTTACGCTGGAAGAATTAACTCAAGAATATTAACACACCTAATGGAAAGTAATAAATTAAAATCACTTTATCATTTGAACCACACTCTGTCTTCATTCACAGCATCGTCTCTGGCGAAAGACTACAAAGAACCTTTTATACTACTTGGTGTTGGTTATTTTATATCGATTATTATTTTTTTATGCGAAGTAATGTATAGTAAACGCAAGATTTGCAGAAAAGAAGTTTGTAGTAAGGGATTTAAAACGACGATGCATAAAATTCTGTACAGACATGACGTGTGAAGTCAAATATTTTACCTAATTAGTTTATCTATGTACACTCATTGCATAATCTTATAAGTAATAATGTTATGTCAGATTTTATAATATATACCTAAATATTGGGCAACGATTTTTCACATTCTGCAATCGTTTTTTAGGTGTTGCCAAGTCAAGGTCAAGTTATATTCCTCACATTGACCAAAAATAAAATGTTTATAAAACTACACATAACTTAGAATTTAAAGTTAAGCAAATGCTTTGAAAAACCTGCCACCACGCTTTGAGTTACATACTCTTTTCAAATTATTAATTACTTAATTTCAAATTATAAATACTAAGTCTTAATACCCTAAGGGCCTAAGAGTTTGAAGAGCACGCATGGTAGTAAATGTTACATTGTCTTTAGCATTATCTACACCAAGATGCACCAGATAAAGTAATTAAAATATTATTATAACACACATCATTGTTTTATTGTGTATTCCCACCATTGTTATTACATACAGGGTGTATCTGTGAACATTTACATCCATTTAACTACGTGTTCTACCAACCATACAGAATGGTTGGTAGGACATGTGGTTAAAGGGAACATTTGTTCCCTTCGAATTTTTTTTCGACTTTTCATACAAAATGACCAAGTCACGAACCTGATTTTGTATGAAAAGTTGAATTTTTTGTATGCGTATTTCCACAAGTCATAGCCTGTACCGTTACAGCGTCCTAACCATAGGAAATAAGAAAAATGTTATGTTCTTTATATAATATGTACCTAGAATTGTATAATTATATCCCATCAAAAAACAATACTTGTCAAAAAAACCAAGTCTTGCAGCTACCGTAAAAAGTGGAGAGATCCATGTTTTGCCAAGTCGGTTATTCATTTAATGACTTGGCAATCACATTAAAACACAATATATCTTACAAGTGATGCATTAAATTGATTAGGTTGTTTGATGATGTAATTCCATTGTTTAATGTAAAACGCGATTTTCCGACTCTGGATTTTTATTACTAGCTAGTGGCCGCCCGCAACTTCGTTTGCGTGAACTTTATGACTCTTGACTTAAAGATAATTATTTAAATAGAAATTAAAAAAAAATACTTATTATAAATGTTCGTTTATAGGTTAATAGATTTTTAAGGCCGCTCATTGATATTTTATACGAACTGCTAAGGAATAGAACAACTTGCCGGCTTCTGTATTTCCAAAGAGCTACAATTTGGGTGTCTTTAAATCGAGAGTGAATAGGCTTCTTCTGGGAAAGCACGCTACATCTTAGACCTCATTGTCACTCTCCATCAGGTGAGATGAGGTCAAGTGCAAACCCATTTAATATTTTTAAAAAATTATATCAACTTCTAATGAAAGTAACCTCCAAATTATTTTTTATTCCATTAGGTGAGTATTCTATTAAAGTTTGAATCTTATATTTTATCCATCAATTCCGTCAAAGAATGTGTATGCAAAAGTGGGAGTAGATTGGGCCAAGGAATCACGTAGTCCCATGAACAAACTTGGAACTCCCTTTTCGCTCCATTAGGGGTTTAAGTTCAGAATATCCTTCCTTATAGGATCTCATCCAAAAATTCCATTCCATTTCATTTCATATTTGTTATAGTGTAGCTGGACTCTTAGAGTTCCACACCAGATGTTCCATGATCTTTGATTTTTTTTCATGGCATTATAAACTGCTCATCAATCTGAACAATTTTTGTTAAGATGCCATTGACATACCTCTTATAGTTTAGCTGGGCTGTTGTGGTTTTACATCAAGGAGCCTGGTCTTCAAAATATAATATATCCTATAAGTTGCCCTGATATTACAGCTATACAATAAAAAAAGTTTTATTCAAATTGGTTCAGTAGTTTCCGAGATTAGCGCGAACAAACAGACAAACAGACAAACAGATAAACAGACAAACAGACAAACAGACAGACAAAAATTTTAAAAATCATTGATTCATGTTCTGTTACTGTTTTTTAGTCGTCCTAAGTTATTTTGAGATAAATATCATCAATGTACAGACACAGCTTTTTTACATTTTTATTATATGTATAGAGATTATCTCAAAAAAATTGTGTCTTTCTACAATTTCTGCAAGTTTCATATAAAAGGGAGTATGTCTTATTTTCTAGAGTTGGCAGGAGGAATGTTGTTCAGAATGGTTGGTAGAACACGTGGTTAAAGGGATTTAAATGTTCACAGATACACCCTGTACACCTAAATAGGTTAACTTTTCTACCAAAATCTAATTAATACAATTTCTCTCCTCATTCCATCATTAATATACCTACCTAATAATTCGATGCTTATTACTGTGTTGTGTTTTATATAGAGGGCTAGGTTAATGTCAATGTTGTAGCCGAGTCGTATAATCTGCTGTATTACATTACGGCTAGCTGTTATCAAAAACAGGGCCGTTTTGAAATGCGGGCGGATCAATGATTAGCCACATTTTAATTGAAATACGTTATTCAATAAGGCGGGCCACGTGTAGCCGCATCGTACTAATACTTATTATGAAAAGTGTTGCCACTGCAATTTTTTTTACAAGGTTAGGTTAAGGTTATTTTTTCTATAACCACCCGGATTTTTTAATTTTATTCCGGGTGGTCATAAAAATAGCCCTAACCTTACCTTTCAAACAAAGTGTTTCTGGGTAAACATAAAAAAAAATCCTATAACACAGAACTAAAGGACCTCATATCATTTTACAAACAATATCATATCACTTAATTTTTATGTCAGGTAGTGTCAAGAGCGAATCGAAACTAAAAACTGCCAAAGAGGTGACTAATCTCCCGCTTAGTTACATTATGGCTAGCCATATTGGTAAACGTATGGCGTTGAATACATTCCGGCCATTTTTTATTCAGCCACATTCAATCTGGCTTTAGTTAGACCGCCGCATTTCAAACCGGCCCTGTTTTTGAAAACAACTAGCTGTAATATAAAACGGCGGATTATGCGATCCGACTGCGATATCAATAAATAAAATGCCTAGATTATTTTTGTTATTTTACAAACTACAGTTTGTTACAAGTATTGGTAACAAATCTATACATATAATAAAAATGTAAAAAAGCTGTGTCTGTACATTGAAGATATTTATCTCAAAATAACTAAGGACGACTAAAGAACAGTAACAGAACATGAATCAATGATTTTTAAAATTTTTGTCTGTCTGTTTGTCTGTTTGTCTGTTTGTCTGTTTGTCTGTTTGTCTGTTTGTCTGTTTATCTGTTTGTTTGTTTGTCTGTTTATCTGTTTGTCTGTTTGTCTGTTTGTTCGCGCTAATCTCAGAAACTGCTGAACCAATTCGAATGATTTTTTTTTATTGTATAGCTGTAATATCAGGGCAACTTATAGGATATATTATATTTTGAAGACCTGGCTCCTTGATGTAGAACCACAACAGCCCAGCTAAACTATAAGAGGTAGGTCAATGGCATCTTAAGAAAAGTTGTTTAGATTGATGAGCATTTTATGATGCCATGAAAAAAAATCAAAGATCATGGAACATCTGGTGTGGACCTCTAAGAGCCCAGCTACACTATAACAAATATGGAATGAAATGGAATGGAAAATTGTCAAATGTGATAAGCATTTTTGGATGAGATCCTATAAGGAAGGATATTCCGAACTTAAACCCCTAATGGAGCGAAAAGTTTGTTCATGGGACTATGTGATTCCTTGGCCCAATCTACTCCAACTTTTGCATACACATTCTTTGACAGAATTGATGGATAAAATATAAGATTCAAACTTTAATAGAATTCTTACATCCCCTAATAGAATAAAAAAATATTTGGGGGTTACTTTCATTAGAAGTTGATATTTTAAATATTAAATGGGTTTGCACTTGACCTCATCTCACCTGATGGAGAGTGACAATGAGGTCTAAGATATAGCGTGCTTTCCCAGAAGAAGCCTATTCACTCACGACTTAAAAACACCCAAATTGTAGCTTTCTGGAAATACAGAAGCCGGCAAGTTGTTCCATTCCTTAGCAGTTCGTATAAAATATCAATGAGCCGCCTTAAAAATCTATTAACCTATAAACGAACATTTATAATAAGTAATATTTTTGTTAAATTCTTTTATTTTAATAATCATCTTTAAGTCAAGAGTCATAAAGTTCACGCAAACGAAGTTGCGGGCGGCCACTAGTTGTGAAATAAAAAGAAAACAGTAAAAAGCATGGAGATGGTCCATAAAATGAAAACTCGTATAAAATTAAAATAATATAAATATTTATTGTAGCAAAACAAGTACACACGGACACTCATTGGTTGGCACTGCGGCGCCATCTAGTGTTTCTCAATTACACCTTAGAAGCCGATAAAGCAGCAGCTACTTAGTATGTTCTCTATTTATATTTAGTATGTTTATTTATTTCATAACAGAAAAATAACTAAATTCTGCCTGAAGATTTCAATATAGATACGTTTGAAAACACAATAAATGATTTATTATTCTGTGTAGGTAATGATTTATTGATGTACCCAATGTAATATCTATAGCGGAAACGATTATCTACCTAATTATTGAATGTTAGTTTAAAATAGTTCTTTGCTTCGAAAATACGAAAAATGGGGAGAACACTTACATTTTCGTTCATTGTTGTAACAATTTTATTTACTCCCATATTATGTACAGACAGCATGTTGAAACACTTAGAAGACCCATATGTAATTGCAAGTGACTGCATCAGCAAAGTGCTTCTTCAAATCAACTTTACAAAATTTGTAAGCGTCATAAATCTTGATAACTTTTTAAGTGAGAAGCTTATTGGCATGGGGGGATACACTTATCGCCTAAGAGATTTTAACGTTGAGTATCCAACAATAATCCCACCGCAAGTGTACATTATCAGAGTAGACACACTGACAGAGTTAAAGAACGGAATCAGCCTCACCATAATTAATCGCACATGGGACCCAAGAGCAAAATTTATTATCTTTATAAAAGAACAAATTAATCTTAAAGAAACGTCATCGCTGCTTTTCAAATACAACGTCTTCAATGTAACAGTAATATCGAGGACAATAACTGATAATGCATACGCTATTTTTAACTTCGACCCTAAGCTCGATTCTTGTAACAAACCTGCAAGTAAAATCCTCCAATTTGTCACAAAATGTTCCACCTATAGAGGCCAGAAAACATTTCTGTACAAAACGCCGTCAACAATAAAAAATTGCCAATTAAAAATGTTTGCGCGAATCGATTATCCGAACATAATTTTAAATGGCGAATTGCGGGGGATTGAAGAAGAAATTTTGGACGTATGGCATCAAAAAGACAACGTGACAGTTGAAATAATACAACTCGTTGGAGATGAAATTTTTGATCTAATGCGTGATAATGGATCGGGCTATACTGGATTGAAGCGTTTCCCGGAAATTGGTGAAGTGGAAGGGGCTATTGGATCATATGCAGTATTAATGGATGCAGCCTCCGATTTTGACTACACATATCCTCGTTATGCTGAACTAAACAAGATTGTAATACGCCGAGCCAAGCAACTAAATCAATGGCAATTTATTTCTAAAAATATGTATCGAATAATACATGTAATTTTTATATTATTCATTGCATTCTGTTCAGTTGCCTCTTTGATGTCAGTGTTTGGGGAAAGGGATTTTGTTCAGAATGTTGTTATTGTGTTTGGATATTTCACTAATAACATCACAAAACGAGTGAGTGGTCGTAAATTTAGTTACATACTAATCAGTTTCAGTTTATTACTTTATAACTTGTTCATGAACAATTTGTTTCAAGGGCTTTTGTCTAGCTTTTTAACAGTACCGCGCTTTGGCGACCAAGAAAATGATTACGAGAAAGTTTTGAAAGAATATGGTCAGATTGGAAATCCTCAAGCTTCATTGAAGTATAGAGTAGGAAAGGATTTTGTTCCATGTTCTTTGAAAAAAGATTGCTTGATCACACTCTTGCAAAGCGACAAGCGTATGTTTACTGTAATGACGGATGTGCAATTTCAATTCAATAGATGGCGAGTGACGCCACATCCTGATAGGTCGTTTTATTTACTGAGTGAGCCTATAGTTACGTTGTCTAGGACTGTTTACTTCAATCGAGGTTCGAGTGTAGTTTATCCCTTATCGAAGTTATTAAAGGACATATCCGCTGGGGCTATAGTCAACAGAAAGGCAAGCGAGCTATACCATCATTTTATGTGCAAATCAATCTATCACGCGAATCACACTCACCCGCCTATCTCTGCGTACTCGTTAAAGAACAATTTTAAAGAACCTTTCTTAATACTCGGCGTCGGGTATGTTTTGTCATTCGTGTGTTTCATAGCAGAAATAGTTTACAGCAAACGAAGAATTTGTAAAATAGTGAATTGCGGTGAACGTTCCTATAAACTTCATTGTATTTTATATAGACATGTTTAAAAGAAGCCTATGATAATATCATAAGAGAGTAAATAAAATGGCTATAATATTTTGTTAGCTGAAAATAAATAATTTCCAAAGGCTATTAGTAATAATTGACTGTTCAAAAGTTTCAATTAATAACTTTGACAGAATCTTGAAATATAACTATCTTAAAAGGTTTTCTGGTAGTAATCACGAAGACCTTTGAAATTCTACATATGATTTTAGTAATGTCTAGTTTTTAAGGTGTGAATTTTGTGCAATATAGTATATCTATCTAACTAAATGAATGTTTTTGAATGTATTAAAAACATAATTTATGTTGAAATAAATTTTGTCCTGAGAACTGTTTGTCTGTTTTTTTTTTAAAACAGTAAAGTATACGTTTTTTTTTAACAGAACAATTTGGGTTAGGGGACAACTCGCCCGGAACAAAACCGCTCACTCAAACAGTGACCACCAAAAAAAATTTTAAAATTCACGGGCGAGTTGTTGCATACCCCAATTATTTGCAAAGCTTTAAAAATTAACCTTAATTGTGGGAGAGCCATGCTTCAGCATGAATGGGCCGGCTCGACGGGAGTGATACCACTGCCTCACAGAAAACCGGCGTGAAGCAGCTCCTGTGCTGTGTTTCGCCGAGTGAGTGAGGGTACCGGAGGCCCATCGGGGGGGAAGGGGATAAAAGGTTAGCAGCGCACTTGTTGCATGTGTTCATGGGCGGCGGCAATTGCTTACCATCAGGTGATCCGCCTGCTCGTCTGCTACCTATCACATAAAAAAAAACCTTAAGAAAATGTCTGAAAATGACTTGATGAATTTATGGATAACAACAAAAAATCTTTTATTCATACACTAAATAACTATTAAAAATCGTATTGTTCATCATCGTGTCATTTCAAATTGAAATTCTATTTTAGGTTTTTGTTTAAAAACAAAAATTATTTTAGTCTCTAAAAACTAAATAGTATAACCGCAAATATTAGAAAAAAATACAGAGTTGTTTTCAGCAAGTCCAGAAAGTATTTTTACATACTGCATTTTTACGAGAAGCTTCGACAAACTAATTTAAATTTGGCAGTTCAAAAAATACAACTAGTCGAAAGTTGGCGGACGGCACAGATGTGTCCGGGAGAGTTATGGCTCATCCTATAGTTTTATATTAAATTCGAAACCAAGGAAATCCGCTGAAGAATTGTGGTTTTCAACATTGCGCAGCAAAAGCAAGACTGGCAGGGACATGGCGCAAAGAACAGAAGTCGTGGCGCTAAATATTTTTGAACTGCGACTATTCAATACTCAATACTACTACTACTACAATTAGGTACATTATTAGCTTCTATAGGTGACAATACCGCCCAATCAAGCGATGGACTAACGACATCAAGGAATACGTGGGAGCGAATTGAATGGCTAACGCGTCTAACAACAAGATGGGAGAACCCTATTTTTTATGTGATAGGTAGCAGATGAGCAGGCGGATCACCTGATGGTAAGCAATTGCCGCCGCCCATGGACACCTGCAACATCAGTGGAGTCACAAGTGCGCTGCTAATCCTTTTATCCCCTTCCACCGATGGGCCTCCGGTACCCTCACTCACTCGGCGAAACACAGCACAGGAGCTGCTTCACGCCGGTTTTCTGTGAGGCAGTAGGTATCACTCCGGTCGAGCCGGCCCATTCATGCTGAAGCATGGCTCTCCCACAGTTAACAAAATCCAAAAGTGGATCACTAATGTGCAACAATAACGGCTGAAGATGATGTTATTGTGGTTACAATAATTTTTGATGACATTTACTCCACACTAGCTATGCCCCGCGGTGTTACCCGCGCTTTAAGTGTGAGGAAAATAAATAGTGAGGAATATAGTACAAATAATGACCAAAAGAACCGGTCAAGGGACCGGTCGTTTTCGCTTGCGCGCGCGCATTAATACTACTGCTTAATCAATGTAATCAGTCATTTTTAGTTTCGTGTGTACTTTGTGGATGCTATAGTTGTATTATTTATAGACAGTTAACTATTAGTATCTATCTAGACAAACCTAAGTTAGGCTTTAAAATACTATAAGCATTAATGATGTTGTAAATGTCTCCTATAATGCGACAGATTTTATTATACACATGAGAGAAGGTAAGAAAGAAGTCGTTGAACATACTACCTATATGTTAATCCAGAGTGTCAGCCAACTCTTAATAAAATATACTAAAATCACACAAAATAATTGATTTTAGGAATAAAATGTTTTTCAGCTGTAAAATGTAGTCTGTATGTTAATCTAGCTGTAAATAAAATGAGCTTAAACTAACCGATTCTACACCAATTTTTTACCTTAGCTTATGAGTCTTGAAAAAAAAGGAAACATTCACACTTACAAACCTCGCTTTTTTAATGTACCTAAGTGAGATTATCCTTTTACTTCTTTACTTATTTCATATCAGAAAAACAATTTAACTCTGCCTGAAGATTTCAATTTAGATACGTTTGAAAACACAATAAATGATTTATTATTCTGTGTAATGATTTATTGATGTACCCAATGTAATATCTATAGCGGAAACGATTATCTACCTAATTATTGTATGTTAGTTTAAAATAGTTATTTGCTTCGAATATACGAAAAATGGGGAGAAGACTTACATTTTCGTTCATTGTTGTAACAATTTTATTTACTCCCATATTATGTACAGACAGCATGTTGAAACACTTAGAAGACCCATATGTAATTGCAAGTGACTGCATCAGCAAAGTGCTTCTTCAAATCAACTTTACAAAATTTGTAAGCATCATAAATCTTGATAACTTTTTAAGTGAGAAGCTTATTGGCATGGGGGGATACACTTATCGCCTAAGAGATTTTAACGTTGAGTATCCAACAATAATCCCACCGCAAGTGTACATTATCAGAGTAGACACACTGACAGAGTTAAAGAACGGAATCAGCCTCACCATAATTAATCGCACATGGGACCCAAGAGCAAAATTTATTATCTTTATAAAAGAACAAATTAATCTTAAAGAAACGTCATCGCTGCTTTTCAAATACAACGTCTTCAATGTAACAGTAATATCGAGGACAATAACTGATAATGCATACGCTATTTTTAACTTCGACCCTAAGCTCGATTCTTGTAACAAACCTGCAAGTAAAATCCTCCAATTTGTCACAAAATGCTCCACCTATAGAGGCCAGAAAACATTTCTGTACGAAATGCCGTCAACATTTAAAAATTGCCAATTCAAAATGTTTGCGCGAATCGATTATCCGAACACAATTTTAAATGGCGAATTGCAGGGGATTGAAGAAGAAATTTTGGACATATGGCGTCAAAAAGATAACGTGACAGTTGAAATAATACAACTCATAGGAGATGAAACTTTTGATCTAATGCGTGATAATGGATCGGGCTATACTGGATTGAAGCGCTTCCCGGAAATTGGTGAAGTGGAAGGAGCTATTGGATCATATGCAGTAAAAATGGAAGCAGCCTCCGATTTCGACTACACATATCCTCGTTATGCTGAACTAAACAAGATTGTAATACGCCGAGCCAAGCAACTTGATCAATGGCAATTTATTTCTAAAAAGTATGTATCGAATAATACATGTAATTTTTATATTATTCACTGCATTCTGTTCAGTTGCCTCTTTGATGTCAGTGTTTGGGGAAAGGGATTTTGTTCAGAATGTTGTTATTGTGTTTGGATATTTCACTAATAATATCACAAAACGAGTGAGTAGTCGTAAATTTAGTTACATACTAATCAGTTTCAGTTTATTACTTTATAACTTGTTCATGAACAATTTATTTCAAGGGCTTTTGTCTAGCTTTTTAACAGTACCGCGCTTTGGCGACCAAGAAAATGATTTCGAGAAGGTTGTAAAAGAATATGGTCAGATTGGAAGTCCTCAAGCTTTATTGAAGTATAGAGTAGGAAAGGATTATGTTCCATGTTCTTTGAAAAAAGATTGTTTGATCGCACTCTTGCAAAGCGAGAAGCGTATGTTTACTGTAATGTCGGATATGCATTTTCAATTCAATAGATGGCGAGTGACGTCACATCCTGATAGGTCGTTTTATTTACTGAGTGAGCCTATACTTACGTTGTCCAGGACTGTTTACTTCAATCGAGGTTCGAGTGCAGTTCGTCCTTTATCGAACTTATTGAAGGAAATAGCCGCTGGGGCTATAGTCAGCAGAAAGGCTAGCGAACTATACCATCATTTTATGTGCAAATCACTATATCATGCGAATCACACTCACCCGCCTGTCTCTGCGTTCTCGTTAAAGAAAAATTTTAGAGAACCGTTCATAATTCTCGGCGTTGGGTATGTTTTGTCATTAATGTGTTTAATGGCAGAAATAGTTTACAGCAAACGTAGAATTTGTAAAAAAGTGAATTGCAGTGAACGTTCTTATAAATTTCATTGTATTTTATATAGGCATGTTTAAAAAAAGCCTATGATAATTATCTTATAGTAAATAAAATGGCTTCTCAAAATCATTGATACTCAATTATATTTTGTAAGCTAAAAATGTAAAATAAGTTCCATAGGCTTATTAAACGGTTTTTGTAATACTTATTAGTAATACTTGGCTGTCCAAAAGTTTCAATTAATAACTTTGACCGAGTCTTGAAATAGGATTATGAATGTTGTTGAATGTACCTTAAAAACTTAATTTGTGTTGAAATAAATTTTGACCTAAGAAATGTTTGTCATAAATTTGTTTTCAAAACAGTAAGGGTTTTTATTATATTTTTAAGTTTTATTTACGTGATGTTAGTTTAATTTAATTATACAGACTCTAACAGAGAATAGAGAGTTTGCACACAACACTATAATATATTCTGCGTACGTGGCTGATCTTTAAGATTGTCCACCGTAGCCGAATATTGGTTGGAGGATTTTTTTATTTTTTACTTTACTTACTTTATAAATGACTATTGGCCCGCCCTCACTTCGCTTCAAGAACGTAATTCAGAAATGAACCAATAGATGGCGCTGTGCTCAATTACATCGCGCAAGCGTTTCGTGTTTTCGGTTTACCTATAAGCCTTGTCGTTGTCTATAGAATATCTTTAAAATAGTATAGATAGAAGATTTACGCTGTGCAAGCAAGCTGCTGTGTAGACAGTAACATCAACACTCTGGTAGGTAACAGTTTTGTAGATTCGGATCTTGATATTTCTGCTCGTAAACTTAGATACCAACATCTTACGGAGATAATTATAATTATTGTAAATAATCTGGTTGCCTTCAGCAATAAATTAAATTTCCACAATTTCATACCAACTAATTTATTTACGTAACGGTATTTCTAACAAATTCTAACTCCAAATTTCTTCCATCTAAAATTGAGCGGATGAAATCAACGGTTCGCATGTTTCCCAATAATTTAAACGATTACCAATTAGTCGGTCGTCAGAAGAAGCTTTCGGAAGATGGTGAGGGGTTAAGGGGGGGGGGGGGGGGACAGTGACAAATGGAGGAAATATTTCAACGGGTCAGGCGTCTCAGAGTTTTCCAACTGCCATCTTTTAAGCTTCTACGTAATTACTTGATAGTTTGGCCTTTTCTATTTTGGCTCTTTTCGGTTTTAATGCAAGTTTTTGTCGACTTCCACTTCACGGTTTCGGATGCACCTGGGGCGTTTGTGTAATGTTGTTTTAATGGCGACTATTGGGTGTAAAAAATGAATGAACTAGAAAATGAACTGTGTGCTTAGTCTGTTACGTTTAAAGTAATTTGAAATGCTTGTACATCTACGCTCCAACATACTGTTCATTTCTCTACAAGTAACTTATTACCTATTACCTACTATTTTATAAAGAAGTATTACTCTATAGACAGGACAAGGTTTATAAGCAAACCGGAAAAGCGAAACACTTGCGCGGTGTAATTGGCGTCTAGCGCCATCTACCGTGCTTCTTGAAACTGATGTCCCGAAAAGAAAGAAATGAGAGCGGGTCACTTGACTAAGATAAAAAAAAAATTCGCTGGCAGTTATCCCTTACCTGTCCACCAGGGTGCATGTGGTGAGTACCGAGCGAATATCGAACTCTATCTACCTATACTATTCGATGGAAGGAAGGGGGTTAAAATTTCTCCATCTTATGTGTAGATTTGCCCCCTGCCCGTACGAAGCGATTCGCTTCCACATTTATCATACGGAGCTAAGGAGTGGAACTCCCTGCCGAGGTCTGTTTTTCACTATAACATGGATATCTTTAAGGCAAGAGTGAACAGGCATCTTCTAGGCAAACGCGTGTCATCCTAGACCTCTTGGTCACTTTCCATCAGGTGCGATTGTGGTCAAGCGTTGGCCTATAGTCTAATAAAAAAAAAACTTAATGCCCATTGGGGAAAAAAAGCTCAACCCAGGGATCGAACTCTGCCGTTGCTTTACAGTGCGTCACTAGCCACTGCGCTAACCAGGTCAAGACCAAGATATTAAAATTTTGGGTAAGTAGTTTTAGTAAGTTTTATTACTGTAATCCAGTTTCAATTATGCACCGAAACGTCCAGAAACTTACCTTTTCGACGAATTGCGGCCACCTCGTCAAAGAAACAAACGAACCGACGCACAGTGGTTCCATTTTAAAAATTAGTGGACATTCGACTAAAAGTTAGGTTAGCGATCTGGTTATTTTTCCTAGGCCAGCTGACATCAATACAAATACCTTTTACTCTTTCATATTTTTCCTTAAAATGCATAATTTACGAGAAAAAAAATATTTAATATTTTTTTGTATGGAGAAAAAAACATTATATTTTTTTTCTTGCATTGGTTTGAATTGGTCAAGTTTTAACTTCAATTATATTGTACTCTAAGACATTCTGAACATATAAAAAAATAAATCACGCGCGGCCACTTGCGGCTTTGGAAGTTAAGGATGTCACAAAAAACGAAAAAATGTTTTGTATATTTCGCGAATAAGTATTGAATTTTCCGCTGGATTTTTTGGTAGGGGGAGGGGGGGTGTATATAAAAATATTTAATATAATTTTGAGCTTACAAGCTGTTGATATATAATACCAAATTCCATTAAGTTTCTATTCATAACAATACAAAGTTTTTGATTGCTGACAATATCCATAAAATACCTACCACGTGGGAAATAACGAGTCATCTACATTCCTTAGGTTTAGTTTCTGCGTAATGCAAATCATTCTCATCTTTTGATTTGACTTCGCACTCCAAGAAACTTGTAGAAAAATGTGTAGCACTGAAAAGAGCTGTCGTTGTCCCTTGTAGGGCAAGGGACTGTTTAATGTAGGGCTGATGTAAGCTTGACAACCCTAAGAAAATCTGGTAGGTTTTCTGACTCCATCGTCATCAGTTCTTTTTCTATATTTTCTTGGTTTTCTGAGTCAACCAGCAGCAAATTGCGTCTAAAAAAACCCCTTCATGTTTTGTTTTTAAAATCTTAAACCTAATTTGGGAAATGAATCTGAAATAATAATTAAATAACATTCTCTATGTTAAGAACCTTTATTATTCTCTTTGCCCTGTTTTATCAGAATAATGATGATTAGTTTTAATAATTGCGTTAAGTTAATATTTTACTGAACCAAAGTGTTTTGTGGTGTTCATGCACACACACAATACACACAAAAAAATGTACATGCATGCACATAGTTCATAATGATAATGTATCTCTATATCTCTCTATAGCTCTGATTGTATATTAACTTAAAATTTGTTTATTTACAATAAAATATTTTTCATCTTCATTTTTCATGCAATACCTAAACATAAAATAGCACGTGGGATTAATATGAATCATTTTTATTACACAGTTTTCTGTCATTCTTGCTCGCAAGCACCTTCTTTTGTTGCGCTCTTTGAATAATACATAAATAGGAGGTGATTATTGATAAAACTTCATTCCGCTCTTATCGCTCGACTGTGAAGAACTGGAAATATTTCTACTAATAATGGCTAAATTGAGCACTTATCTCGATTTGTTTATGAAACTCAAAAGTGCTGGTGACCTCAAGGATTACAAGTATTTGTGTGAAGTGATAGTTTCTGAAATTACGGATGAGTTATCTCATGAAAATCGTTTATGTATTCAGGAATTTTGTCGTTATTTCACGACAAGTCTTACAAAGAGATGGGCAGCGTCAAGTCGAAATATTAAAACTTTTATAAACCGAAATGACACATGGTTAGGATACGGTATTAAATGGCCTGTTTGCGATAAAATTGATATAAATGCTGTGATGGGGGACACGCAAGATCTATCTGAAGAGCCCGCTCAAACATATCAATCAGTTGCACCAGTCAGTTCTTCAGAAGTAGGGACCTCCACCGATACTCACACAAGAAAACCTTTTAAAGATTTAAGCAATAAACAGAAAAAAAGACGTTCTAATTCTATGGAGGACGACCATACCGAAGAACAGTTGTTATATTTTTATATCTCCAAATTAAAGGCAGGGGGAAAACTTGAACTAGCAAAGATTATAAATCATCTCGGGAAGAACCCGGAATTAGTTACGGGTGTGACAAAGCATCTTTTCGAGCAGGAGCGGCTGACTTCACTTTCAGAAGAGTCGGAAAACCTACCTGATCCTTTGGGGTGACAAGCCTACATCAGGCCTAATTAATAAACAGTCCTTTTTAGGACTACAAAAACAGCTCTGATAAGAGCACTTTTGAGTTTCATAAACAAATCGAGTCCAGCCATTATTGGTAGAAATATTTCCAGTCCTTCACAGTCGAGCGATAAGAGTGGAATGAAGTTTTATCAATAATCACCTCCTATTTATGTATTATTCAAAGAGCGCAACAAAATAAGGTGCTCGCGAGCAAGAATGACAGAAAACTGTGTAATACAAATCATTTTCATCCCACGTGTTATTTTATGTTTATTGCATGAACACCAGCTACACATTTTTCTATAAGTTTCTTGGAGTGCGATGTCAAATTACAAGATGAGAATGATTTGCATTACGCAGAAACTAAACCTGAGGAATGTATATGACTCATTTATTTCCCACGTGGTAGGTATTTTATGGATATTGTCAGCAATCAAAAACTTTGTACTGTTAAGAATATAAACTTAATGGAATTAGGTATTATATATCAACAGCTTGTAAGCTAAAAATTATATTCAATATTTTTATATACCCCCCCCCCCTACCAAAAAATCCAGCGGAAAATTCAATACTTATTCGCGAAATATACAAAACATTTTTTCGTTTTTTGTGACATCCTTAACTTCCAAAGCCGCAAGTGGCCGCGCGTGATTTATTTTTTTATATGTTCAGAATGTCTTAGAGTATAATATAATTGAAGTTAAAACTTGACCAATTCAAACCAATGCAAGAAAAAAAATATAATGTTTTTTTCTCCATACAAAAAAATATTAAATATTTTTTTTCTCGTAAATTATGCATTTTAAGGAAAAATATGAAAGAGTAAAAGGTATTTGTATTGATGTCAGCTGGCCTAGGAAAAATAACCAGATCGCTAACATAACTTTTAGTCGAATGTCCACTAATTTTTAAAATGGAACCACTGTGCGACGACTAAACACCCTTTCATCACTAAACATTATTGCATCCCTATTCATACCCTGTTTATACCCCTAAGGGGACATTTTGTATGCTAAGCCATTTAGGACTTTAACTCGATGTAGTTTAAGGTCAGAATTGTTTGTTAGAAATTCAGAGCACATCTGGAAAAGGCTAGTTCTAGCCGTTTGTGGTTCGTGGCTAGAAACGTCGGCAGTCTGAGCCGGGCTAACGTGTGCGAGTAGATTCGTTAAGGGGGATTAGAGAATTGAATTATTGTGTCCGAATGTACCGTATGTTGGTAAAGGGGAATATCACGGAATTATCAAGGGCACTGAACTGAGTGCACAGTTCTATAGATATGGCTGATGAAAGTTTGGAGTGTGTTTGTTTAACTCTTACTCTTTTTGCTGTTCATGAACGATTTCTTTTGCACGTCTACCATACGTCCTACAGCCTTTGAGTGGGTTTATTTTTGTATGTAGGTACACCTTAAATAGTCGATTGGACCCCGAAGCCTTAAGTCGCTTATTCTTGATCTCGATAGCATGTTCGAAAGTGTCAAAGCTTTTTGTATCGAATGTGTATCGGGGCAGCTGCCATTTTGAGTAAACAGTGAGATTTTTTTGATTCGTGTATCGCTTAACACCAGGTGATCTGTCTGCTCCTCTGCCACCTATCACATAAAAAAAACCTTTAATCGTTCATAAGTACTTTTGCTCATGAAAGAGTCTTCTCATAACCATCATTATATTATAAGATCTGTGTGTTTAGTTAGAAAATACTACGTCAGATGTTTAAAAGCTTGCCATGGACAGTCGCGATCAGAAGTCACTCATCTAAAGTGACTACCCGGTTGGTTCAGTGGTAGTGAATGCTGCGTCTGGGCCAAGGGTTGCGTGTTCGATCCCCGCACAGTACAAACATTTGTGTGCATGAACATGTCTGTTTGTATTGGTCTGGGTGTTTTCTATGTATTATAAGTATGTATTTACAAAAGAAAAGTATTATATGTATATATTTGTAATCCCACTGTTGGTTTTGATATCTGTAACACAGGTGCTTGAGCTACCTATCTCAGAGTCAGATCAATGTATGTGATGTAGTGAAATATTATTATTATTATAATATTATTATTATTATATAAAGGTTTTTGATCACCATTCTAGAGAAGAATGGAGTGATTCTATTGGTGGATTTTTTCCTCGCACATCGCTTAGCTACCTCACACAGCTCTGGTGAAAAAGCAGCCTTAGGCAAGCGTGATGATTAAGCCTCATTCCATCATAGTAGCGATGATTTGATTTTTATGTTGGATACTACAGGACTGTAGTGGAACAGTAATTATAAAGGGCGTATCTGTGAACATTTACATCCCTATAACCATTCTGAACAACATTTATTGTTCAATGACTTTTCGAAATTAATCGAAACTTTTTGCGACTTTGTATGAAAGTTTGTATGAAAGACGACCTTGTATTAAAAGTTTATTTTTTAAAATGCAAATTTTCAAAAGCCATTTAGTAAATGTTGTTCAGAATTATTGACAGAACACGTGATTAAAGGGATGTAAATGTTCACAGATACACCCTGTGGGTAACTGACTAACTAACTAATAGGCCTTAAAAGTCTCTTTCATCACGAACGCTCCGCCCGCCTGTACCCGTTGATCAGTCACAGAGGTCGCGCTGCGGATTTATCGCGGAACTTGCCTAATAAATACGCGAGGCACTTTTGTGCACGACTGTAACCGGGCCTGCTCGGGACTTGCTGATGGATGTACACGACGTCACGTGGAGTTGCCCATTTTGGACTTTAGACCATCTTTATGTCTGGGAGTTAAGAGCTATTTTTGCATTGCAATGGGAAACTCGACCTGGCCCCGTCTGTATACGGCTTAGTTCTGAGTGGCGTGTGTTTGAGTTCATTGGAGAGTTTTGGAGATATAGGGGAAGTTTTAAGGTTGATTAATGGAGTCAGATGCACGGTTTTAAAGAGTATAGGAAATTTTTGGGTGTCATATAGAATGAGAAGTTCCCAATAGTTAAAAAAATACTGATTCTAAAACGTTTCTAAGTGTACAGTTTTGAGTGATCAGATGTTTATTTCGATTCGTATATTTCGAGATATTAAGAAGATAGCTTTTCCTTGTCTTAGCATTTTATCTTGTTAATGTTTTAATAACTAGTATAGTCAACGGCACAAAACAGCAGTTATGACCTTGAGTGCGCAGAAACCATTTTTTATAGAAAGTCTTCTTTTTTACAAGTGCGCAAAATAACGGTCATCACCATACTTTCGTGCCGCCAGCTGTAGCCTGTTATTGTCTCTGTCTATAGATTTAAATCTCTTTAAATTAGTACCTAACATACCATCAGCCATAACCTGATGGCGATGGTCGTTGCCTAGTGTTGGTTCGTTTGCCACCTAAAACGTAAAAACAAAGCAATAACAGTGTGTTTTAACCTTACTACCTACTATGCAATAGCATAGTAAGACCATTCACACTCGCGTGAGTAGATAACATCATATTAAGCGCGCGAAGTAACAAAACAATATTATCGCTTTAAAATACCACCACAGAACAGTAAATTCACTTGTTTATCACTTAAGCATAATATCCTAGAATTTGCTGGAACGAAAGTTTACTAAATTCTGAAATAACAGCATTTTTAACAACATTATGACTCTACTGCCTTTGCAGGGCAGCGACAAGCGCTTACTATCAGGTGATCCGTTTGCTCGTCTGCTACCAATCACATAAAAAAATGAGATGTTAATTTTGTAAATGAAGCAAAAATAAAATCGGATTCGTAGAACAAAATGTTGTTCAGAATGGTTGGCAGAAGACGTGGTTAAAGAGATCAAAATGTGATTGTGACACATTTTCATCCTTTTCGTGTGAATATCACAGATACACCCTGTTTAAGATCTTGTTTGAATATTATTATATTTAACTTATTGGTGTAGTCAGCTTTATCTTAGCGTTCAGAATGTCGATTAAGAACATCGTACACTAACCTGCATTCAACGCCATCTATTGTTACGGTATAAGTTAAGTTACGAAAAAAAGTGCTGGTGAGTATTGTTTGTTTTATTAATGCTAGATAAGAAGAATGTTGTTGACTGTACAAAACTAAATAGTAGTTAACTAAACGACTATATTCATTTCCCGCCCATAAACAATTGAAAATTTGCCGCCCATGTTTACTAAAATAGAAATTTAAATAACAATAATAAATGAGACAATAAAACCAATCAACCTGGTCTCTGTACTATGAGTACCGGGTGACGATAATTAGCTGGGGTCGTCAACCCAGACCCAAGAATACTTAAAAAACGTAGATAGGCAAAAGATGCTGCCGCCCCTAGACCGTAGCCTATACGGCCTATTACCAAATCCGGGTCTGTTAAACATGAATCTACAGTAATCCAACCAATGACGAATCCAATGTTTATCAACCCGATTGGCTCGGCATGGGCCATTACACCAGTCTGCAATGATGGCCGGTCCAGTGCGCGCGTTCTCACTTGGCAAGAGATTGATGGCGAATGGACGGAAAAAATATACCTACTAACGGTGGGGTCATTGATAAGCTGAAGCTAGGACGAGATTTATGTTGGGGCTCTCATGGTTATACGGGAATAGTTTGTATTGTAACGCAACGGGGATGTCCTGTAAGCACGATTGACTGGTACAAAAATACAAATCAATTTGCCAACTTGTGGTTTGCGCTTACATCGTTTCGAGATATTAGTTTCAATCTGAAAAAAGATGGCGCTGGATGTTGTTTAAATCGCACGAGTGTTTCGGTTTTTGGGTTTGAAAATAAGATTTGTTAATTTAATAGACTTTGTCTCTTTATACAAGATACTTTATGACTTGCCAACTATCTCCTAACGGCCAGGAGTGGACGACGATTGGCTTATTTATCAAATGATATTTGATGCGAAATAAGAGGCAATCATATTAGGTATTGTACGCGAATTATAGTTTGAAACTCGTCCAAAAGATGGCACTAGGAGTATTTTGCATGACGAAACCGTTCGGTGTTTTCAGTAAACTTACAGCTCTGCGCCTTAAGTTGCATTATTTTTTATTATTTTTAGCACTGAGATTCAAATTCATGTTTGTGTCAGATTTTTTTGAGATTTCTATGTTAATACTAATTGTTTGGGCCTGTTCAAAACTCCTCATCTTTTTTAAATCGACCTAAGGAATGCGCCAAGATTCCAAATTTGAATTTGCGCGCCCCGCAGTGAAGTCTATAGTAAACTATGTTTTTTTATCTGTGGTAACTCTCTTGTTTTACGTGGGCAACCGCTGAAGCGTGTTTTGTGCGAAATTCCCAAAATATATATAAAATCGTTGTGTAACGTTGTGTCTAGACTGTTAAAGGTGCATGAAATACCAGGGGGTCTAATTTGAAGTTGGCAAATACTTTCGTTCGGTTGAGCTGAGAGTCAACCAAACGTAATTTGTTTTGCGATAACGAAATGTCTTTGAGACGGACACTCTTTTACGATCGGAGACCATAGAGTTTTGAAATCAATTGAAAGTGCCGCCGAAAGATTATGTTATGGCGTCTCCACACACTTGATCAATTGAAGCAATTGAATTTTATAAACAATGAAATTTTTAATAAATAAAAATGTTTTGACTGTTTATATAAACAGATTGTTGCTTAATATGTTTAAAAGAAGGATTTTACATTATGAAAACATGTAAATTAGTCATATTTTTATAAAAATAGATGCTTTGGCAGTTTAGCGTTTGTTTTCTTTGCTTATACTCAACAAAGCTGTAAAGAGAAAAGAGAAACTAAAAAAAAAAGTGACAGCTGATCAAATAACAAAACTATAAAAAATACTATTGTTTAGTTTATTTAATTTTTAGATAAATTTGTACATTGTGTAGTTGTTTGTAAATTTAGTAGGTAATGGTGAAGGATTGCAAAAATGTCTCGATTGAGAGAGATCGGATCGGAGATCTACGTAACCTCAAACTACATGAAGGAATTAATTTGGACTTTGAATAACTAAATTTGGTGCTTGTTGGCTTGTTGTATCAAAAGGTTTGTAATGTTTAAGTATTTTCCATTGATCCGAGCATGTAAAGTTTTGCCTTATTTGGTTTCTACCCTTACCTTTTAATTTCTTTAAAAATTAAAAGGTACATGGATCTATTAAAGAGTATGTACCTAGGTATAGGGATCTCTTTCCATACTTAGCATATGAATCCCAGATTTATACAAAACTATCAGTCTGGAACCCATAGTAGGTATGCTTAGAGAATGATTGCGGAATGTTTGATAAACTACCATCAAGCGACCTTTGCTGCCCATTAACAGAGGTACCAGACAAACTGATTTATTGTTACACATTTCAAATACTGTCCAATATGTACTGGTATTCTCATTTATCTCAGATTCAAACCACGACTTCCCATTCTTATACACTGAGCTATCACTGCCATATTATTACAGAGTAGATAATATTATCATTATAATTTTATCAATAATACCATAATTTTCTTACTTACAGATCTCTCTCTACAACCTGCGACGAATTGAACACAGGAAGATGTCACTACAAGCTATTGTATATTAGCAAAATTTATTACCTAGTTTAAGAAGACTTGTAAACATTGAGCAATAAAGAATATCTATTTATGTTCTGATTTTCATTTGAGCAGTAAGTTAGCTTCTTGTCTTGTGATGTTAGTGTTCATGCATTATGATTTATGCTTAAGACACAGTTAATGCTTTGAGATTTTTTTAATTATAGTCGAGCCGTTGTATCATGCCCGAATTGACAACACCTTTTTTTTAATTTTGCACTTATCCTTGTTATGAGGAACACATTTCGCGAATCATAAAGAACTACTTTTAAATCATAAAGTTCTTTATGATTAGCGAAATGTGTTCCTCATAACAAGGATAAGTGCAAAATTGAAAAAAAGGTATTGTCAAATCGGGCATGATACAACGGCCCGACTATACCTAATTATAAATATTTTACTATATTTATAATTAAGTAATTGAAAACTCTTTACCAGTGATACTTTAGTAGGTATCAGCCTATATAATGTCCCACTGCAGGGCAAAGGGCTCTATCATAGAAATCAAGTCTACGCTACTATGATGGGATTAGGCTTAATCACCACACTTGCCTTATGCAGATTGGTGATCACAAACCCGTGCTATGCTTGACCTGGGAATCGAACCCGGGACCTGAAGATTATGGCTCGGTACTTAAACCACTAGACTAGAATTCTAATAATTATGAGGTATTTTTACTAGGTACAAAAAAGAGCTGAGGTATCAGCCTCATTGGGCTTGGCAAAATAAAACAATTTAATTGTTTAAAGATATTTTATTAGAAAGTTTAACAGTAACAACTTGACGCAAGCTATAAGATCAATAATTCAAATTAATCTCAAAATAGGTATGTAGGTGCCTGCATAATCTTTGTGTTCAGCATAGAATAGAAAAAAAATATTGACAATTATTGCAATATGTTCATAAAACAATTATTATTTTATTTAAGTATTTTCTATAGTGACTCCACTGTGACTGGTGTTGGGCTGGAGAGACTGGTGTCCATCTGCCATATGCCATCATCGGTCATAAAATCTGTAAACATAAATAATACATAATAACTATCAACCAAAAAAATGCACTACCGGAGATCTATTAATTGAATTTATAAGTTCATTATTTACTCTTGGTACCTAAACCATTTCTTTCATTGGATTTTTCGGTGACTTAACCAATGATCATCATTTGGATGGCTGATTTTCTATTATGATGATTTTCTATTTCATAACTTTCAAACAAACAACAAACAAAATACTTTTATTGCTGTTTAAACAGGGGTGTTCACTGTAGGTACCTACTTAGATGCATAGAACCTAGTTTAGTGATTTATGGATCTGTAAATATGTCTTTATTTAGGAATAGTTAGGTAAGTTCTTAAATTTCTTAGTGTACCTAAGTACTTGAGTTACCTATCCATAACTTTATTTAACCTTTCGGTATGAGATTTTGAATGAGATAAAACGATAGGTAGGTATAGGTCTATTTTATGTTAGGTTAAAATATATTAGTAGGTAGGTAAGGTACCTACATACCTCGACCAGATGCATCCCACAACCAACAACTAATTATTACATAAAGGGCACCATATCCTCACAATCGCTCTTCAAAAGGAATCTCTCTAAACTCTACCAGCCGTTTCACTGCAAAAAAACACAATTATTAAGTATATAATAGATACATGACCATTTTTTTCTAGACATAATAACTAATATTTATTTACCATTATTTCCTTTAAACTAACTTTACAGGTATTTGTTAAGTACCTAATTTGCTAGTAAACTCTTATCGTAACTTTTATATGACAAATTAATAGATTAATTAATATAATTTCTAATCTTCCGATGTATGTATGAAATGTTCAAACGAAGTACAACACCTTTCGAGATATCGTAAAATTTGACATAAAACCCCGAGACTTGAGCTGTCAAATTCAATTTTACGAATGTCATTTTAAGCTTTCAATTAGGGTTTGAGACAAGTCCTGTCAAAACAACTTCCATCGGTCTCAAACGAAAGAATGGTCACTTCAAATTAGGAAATGGCATTCTCAATCGTTTGGTTGAGTCTCAAAGTGACTTCAAATTAGACCCCCTGGACTAAGTGTTGTGAACGTCAGACGGCGCCGTCAAGGAACTATTTACATCTAAAACCTAAGTACAAGGTGCGCCGGCCGGCGTCTGTTCTTCTCAGGAGACGATCGTCTAACTACGTTACTTGCAGAATCCTGGTAAGTCGATTTGAATTAGAACAGGAACGAGAACTTGTCCACATCTACGCCTCTTCCATTATATGGTAAACAGTCGTATTGCAAAGTTGAAATATTATGTACATAACCTAATTTCTATCCCGCGTTTATTCCCCGCCATTTGGCACATTTTATGAAAACTCAAAACTCGTAGCGCTAACATAAGTTTTGGTCCTATTCGAGCCTAATATTTGGCATGATATTCCAGTGTTATTATCCTATGGAAATACATAAAATTCTATAAACATTCATTGAAATAATTCTCGATCTGCAAATTACAATTGGTTGTCTTATACTTGTACTAGATGGCGTTACGTGCCCTTGAATGTGCCAAATCTTATTAAAGTGTTTGCTAATAAATCAAAATATTACTATTTTAGCAACATCTCGTTATAAGTTTGTTGTATACATACTCAATTTATTGCGATTTATTGAAAATCGTTAATACTGCACACGCTAATCCGCTTGACTTTCGCACGTACCTACGCTTCAGTGTTTCATTCGCATATTTCTTACTTATTACTTATTATATAACCGCACCGCGCCCACTATAACGTAAATTTTACACTCTCTTTCTTTCTACACATAAATATATACATATATATTATAACTGCTATAACTACCTACCTACATAAAATAAATTACTGCTTACTTTACAACCGCATACTTAGTTTCTTTAAAATTAAATAGGTACCCACTTACCTACCGCTATTATAAACTGCATACAAATACTATTATAAACTGCATACGCATATTACATACCGCAAACAAATATTATTACATTACCTACTACATACATACATAAAATATATATAAATTTAAATATATATTTATTTTATATTTTCGGCTATTGTTTTATCAATAATAAACATGCCGAAAGGGAGCATAGTTAACCCACCAGCAGTCAAGTTGGCCGAGGCAAAGGTCAAAGGTTTTTTTGCTTGCTTACAAGGCATTTATGATGCTTCACGTAACATTTCTAGTTCGGAATTGCAAGGTCGCTTCATTCATAGTGCATCTAATATTGAACAGTTACGTACTGATTATTTGCAAGCTGTGGAGCATTTTAATTTGGTGCAAATGGAAAATGACCCAACGTTTGAACCAGATTATCAAAATTTTATCGCTTTTGAAAATTTATACTCTTCCATAAAAACAACTTTAAATAAATTAAATGCAAAATCAGACACCAAAATGGTTGAAAAATCGCGAATTTCTTTGCCCCCCATTAATTTAGTTAAATTCAATGGTGAACTAAATCAATGGGCTAGCTTTTTTGAATGCTACAATAATGTTGTTCATAATAATACTAACTTAACTAATTCTGACAGAGTGTTCTATCTGAGAGGTGTTCTGTCTGGCTCAGCACTAACCTGTATTGCTGACATACCACCAACTGGTGATAATTATGAATTGATTTATTCTACTTTGGTTCAAAAATATCAGGATGTCCGAACACTTGGCACGGAATACTTAAAACAAATTGTTAACATGAAGCCGCTAACCTCATCTTCAGCTGAGGGGTTAAATTTATTTTTGGATAAATTCTCTGCGTCAGTGAACGCCTTTGACAGGTTAAATATTACTGATAAAACGGATTTCATTTATTTATATTTAGCTTTGCAAAAAATTGACCGAGAAACAGTTCAGCTTTTTGAGAATTCAGTGAGATCAGAGAAACTACCTACTTATAACTCATTAATTACATTCATAAAAGAACAAGTCAAAATTAATGAAAGATCAGGGTTGTCAACAACCTCCTCTGCTAATAAAAATTATAATAAAATTTCTGCACCTAAACCTAATAATAATACTAAATTCACGAAATCATTTGTTACGTCTAACAATAATAATACTGCCTGTCCCCTTTGTTCAAAATCGGGACATGAACAATATTATCGTTGCCCTGAATTTATAAAATTAAATCCTAAAGAACGTTTTAATGTTGTCAAGCAACATAATAGTTGTGTGAATTGCTTGAGTTTTAATCATAAAACTGCCGCATGTAAATCAAATAAAACTTGCAACACCTGTCAAAGAAAGGGACATCATTCTTTATTACATTTCGACAATAATACTGCTATGCATAATTCTTCTATAGAATCCCGTACCTTCCGTACTTCAACTACTACTCCGCGTCAGCTTATCGGAATACCTACCGATCATTCGACAAACGTTCTGCCGAGTAACTCAAGATCAGCGGTCGCGCAATGCGTCACCGACGATCGGCTGGAGCAGCGAGATGGCGGCTCGCTCGAGCCCGCTCTGCGCACACACGCGCACACTACGCGATGTGATACGCCTTCCTCTGTGCTTCTAGCAACCGCTCGTGTTATAATTAAGAATAGGGACGGAACTGAATTTTCCGTTCGCGCTTTGCTCGACAGTGGTTCGATGAATGATTTTGTTACCAAAGGATTGTGTGATCGCCTGTCAATAGATATCAACGCGCTCCCCGAACAAATAACCGTAAGTGGTTTCGGTGGAACCACCAATGATGTGCATGGTGATACAAATATTGTAATACACTTCCCGCTTTGACCGTAATATAATTTTTGAACTGCATCCACTGGTTGTGGAGAAAATTACGGACACTTTACCCTCATCGCCTATAGATAGGTCGATGTTAAATTATCTTGCCCGCACCCCGCTTGCTGATGATACATTTTCTGAGCCTGGTGAGGTAGAAATGTTAATCGGCGCTAAACTTTTCGCTCGTTTACTCCTGCGTGGTCGAGTAAATGGACCACCAGGTACGCCTACTGCCATACAAACCCCGCTCGGCTTCGTGCTCATGGGAGACGCTCCCGTAGCGTTTACTCACGCTCCTGCTTCTCGCTCTCTTACTCATATCGTTTATACAAATACCGCTAATACAGGTACAGATACCGTTTCTCGCCCCGCTCATACTCGCCCCGCTCGCTCGCAAGCACATGTTTTTTGTGCCCTTACTGCTCAACCGCTTGATGCAATTATGAGAAGCTTTTGGGAAACCGAGGAGGTTTCCACTCCGCGCTCCGCTCTGCTCAGTCAGGAGGAGCAAGCTTGTGAAAATATTTACAGGTCCACCACGACTCGAGACTCCTCTGGATCTTACGTGGTCGCACTCCCATTTAAAACTGATCCATCAGTTTTAGGTGATTCGATTAAAACGTCTAAAAATAGACTTTCCGCATTAGAAAAACGCTTTCTTAAATCTCCGCATCTTAAATCCGCTTATGATAATATTTTGCTAGATTATTTGGATAAAGAATATATTACTCACTTACCCGCATCTGAAAGCTGCAGACGAGTCTAAATCGCATGGATACGTCATTCCGCACCACGGTGTCATCCGTGATGATAAGCTGACCACCAAGGTTAGATTAGTATTGGATGCAAGCGCTAGTACAGACACAAATGTGTCGCTCAACGACATTTTACACTCGGGTCCAAACTTACAATCTGATTTGTTTGTAACACTTTTAAATTTTCGACTTTTCCCATTCGCATTATGCGCGGATGTGGAGCAAATGTATTTGCGGATTATGGTTCATCCAGATTTCCACAAATATCAGCGCATTTTATATCGTTTTGACTTATCAGACCCGGTTCAAATGTTTCAATTTAAACGTGTATGTTTTGGATTAACCTCAAGCCCATACCTAGCGTTACGAACTTTGCATCAGCTCGCAGAAGACGAGAAAAATAATTTCCCTCTCGCATCTGAGGTCATCGACCAAGGATTTTATTATATGGATGACATATGCTTTTCCGTTAAAGATCTTTCTTCTGCGAAGGAAACCGCACATCAGCTCATCAATATGTTTTCCGCTGGAGGCTTCAAGCTCCATAAGTGGTCAAGCAACTCTTCGGAGGTACTCTCCGCTTTACCACCAGACCATTTGCATCCGCAACATATTACTTTTGACGCAACCGCTACTCAAAAGGTATTGGGTGTCAATTGGGATCCGCAGAAAGATACATTTTATTTTGTAACCTGCTCTCCTGGAGAGGTCCCTTGCACCAAGCGTAATATGTTGTCATTAATTGCACGCCTGTGGGATGTAATGGGTTTTGCTGCCCCGCTGATTTTATATGCCAAGTTGCTAATAAAGGAACTTTGGTTATTGAAAATAGACTGGGACGACCATCCACCGCAAAATATTATTACTCTTTGGAATAAATTCCAACGCGAACTGCCCCTTCTGTCCAAGATCACCATACCTCGTCACATCGGTGTGACTGAAACTTGTAACGCAAGTCTTATCGGATTTTCGGATGCCTCTGAAAAGGGCTACGGAGCCGTACTCTACGTCCGCTCTCAAACAGATGACGATGTTTCAGTCCACTTACTGTGTGCAAAGTCTAAAGTTGCGCCAGTACAGATAGTGAGTCTTGCTCGGTTGGAATTGATGGCGGCTCATTTATTAACGAAATTAATTCGCGTCGTTCTCAACACGTATAAAAATCGATTTAACTTCAATAATATTTACGCCTTTTGCGATTCCACTATCGCTCTTAATTGGATATATTCAAGTCCGCATCGCTTAAAAACTTTTGTGGCTAATAGAGTCGCAAAAATTCAGGAAGTAATTTCACCGCATCACTTTCATCATATACCAGGTAACGAAAACCCAAGTGATTGTTTGTCGCGTGGTATGACACCCGCACAATTCATTCAACATTCTGTTTGGATGACCGCTCCAAGCTGGTTAAAATATGACATTTCAGACTGGCCTATACAGCCATTTATAGCGAAAGAAGAAAATCTTCCGGAGTCTAAAACCATAACGTTGTCAAATACTCAAACGCTTCCTAAAAAAGGAATCGCCTTTGCTCGCTCTGACTGATCGTGTCTCACGTTGGTCCAAATTACTGCGTGTAATAGTTTACGTATTGCGCTTTTCTAAACGCTTAAAGTCACGTGGTGATATTACCGCTCGGGATTTGAACGCTGCCGAACTTACAGTTATTAAGGCTGTTCAAAATCATCATTTTCCCGATTTATTCAAGGCAATGCAGTCAGATAAACCATGCCTTCCCTCGTTTCGAAAATTACGACCCTTTATTGTGGACGGAATTATTCGAGTCGGTGGTCGATTGGCCAATAGTGATCTGACTTATGATCATAAGCATCCCATCCTTATGCCTAATAAGGATAGGGTATGTCAACTTCTTATTGATCATTTGCACCGCATTTCTTGTCACGCTGGACCGCAACTTCTGTTGTCATTGCTGCGACAGAGGTTTTGGATCCTTTCGGCTCGTCGTACAGTACGTGCACGAGTTCATGCTTGCGTGCCATGTTTTAAAACACGGCCTAAACCTGCTCAATCTCCAGTGATGTCAGACCTGCCTGTATGTAGATTGAAACAATCCAAACCTTTTACGCATTGCGGCGTTGATTACGGTGGACCTCTTTACATTACATTGTGCAGAAAACGCGGACAGAGAAGTCAAAAGGCATATTTATGTGTCTTCATATGCATGACCACGCGAGCTGTACATGTAGAGGTAGCTCCGGATCTAACTACAGATTCCTTTTTAAATGCATTTAAGCGTTTCATATCACGCAGAGGTCCAGTAGAGCGACTCTACTCGGATCATGGCACAAATTTTGTCGGTGCTAAGGCTTACTTACATGAACTTCAACAATTTCTTAATTCAGACGCTTTTACTTCCGATTTTAGAGCTGAACTAGCTAATAACCGCATTTCATGGGAAATGATCCCTCCTAACGCCCCACACTTTGGTGGTGGTTGGGAAGCCGCAATTAAATCTTTTAAAACGCATCTTTTTCGTGTCATTGGATCACAGATTTTAACTTACGAAGAGCTATTGACGGTTTTATGCCAAGTCGAAGCGATTCTCAATTCAAGACCGCTGGGTATTCTCAGCGAAGACCCGTCTGAGCCTTTGCCACTGACGCCTGCACATTTTTTAAATATGACGCCTTTGGCTTATTTTCCCTCAGTAAATGAGCCAGAGATAAACCAAAATTTACTTTCGCGTTACATGCTACTGGATAGACTTGTACATTCTTATTGGCGAAGATGGAGAGACGAATATTTACATACACTTCAACTTCGCGGTAAATGGAACACTGATGCTTGCCCGGTGAAAGAAGGCATGTTAGTTCTTATTCGTGACGAAAATTCTCAGCCTCTACACTGGCCAATGGGTATCATACAACAAACTTATACCGGTAAAGACGGATTAATTCGAGTTGTTTTAGTTAAAACGAAAACTGGTACATTCAAGCGTCCGGTAGTGCGATTATGCCCGCTACCTATTTTCAATTAGGTTTATCTTAACATTAGATTAAATTAGTATTAGTAGTGGTTACCCACATTCTTTTTTGCTTTGAATTACTTTCCTATTATAACGCATTATATACTTCTATATAGTATTTCATACTTCACTCTATGTACTGTTTATTGAAAGATGAGGATCTTTCAAGGAGGGGGAAGATGTTTGGGCCTGTTCAAAACTCCTCATCTTTTTTAAATCGACCTAAGGAATGCGCCAAGATTCCAAATTTGAATTTGCGCGCCCCGCAGTGAAGTCTATAGTAAACTATGTTTTTTTATCTGTGGTGATCTCTCTTGTTTTACGTGGGCAACCGCTGAAGCGTGTTTTGTGCGAAATTCCCAAAATATATATAAAATCGTTGTGTAACGTTGTGTCTAGACTGTTAAAGGTGCATGAAATACCTGGACTAAGTGTTGTGAACGTCAGACGGCGCCGTCAAGGAACTATTTACATCTAAAACCTAAGTACAAGGTGCGCCGGCCGGCGTCTGTTCTTCTCAGGAGACGATCGTCTAACTACGTTACTTGCAGAATCCTGGTAAGTCGATTTGAATTAGAACAGGAACGAGAACTTGTCCACATCTACGCCTCTTCCATTATATGGTAAACAGTCGTATTGCAAAGTTGAAATACTATGTACATAACCTAATTTCTATCCCGCGTTTATTCCCCGCCATTTGGCACATTTTATGAAAACTCAAAACTCGTAGCGCTAACAACTAATAATGCATATCGACTAGCTCGCGGCCGGACCAAATAATGTTCGTTGAGAGAATGGAGCCGGATAGAATTATGAAATTAAGAATTTCACAACCAACATAAAAAAAACACCGAAAATGAACCGTAACCATTATCATTGTTTTATAGCATTTTAACTGTGGAGAGCCACGCTTCGGCATGAATGGGCCGGCTCGACCGGGGTGACCACTGCCTCACAGAAAACCGGCGTGAAGCAGCCCTTGTGCTGTGTTTCGCCGAGTGAGTGAGGGTACCGGAGGCCCACCCGGAGGGAAGGGGATAAAAGGTTGGCATCGCACTTGTAACTCCACTGGTGTTGCAAGTGTCCATGAGCGGCGGCAATAGCTTACCATCAGGTGATCCGCCGGCTCGTTTGCTACCTATCACATAAAAAAAAAATTGCCAGATCTCTCTTGAACACTAAGGATTTTAAAGTGCATTCTTTACTTAAAAAGGAGTTACCCGTCCAACTTTAACACCCGTTCCCTTGTTAACCCACACAATTTTCCGTTTCTTTGCCATCAGGGAACCGTAGTTTAAGAACTAAGGAAATAAATTAGCGAGCGAAAGTTAAAGAAACAAGACGTCATGGAAAAGCGTAGGTTCCTAGAATCATTTGCTTAGCAAACTGGGAATGGAGAGAGGAATTTTCTTTCCCGCTCGCCCATCCGGCATACATTTAATTTATTTTGTTTTTATTTATTCACATACCTGATATGGGAAGCCCATTTTTCGTTTATACCCGAAACGAAGCCTTTAAATTGAAAACGTATATATTGTAGATAAAGTAAAAAAAATCTTAAAATTCTGCCATAATATATGAGTTTGTTTATGTACGTTTTATTGTTTATACTATTTATGAAGACGTCAATTCTACAGACATCGAACAATTTTATACACAAATGGAAAACACGAAACACTAGCGCTATGCAATCGAAGCCCAGCGCCATCTATCGGTACAGAGTGGGACTAATGTTCCTAAACGAAAGAATCTAATCTCGCTACACTGCACCGGTCAATTTTATAGTTAAAAGAAGGATTCGTAACAATTACTTAAAGATTGCATGCTTGATAAGATTTTTTTTTACAATCAGAATAAGTTAAGTACTTAATTATGACGTCGTAATAGCCAAAAGCCTTTTAAAAGTCATAAAATAATTGATTTTCCATTTTATCTGCTGTCTGGGCCTTACGACGTTAAAACAAGAAAAGTAATAAGTGTTGTAGGTAAATAATATATTGGCATTTTTCTCCTAACCGAGCTTCTATACAATTTGGGACACCTTTCCTCCCTCATTCTCATCTTCAACGAGATTTGTACTCAAGTATCGTTTTACAAAACTGGCCCCAGCACACTAAAGCTAAACTGAGATCCTTGTCGTACTCCGCTCGTTTCCTTTTGAGTTATGAGAGCTCCGTTTACGCGGCCGCCGGGCAGGGGGCGGTAGTTTTTGAGAGCCAAAAGGTTTTTATTGTCGCGGCATACGGCACTATAAAATTTTATTGCAAGACTACGAGGCCGGGCCGGAGTGGTACCACTTGCAGTCGCTTGTGGATTTTTTTGACGAGTCAAATTGTTTAAGGACTCTTCTAAGATAGCAATGTAAAGATTTTTTGTTATGTGTTGGGATTGGGAGTTGATGATCAGTCAGAGTCAGATAGAAAATTATATCTTGCTATAAAGAAAGAAGAGAAGAAGCCTCTCTGTCTTCTACCGGATTCACTTCGGGGAGTGTGCGGAGGTTCTGCATAATTTGATCCCATCCCAGCCCATTCCACCACCGGACGAAAAGGCGCGGCGAGAGTTTTCACCCTTATGTGGTAGATTTGCCCCCTACCCGTACGAAGCGATTCGCTTCCACATTAAAATTTATCATACGGACACCTAAGGAGTGGAACTCCCTGCCGAGGTCTGTTTTTCCCGACCACTATAACTTGGCTATCTTTAAGGCAAGAGTGAACAGGCATCTTCTAAGCAAACGCGTGTCATCCTAGACTTCATCGTCACTTTCCATCAGGTGCAATTGTGGTCAAGCGTTGGCCTATAGTCTAATAATAAAAAAAAAAGAGTATTATGTATAAGACCTGTACTATAATTAAGCATTTTTGTCAAAAATAGAATCCTGAGCCATTTCCCTTAGCAACGAGCATCAAAGCAAACATAAGAAGGCTCACACGCCATCCGTTAAAGTTTGCCGAACTTTCAGTGAACTAGAGTAATAATTCACTAAATTAAACTCAACTTTGGGCACTTAATTTGATGTAATTTGAACAAAGTTGTAGTCTAATTACAGACAAGCTACGAACTAAGGTAAAATGAGATAGATAAATAAATAAATAAATTCTCACAGTCCATAGGTACTCCATACTATTTATAAAGATACTTCTATAGACAACCACGAGCCTTATAATATGTAACCTGAAAAATCGAACACTTGCGCGATGTAATCGGCACCCACCGCCATCTATAGGCGGACATAGGAACTAATACCAAAACTATGTCCCAAAACGAAGTTAGGACGGGCCACTTGTCTCATACATTGACCTGACTCTGTACTAAGTTGCTTAGCTCTTGTGTTAGAGATCAATAAAGGAAACACAATATAGGTACTAAAATACATAATATTAAGCCCAGACACCGAGAAACTATAAATCATTTTCTTTTTTGTATAATATAAATGGGTTTTATCAATCATGTAGGTATGTTAACAAAATTTCAACGATCGAGTGTATTGTGAGTTTCAAGAGTACCACAGTTTTGAGGGACAAGCAATCCTTTTATTTACATTAGAGCGTCTCAGATTTGTACAAACATTGTTAGATCTTACGGTCAGCTATTATTTAAGAAGATATTTTATCTATAAATTTGGATGTATTTAGATAAGCGTTATTTCATTTTAAGACTTCAAGCAGGTTGTAGAATTAACCCATTTGTATATTTATGGAAATTGCCGATGTTTATTCATTTTTTTTTACTTTTACAGTGCTTTAGTACTGAAAGTACTGTCAAAAAAGTATCAGCCTATATACTGTCTCTCTGCAGGGTAAGGGCCTCCATCATAGAAATCAAATCATCGCTAATATGATCGCATGACGCACCACGCTTGCCTAATCCGGATTGGTGATCACAAGCCCGAGCTATGCCCGAAAAATTCGAGACTCATAAGCAAACTTGGAAAAAAAACACAAGTGTTCATCACGCTTTTTTATACATATGTTAGGTGGCAGACGCACAGACGGATCACCTAATGGTAAGCGATTGCCGCAGCCCATAGACACCTGCAACACCAGTAGAGTGACAAGTGTTCTGCCAACCTTTAACCCCTTTTCCCGGTACCCTCACTCTTTCGATAAAATACATCCCAGGCGCTGCTTCACGCCGGTCTTCTGTGAGGTCGTAGTATCACTCTCGAGCCGGCCCATTCATGCCGAAGCGTGGCTCTCCCACGAAATAAACGTTCGGTAATGCCGGCGCGCACCAAGAGGTTTAGCTCCTCGTTCCTGCCCCGAACCATCAAGTCATGGAATGCCCTTCCAGTTCACGTGTTTTCTCTTTCTTACAATCCTGGGTTTTTTGGCGGGGCGTGAAACGGCATCTCAGCAGGCTTTCAGGGTGAGGATGACAGACTGAATGGACACTTTATCTGTTCTTTTGTGCCTGTCAATCTCACGATCTCACGGCCACTTACCATCAGGCGGAGTGAGGTCACCTTTGTCTTCAATATATGTAAAAAAAGTTACCTGTAAATATACTACTGCAGGAACAACAAAACATAATCCTGGATTCTGATGACTAAACCAGCGACAGGCAATCCTCGTGCGGCTCCATTCGAATGGAAAATTCAACGCGAAATCATTGTAAAGAGCCATCTCGGATTGTTCAGCTTCGATCACAATTCAATCACGAGCTGTTTTCATATCGCCGATCGAAATATTATTGGAAATGTCGCGAGCAGGGTGCGGTGGTCCGGTGGGAGCATACGGGGAGGCAAATAGGTTAAGAACGCAATGTGGAAAAAGTTCTAAAGCTGGAGTTCAGACAGTCAGCACTGCCGCTACGGTCCAGTCCCGGATGTGGGGTATCCGACCGTGATTGCACTGAGATGGACATTCCAGGGGCTTTAGTTAGGGTTGGAGTTCCCCACATGGGACAGGGTGGTTGGTTCATGGTTCCCTCTGGGAAAAAATGGAGTCAGCGCTATGAATTATAGAAAGACGGTCTGGTCGTGCTGCTGTAATCAGCTGTCAGCATGAACTAGTACGTATCATCGACGAGAACAACGACGATAAGCGCAATATGGCTGGCAGTAGCTCAATGCGAATAGTTAAAGATTACTCAAAGTGAACATTTAGAGAGGTGTTTATCCAGCTTGAATAAAAACCTTTTATGTCTTGCTAGGAACTGGATACATAACTTTACAGATAACCATGAGGTACGCTGAGCCACTTACCATCATGTTTGCCGCCAGCTCAATAGGATCACTATTATTAAATCATCTATACCTACTATACTATAGGTATATAAGGAGATAAATTTTATAGACTTCGACAAATATTATCACTAATCAAAAAAACGAAACACCAGCGCAATGCATTCAACGCCTAGCGCCATCTATTGTTACAGGATAGAACTATTGTTCCGAAACTAAGTTCGATCTATTGCAAATCGAACTTTAGTTTTTGGAGCAGTCGAAACAGGCTGGCCCTCCCACAATATGTGCCCGTAAGTCCCCCCCGAATGGGTTGCATCGAAACGATTTCCTCAGCAGTCGAACCGTTCGGTTTTCTTAAAAAAAATTCAGCACTCCAATTTGGCCCGCTTAATTTTTACGTACACACACCGCCTGAATGTGATTAGATTTTTTTCTCTTTGGATTTTTTCCATCGGGCCGCATTGAGAGTCGATTGGAAAGGCCCTTGTTCGTTTATCAAAAATATACTTCAGTCACGAACAATGTAGAGATAACGAGACTCTTGATTTGGTTTTGATGGATTATTAAAATTCTCTTGTTCGGTTTCTGAGTAATTGGTTGGGATGTTGAGTGAGGAGTGACGTTTTTTAATGGAACATTGTTAATCAGTTTGACCTTTGATCTTTTGACCTTCGAGATTGTTTTATTAGAGTAGGTACCTAAACCGGTTTTACAAATAAATGGTCTTCTAGTACCCCTTGCGGTTACTACCCAAGAAGCTATTTGTAAATTACGGAAATCAGTATACGGAACGCATATGTACCACAGTGTTGTTATAGTATAATCTATTACCTATAATATTTTTGTCTGTTTGTTCGCGCTTATCTAAGGAACTTTTTATTGCATAGCCGTGGTAACATTATTAACTTTTTTTTTCAAAAAATCTTATAACGTCGTAACGCCCAGACAGCAGACACAATGGAAAATCAATTGTTTTATGCCTTTTAAAAGGCTTATGGGCCTTACGACGTTAATGGTAAACTAGACTCCACGCGAGCGGAGCTGAGGATGCCCACTAGATGTCTCATCGGTCGGCTAACCCCGACCATTATGGTGCAAAAACCACACTGGTGTGACATGTCCAAATGAGTGCATTGATCCATTTGCATAAAAGTTGGTGCATGAAAACCTGCAGCTCTTCCAGGCGGCTAGTCGCTGAGGCTTCGCCGACCGCATGTCACAGAATCAGGTTTATTCTCGCGTTTATTGCGTTCACGCATAAACCTATGGCTGTAATGATAGGAGACAGCGGACCGTCACGAAAATTTGAACTCACTGCGTTGGCTCAGTGAACCAAGGTGGGTCTTGGCTTCCAACGTCTAAGTTCGCCATTTTGTTCGATCCTGTGCCAATTTCAACCAATCATGCACGTTTAGTGTTTTAAGGTCCTTGGCGACTTCGTCACTCCAGCAATATGTCGGACGCCCCACAGGACACCTCTTATTGGTCGTCCCTCTTTTGGCCACTCGATCCTTTCCCATTCTTTCCACGTTTAATTTTAGCTGTATTTACCACAAACCACAAATACTATATGAGCTGACGATCGTATTGTCAGCTCATGGCAAATCAAGCACAAAAAAATTGTCGCTATAGTAAGGGTTCGGTTAGTTTAATTGATATAATAGCCACCCGGAATGTAGAAGGTGGCGAGTTCGAGTCCCACCTGAACCCTACGACCAATTTTTTAAGTGCCTTGTTTACTTATCTCTGAAATTTGCTAATGCGTGCTCTGAAATTCTGTAGACCTTGCTCACGCTTTTCAAGTCATCGTAAGGTTAAAGTATCGTTCCCGCCCTAGGATTACGCAAGTAATCAGTACCGTATCATATCGTACTTACCATTTTCTTCAAACATGTATTTTTTTTTATGTTATAGGTGGCAGACGAGCAGGCGGATCACCTGATGGTAAGCAATTGCCGCCGCCCATGGACACCTGCAACACCAGTGGAGTTATAAGTGCGCCGCCAACCTTTTATCCCCTTCCCCCCAGGTGGGCCTCCGGTACCCTCACTCACTCGACGAAACACAGTACTGGGGCTGCTTCACGCCGGTTTTCTGTGAGGCAGTGGTATCACTCCAGTCGAGCCGGCCCTTCATGCCGAAGCGTGGCTATCCCACAGTATTGGATACGTTAGTTGCATGAACCTGTAGACGGGCCCTCACATCGCGATATTATTCTATCTGACATTCGTGCAAATAGTTTTAGTTCTGCTTACGCACAATAGAGGGATTTTTACCGTGGGAAAGCCACGCTACGGCATGAATGAGCCTTGGCCTTGGTATCACTCCGGTCGAGCTGACCGAAGTGATACCAAGACCTCACAAATGACCGGCGTGAAGCAGTGCCTGCGCTGTGTTTCATCAAGTGAGTGAAGCTACTGGAGGCCCAACTGGGGAGAAAGAGGGTTAACGGTTGGCAGCGCACTTGTGAATCTCTGGTGTTGCAGGTGTTTATGGGCGGCGGCAATCGCTTACCATCAGGTGGTCTGCCATCTATCACATAAAAAGGGGGCTCTTCCGATTTTCTGGTTTACTACTATACACATACGCGACGATATATTATCTGGAAAATTCGTGTTAGCCTTACTAGTTTTATGAAATCGCTGACCGTTCTTCAACGTGTTCGGAGCCGCTTGCGCATGTCGTCGGTCGGACTAATTGCGTGTGATTGACGCGCCGATACAGCGATTACTGTCGACGTGACTTGGCTGCATAAATTGCAGATTTACGATGTTTGTTGTATTGTCGTGTCATTTAAAATGGTGCAATCATCATATTCAGCCATGGTGGTAAGTTGTTTGGTGCTAATGAACTTATCGCTTGATTCGCTTGGCATTTGGCATTACTACCAATAAGAGAGAGCCCATATTAGCGTCTTTTGAGCCCGTGTCGACGCAACGCCCAAAAACGCGTGTGGAGAGGTCCCGACAAGACGTCGACGCTTAAAAAAAACACTCTTAGAGTGAACAGGGTTAGTTCCTTAGAATACAACGAACGGTCAGTACCGTTTTAGGTACTAGATACTCTTAAATTTAACGACACAAAGCAATTTTACTAAACAGTTATGTTCTGAAATTGGATTAAAATTAAACTTGGTTTGAAACTGTTGATGTTTAATGACAAAATAGTAGTAACATATAAGTTGTTGTACTAAAAACAGATCGAAATAGCGGCAACTACTAATGCCAGCTCTGTAAGAATCACTTTTCCAAACGCTTTCAGTGTGAAATGGTGTATTTACAGACTTTATCATAGATGGTTCACATTACGGAAAACACGCCTCATAGGTAAATATTTCCATAGCCAATAGCCAATTTATACGTAAGGTCCTAATAATTTGGCACTTTGTTCTATACTAACATCGTAGACAGTACCTATATCTCTAGAAGGGCATGGGCCCTCAACAAAGGGCGGGAGCACCGAGTGGCGGTGTTTAGTTGGGAATAATTCTGTAAAACGCCCTAATGGCTCGAGTGGCCTATTTCATCTTAAGGGCATTGTGCCACAGAGTTATTTTATTTGGGGCAAAAAGGAAACTGTTTTTTTTTCACAAATAATAATACCTACAACAAATTTTAAGTATGTATATATCTGCCAATTTTAATATCATTTAGCAACTGCTTTGCACAGCCTTACCCCATTGCCAACACGCAGATTTTTTTCTCTACCCAAAATTTCTCTAGAAGACATAGCTACAAGCGATAAGATAATAATATTGTGCTGTCTATTGTTACTATTACCAATATAGAAAGGAATTAACGTGACGTTAATTTGAACGCACATAATTATGTACTTACTGCTTAACGTTTCGGCTGCGTTACATTTGTGGTTACAGCAACCGTGGTCACAAGCGGACTGGGCGGTGCACGGCACTATTATAATAATCTGTGGCACGGCGGCGTCTGCTAGGTCCCAGCTGTGAATCTTCCGATACCCTCACATTGCCATATTTTATAATACATGGGTTCATATTTTATAATAGGTACAAGTTTCACTCATGTTTTCTGTATCTGTGCAATAAAGAATATGTAGGGTATATACATATGTGAATATGAAACACATTTATATCCAAAACGAATTATAAATATCCACTTTACTCTAACAGCTAGCAGTTTCCCGAGCTTTGTTCCTTTCTCTCTCAGTGAAACAAAGGTTACGTTTATTTCGAGATTTTTCTTCGTCAAATTAATTATTGTTTTCAAAGTTATTTAATTTTAACGTGGGTTGATTACGGCGGGAAGGGAAATATTTTAATTATTTAGCATTCGTCGGCAGTCATTAAAAGCGTGAGAATTTTTTTCGCTCGTCCATTTTTGCCCGGTTTACATTAACATCGTTCTTGTGGGTTGCTTAGTGATTGGACTTGGGTCTGTTTAACTCGAAAGAGATGGGTATCAGTTAAAAATACAACAAGTTTATTTCAATATTAAGGTAAGTAACAATATAATTATGTTTTTTACACTAGAGGCGGTAAACGAGCAAGCGGGTCACCTGCTGGTAAGTAATTACCTCCGCCCATGAACATCTGCGAGATCAAGAAAGTCGCTGATCAAATAAATAAATAAAAATAAGATACCATTACATATTGTACTGGTTTCTGTTGTAATGAAGAATGTCGAAACCAAGAACAACAAAGAAACCACAAACACCTATATTATAATTTATAGGCGGTGGTCTGCACACTTGTTACGTTTAAATATATATTTTTTACAATTATTCAACAGCTAGATTTTATAAGGTATAAAACAAAAATAACTCAAACTTAAGATGGTAAAAATCATAAAGAAAAAATTTTCCAATAATTTTCAGACCACAAGGCCACGTTCTAACAATATAACTAAGACTTAGTCTCTGCTAAATAAAGACCCGAGACACAATAAACTTACCCAACTAATTTCAATAAAAGTCAAATTATGAAAGTTATTAGACGAAAAAAATCTCATCCAACAATAAGAGGTCTACACCGATTTCAATATAAAAGGAGGCATGTCAAAAAATTATTAGCCGAAAGAATCCAAGTATAAATCATTGGTTATTATCATAAATAAATATTCAGTGGCGGGCGTATTAAAGTTGAGGGGAAGGTCTGGCGCCCGGCCAATGCACAGGATTGAACCACGTCGATAGGGTGGAGGCTGCTGGAAGAGCACTGGGGAAATATCACATCATCATCATTTCAGCCTAGAAACCACTACAGGACATAGGCTCTGGAGACCTATTTTTGAATTGTCGTCTCACTAAAAAATGAGTGACTCGCATGATTTTTGACATCCGCATTTTTGAATCATTCGAAAACGAGCGATTTGCAACGAGTGGTGTAAACCACTCGTTACCGTGAGGCGAGTGGACGCATTTACATCAAATCATACGTCAAATATTAACGAGTTAACACTATACTTTGACAAGATTGGCGACACTTAGTGTGTCGAGTGCGAGTGATTTCAAAAATAGGGAAAATTATGAATCATGCGACTCACGAGACGACGTGACTTGCAAAACGAGTAGTTTTATTTGGACGAAGCGAAAATTCAAAAATAGGTCTCCTGATATAGGCATCCAAAGAATTCCCGAAACCTTCACTAACTCGTTGGTCTACCTTGTGGTTGCCTGCCATGACAGAGACTTCCTGTACGTGGCCTGCACTCAAGAACTTTCTGCTCCAACGGCTGTGTGTTCTCCTCGCAATGTGCCCTGCTCATTATACTTGAGCCACGCAATTCTATGCCCGTGACCTAAACTCTCCTTTAACTTATAATTTTTGACAGGATCATGCAACGACACTAAATAAATTCACACAACATCTCATAAATTGACCTGACTCCGTACTAAGTAGCTTAAGCACTTGTGTAACAGATATCAGACAACCGAGGATCACAAATATAATACATATATTACACCCAGACACTGAACAAACACAAGTGTTCATTACACGAATGTTTGTCCAAGGTGGGAATCAAACCCACGACCTTTGGCGTATGAGGCAGATCAGACATTCCGAGCATAGCCCTCTTGGTTGCTAAGCTGTCGCCTTGAAGCCTGCGGTGCGTTTAAAACATGATTCAGGACTTGAAGAATCTGCCTTCCAACCTTCTGCAACTCTTTAACGGAACCAGACCAACTGAATCATGGTTACCCATTTCAGCAGCTATCCGAAACGGGCAAAAGGCCTAAAACGAACCGGACGTTACGATGGAATCTGAGTTGCCATCCCTTTTTTAAGCGCTGTGTTTCACCTTTGTTTAGATGAGATAGGTATTCTCATTCGTAACGGGACGACTTTGTTATAAACCACCGGTTTGCTCAAGATTCCGGGCTTCAAACGCTAACAATTGAAAGGCTTTGGACGCAACTGGGAATATTAGCTGAGATAATGATGGTACCAAGTAGGTATAAGAATCAAGCTTGCCACTTCTTGTTTCCCAACACTCCGGGACCTGACTATGCAAAATTTGCTCCAATGTTTTCTGTACGGGCTACGTAGTACTATCCATTTTCTATCCATTAAGGGCCCTTGATTCTTTCTCCAATTGTTTGTCCGAGTTAGTTCTCTCTTTAATCGGGACTTTTTGTGGCGATCGGTTCTAACTTTTGACCTGGATTGGGCGTTAACGATGATAGATTTAGACCTAGTGTTTTAAAGGTGGCTTTTCTATTTTTAGGAACATATTAGGGATCTGTAGATAGAGTATTGTTAGCTTTTATGTCCGTTCTTTTTTCTGTTCATGTTTTGTAGATTTTGTAATATTCCAAGCACTGAAGGTTTGAGTTTTGTATAAAGCTGGATTTGTATCCAATACAGGGTTAAAGAGTAAAACTATGTACCTAAGAGACACGAATTTTCTTAAATTATTTTTTGGAATTTTTTTTGTTGTGTATTTTGTAGACCAACAGACTGATCATCTGGTGGTAAGTAATTACCACCACCCAGTGTCACAGAACTAATATTTGAGCCCCAATCTGAGACATGTCTTCTACATTCATGTAAAGGATAAGTGAGGCAGTACCTGTGTAATAGCTACGAAATAAAGACTTAACTTAAATAAAGACTAATAAGAAGGTTGACTGGTAGAGAATGCCTCTTGGCATTAAGTTCGCCTATTGTACGAAGTTTCGTGCAATAAAGTTTTAAATAAATAAATAAATAAAGCTCGGAGAGTAACAATGGTACATATTATTATCTGTCAACCGTGGGAGAGTCACGCTTCACCAGACGCTTCACGGCTCGACCAGAGTACCTAATACCACGGCCTCACAGAAGACTGGTGTGAAACAGCGCCTGCGCTGTGTTTCCCTGCGAATGGTACTGGAGGCACAATCGGGGGAAAAGGTTTGAAGATTTGCAGCGCACTTGTGACTCTACTGGTTACAGACACCCGCAGGTCTATAGGTGGCGGCAATCGCTAACCATCAGGTGATCCATCTGCTTGCCTACCACCTTTCTCATCAAATATATAAATACGCACTATTTTCACGAAAGCATCTTTCGAAACGTGCGCCACTGACACACATTCTGTCGTCGAAATAACCCAACGCCCGTTGATTCGGCGCGCGGCTCGCTGACGAGCTATTGTGGCTATCAAAAGACGTAAATTGCCGCAAATTCAGAGCGATCGAGAAAGAGTTGTGGAGGCTTCGATTCGAGCTTTAGCCGTTGACTGCGATTTTGTTTGGTAGATTGTCATTATTTTCTTTTGGAATGTATTTTTGGAAAGCAGAGACTGGATACTTTTTATTTTAACAGTGTGAGAGTCATCGATGTAATCTATAGATCGGTCCTGTGCCACCCGCATCCAAGGGATTCCCGCGACTTTCACTAGATCGTCGGGCCACCTGGTGGGAGGCCTGGCATGGCTGCGGCCTCCTGCACGCGGCCTTAGCTCAAGCACCCCAACGGCGGCCACCTGTTCGCTATAAGTAATATATCTTGCGTCGATGACAGATCGCTAAGATTGGCCGCCACAACCTAAATATTAATGAAATTGGGAATTAGTTATTAGGAACTTCCAAGTAATTACAATCTAAAGTTGTGTTTGAGTATCGTGAAGGAGATGTGGCGAGTGCGGAAGACAATAAAGTCGTCGAAAGACGCGAGTCTCACCTACAATGTCGCCGCAGATAAATGCGCGGAGATTTGACAAGCTTGGGATGTACTCGGAGCAAGTGCTCGTAGATAGTAAGTAAGAATAGAATAGAAAACATTGTTGAATGAAATGATGGCGGACACATACGTCATATTTGTGAACATGTGCCACCTTTTGGGACTGGTCTGCTACGGTTTACCTCATTTTTAGCTTTCTATTTTCTTTATTTTGAGTATGGAACTGTAGGAGGCGGTATGAGATCCAAAATTTATAATAATGTTTTTGGTTTCAGTTACCCAGCTGGCGAGTTTACTGGCGATCTTCTCGACAAAATCAACTTTTAGATTCCGGTACATAGTAGAATCGCATTCAATCTGTATTTTTTAGTATATGTTATGTATCAACATTATATAATGCAAATTCGCTTCCTTGTTCTTATTGCGAACAGCTTAGAAATGGAATTCATTGCGGAAAGTCTGCGTTCCCTGATTATCACAAACTAACAGCTAGTAACATCCCAGCCCACATTGATTCCTTCCATCAGGTTTGATTGACGAGTACGATTAGACGAGTGTTTCCGTGCATATACGACCTAGAGATCTTGAAAAAAAGGGCTTATTCCTGCCTTAAGAGCCGGCAACGCATTTGTGATGCCTCATGATGAGGTTTTGCAGATGTCCATTTAATTGTCCATGGGCGACGGTGATCATTACCATCAGGTGAGCCGTCTGCTCGTTTGTCCGATATAATTAAAAAAAAAGTATTAGTAGGAAGCATTACAAAATTGAAATCCCCACTACATCTCCACCCCGAAAATTCCATACGCGGACCACAAAACGGGGTAAATCACAAAGCAATTTGCCAAGTCGCTTTAAGCCTCGGAAATTATTCGGCACGTCTGAAGGAGTGGCAGGAGGGGGGAAGGGGGAGGGGAGGAAATTACACGCGATACAAGCCGTTATCTCCACATGATTACATTTGTTATAATGTAACTCGCCTAACGTTTCGTGGTTTATTAATCGTTTCGTGTGTACGACGAATGGGGGGAAGGGGGGGGGGGGGCTTTGAGGAAATTGCAGCTCTTTGATGAGACATTGAACCGTTTTGTAACTTTGTAAATTCTATAATTATTCACCATCTCAACGTGTCACGGTTCCGTGCGAAACGAGAGCGGTGGCTGAATGGAAAGTCATAGATAATGTGTAAATTAAGTATCGTATATTTTGAGACTCAAGTTGCCTATACCTTTCTAAAAGTCCGACAACCGCACTCCTTCTGTTGTAGCTGATGTCTATGGGCGGCGGGGTTCACTTGCCATCAGGTGGCCCGCTTGCTCATTTGCCTTCCTATATTAAAAAAATATATACCTACTCGGGCGAGCCACTGAAAACCAGGGTCGTGGTGACACATATCGCCTATTTGGCACACACATCATATTTATTTTTTTAAGTAATTAAACGGTTTTTTCCTGTTTTTTTTTTAAATTGTCAAATAAATTATTTTTCTTTATTTCTTTCTGAATAAGCGATAAATGGGCCGGCTCGAACGCAGTAATATAGCCTTATAGAAGACCTTTCTCCATTAAAAAGAAATTAGAGTGTGTAATGTACGACTGGCATGAAGCACGACCACACAATGCGGCTGGCACGACGCCATCCCTGGCGGGACATTCATAACGCCTCATGAGGTTACTTTGGTTACAATAGCAGGAATGGCAATCAGGTGACACATCTCTGGATGCCTGTGAAAGTAGCTGTTGGAGTGAATGGGGGCTGTCCCGCGTGAAAAATCTACTAGATCGCGTACTGCTAGACTTTAGAGAATGTTGTTTGGTAAAAATTTGACTTTTTTTATGTGATAGGTAGCAGACGAGCAGGCGGATCATCGATGGTAAGCAATTGACCGCCGCCCATGAACATGCAACAATGTGCGTGCTAACCTTTATCCCCTTCCCCCCCGATGGGCCACCGGTACCCTCACTCACTCGGCGAAACACAGCACAGGAGCTGCTTCACGCCGGTTTTCTGGCAGTGGTATCACTCCGGTCGAGCCGGCCCATTCATGCCGAAGCATGGCTCTCCCACAGTTAACTTTTGACATCAAAAAAAAAACAACCACTATGTATCAACTGTCCTGCAGTACGCCATCTAGCGGATGTTTCTCACGCGATAGTCCCCGTTGTGTGCGAAGTAGAAACATAAAACCTTCATAAATGCGCCAGAAAACACTGCGGTCGAATTTCAAAAACCATTATTATTTTGCTCCAGTGATATTTTTTTCTTTTTTGATTGAATATGCCGGCAACAGATAATCGCATCCTCCTAAACGCTAAAACCGACATTAGCTCTAGAAAAAGTTAGCTGTCATTTGTCACAATATGGTGACTCAACAATAGCGGCTTTTAAATCTATTAAACAATGTTGTTCTATTGTTTTGTATGTTAAATAAACATGTAAAATCAATTTGCAGCTACGAATATCTCGTCCCACAAAACAGAAAGAAGATAAGAACAAAAACACCCTAAATCGTTATGTAAATACTAAGCGCTATCTACAGGATGTGGCGTGACAAAAAGTAAGTAAAACTTCAAACAAAATAAGGCGGAAGAAAGCTAAATCGCTTGCTTTAAATTTCAAATCGGCTGTAGCAAAGAAGGCCCGGGCTAGTGTCGCCAATTTTCACGTGGGGAAATTTTGGGATGGACATTACTTAATTAAAGAGGATAGTCCAGTAGATTAAAACCTTTTTCTGCACCTTTTAATTTCCTTTTCATGTTTTATTCTATATTCGTAAAAGCAATAATTAAATACTTTCAGTTGAGTTGAGTTAAAATAACCAACAAGAATGGATGAGACCTTCATCCAAATATGAGCTGCTAATGCTGAAGATTATTATGTTTATCTTTAGAATTGAGGCAATACGTCAGGTAGGAGTTGAAAAATGAATGATAGAGTCTATATCTGAGAATCATCTTATTATAACGTTACCAATCGTATGATTATGACAGTAAAGTAAGGTATTGTCTTTACACTGTCCATCTGCAGGGCAAATTAAAGGCCTCCATCATAGAAATCAAGTTATCGCTGCTATAATAGGATTAGGCTTAATCACCACGCTAGCCTAATGCAGATCGGTGATTACAAACCAGAGCTATGATCATAAAATTCGAAAAATGGTCTTAATCCATCCCGAGATCACGACCCTTAAACCACTTGATAAATAGGGCGCTATGATGATTATGACAGCGTACAATTAATTTTATTTTCGGATAAAGATTGTTAACCGATTCCAACACTAACACCATCATCATCATTTCAGCCAATAGACGTCCACTGCTGGGCCTCCCTCAACGTTATCCACACAGATCGGTCCTATGCCACCCGCGTCCAAGGGACTCCCGCGACCTTAACTAGATTGTCGGTCCACCTGGTGGGAGGCCTGCCACGGCTGCGACCTCCTGCACACGGCCTCCACTCAAGGACCTTTCCACCCCAATGGCCGTCTGTTCTCCTCGCAATGTGCCATGCCCATTGCCACTTGAGCCCCGCAATTCTTTGGGCTATGTCTGCGACTTTAGATCTCTTGCGGCACTAACACTAACACGGCAGGACATTTTACTAACTGGTTATTTTGATGCCATAGAAAATGTCCTGCCTAAACCAAAAACGTTGGCCACACTACGCGCACCGGTCATTCCGTATGGAAATGAGTGCTGAGCCGAAGGTAATAGTATTCATTGAAATCTGCAGCCGCCTTCGGGCTGCCGGGTGTACCCGCGCCTAGTGCCGATGTTGGTATGAATTACAGGCCAGGTTTCAATGCACGTAGATTTTTGAATTTAAAATGCTACGTTACGCCCAAAATTTTTAGGCTTCGGATTTATAATGTTTGCAATTTTTTATGAATGTGTGGCTTGCTGCCCCTGTAATATTTCAGAGTAGAAGCCCGCCCTCATTTGGTTTCGGAACGTAGTTTTGCTATTTTCGTTGTAGTTGGAATCTTTGTCAATAGATGGCGCTATGTTAGGTTTTTCGTCTTTGGGGTTCCGTGTAGGTAAGTCTTGTGGTTTTCTATTGAAGTTATCTCTTTACAAATAATAAAGGTTATAGATATTGGCGTGATATTTACCACATAACAAAAAAAAAACTATTCGTAACTACTTAAGTTTACACTCATAAATAAAAAAAGTCGGTATTGGATTGCAACATTGAAGTTTAGTTAACATTAGTAACCACTGGCCAGTAACAGATCGAACAAAAGCAAGACAAGCTAAGTTAGCTCAGAGGTAATCGTATTCATTGAATTTGCTCGAATGCAAAGCGGTTGGTAATGTCACGACCTGTAATGGCGGCTAAGCGGCTCCACAAAATGGCGGCGCTACAAAATGGCCGCCGGCGTGGTCGGGGCACTCGGGTTTATTAAAGTTCACAAATGCAGATATTGCGGAACCCAATAATAAGTTTCAGTTCGAATGTTCGACAAAATAGTTGTGACTGCGAGACAGCAATAGAAATACGCGTAAGTAGTTTAGAATCAGCTATATTGCTCTTTACTTTGTTAATACTCTTGTAAATACTGACTTTCCTATAAAGATAACATATAAACCTTTTTTAAGTGATTGATGGCAGACGAGCAGACGGATCACCTGATGGTAAGCGATTGCCGCCAGTTATAGACACTTGCAACACCAGTAGAGTTACAAGTGCGCTGCAAACCTTTAACCCCCTTTCCCCCCATGGGTCTCCGGTTCCCTCATCACTCGACGAAACACAGCCTTGTTGTTGTCTTAAGAAGTTATCTCTTTACAAATAGTATAGATTTAAAATAAAATGACATACATTTATGTACCAAATATTTAAAAAAACACTTCAAACATTTGGGAGGCCTTTGTCCAGCAGTGAGACAAAGTAGGCTAAGTAAAAAAAACACGAATTCAAATGCTGAAAAAGCGCAAGTACATAAAGGAATTTTATTCGTCAACAATTACTTTGGTTTACAAATGCTGTCTGGGCCATTTACAATCACATGGACACTTAGGATACCAAACACATCTGCTGACTCACGGACATAATATTTGTATAGTTTCAAGTGCTCTCACAGAAGTTCGAGCTCTAGGGCCCTTCTAACAAGAACAATATCGTTGTTATTTGGCGAAAGTGCGACCGCCCCTAGACTTGTCATCGTTCCTGTTGATTTATGATATGAAATAAAAACAATTGACTAAATATCAAGTTAACAATTACGAGCCCACATTGCGAGGAGAATAGACGGCTGTTAGGGTGGAAAGGTCCTTGAGTGTAGGCTGCGTGCGAGGCCGCAGCCGTGGCAAACCTCCCACCAGGTGGACCGACGACCTAGTCAAGGTAGCAGGAGTCCATTCGATGCAAGTGGCACAGAACCGATCTGTGTGGAGAACTTTGGGGGAGGCCTATGTCCAGCAGTGGACGTCTATTGGCTGAAATGATGATGATGAAATAAACAATTCTTTTTATTCAGCCTATACTGTCCCACTGCTGGGCAAAGGCCTCCCCAAATCCCTCTACCACTCTCTATCCAACGCCATGTGTGGCCAATCGCAGGCAATTCTGTGAGGTCATCGACTCATTGTTTTTTGGGCCTACTCCGCTGTCGGCGTCCAGCGGGTTTCCATTGGGTGCCAAGTTAACAATTATTAATTTAATTAATTAATTGGTTTCATATTACATTTATAAATCCATTAACTTAGAAATTATTATTGAATGGGGCCCATTATAGTGAATTTATGCAATTGAATTAATTATGTGGCACTTCCGTAAATTTCGAATTAATAATACATTAAATGTATTTACACAAAGCTTTACAACTGATTATCGGATGTACTGGCATTTGTTAAATCAGTATCTTTTAATATTGTTAATGGATGATAGTTTTTGTGTTAGGTGGCAGACGAGCAGACGGATCACCTAATGACTTATTGAGCTACTCGGACTCATTTGACCGTAAGAGAGCCTCGCTTAGGCATGAATGGGCCGGCTCGGCATTAAAGAAGACTGGCATGAGTAGCGCTGTGTTTCGTGACCAGAGTGAGGGTACTGGAGGCCCAATAGGGGAAAAGGGGGTTTTAAAAGGTCAACCGCCAACTTTCAGACTTTAGGAAGACACTGAGAATTCCACAGTAGAAAAAATCAGGTACAAATTTTACTACTACTTAAACTGAATAAAGAATATTTCTATTCTATTCTAATACCTAAAATGGTACGATATGATACGTCATTTTGATGGTACTCGATGCTTAGTATTAGCGTAATCCAAGCATAGGCACGCACGATTTCTTGAAAAGTTGTTGCTACGTCTATATGTTAGTACTCCTGTAGGTAGTACCCGGCTCTATTAGCTATTTCAAAAGATCCAATTTATCCTTCGCATACCTTTTACATTTTTCAAAAAGAATATTTGATTACAAAGAGCTTTTATCGTGAAACTGTTTCCACAATGAGGAGCTTTAGAGATCACGTTTCACTGAGTTTCTCCTATAAACGTGTTAGAAATATTTGGCGTGAAATAAGTTGACACATATGAATGGGATTTAGGTCAGCGTCGACCGATTCCGATCAGGGTAGTATGGTGTTACGGGAAAAATAGGCTTTAGAATTTTTGGGGAAAATGGAAGAATAAAATCATAGGAAATTGTGGTCAAGGGTGAATTCAGCTTTCGTGTTAAGGGGGTCGAATGGTTAAAAGGGGGAATCAAGCAAGTTGTTCACGAGGCAACTTACTCGACGTACAATAACAGTATTAAAACTATACAATTCAATGCTTTCTTGATTAATATTACTCTTACACTTTACTGCACAAAATATGAACTTACGCTACCTAAATACCTACGAATCCTACAAAAACAATAGTACGTAATATAAGTATGTACCTGTCAAACCAACAAGTCGCAAATTAGTATTTCTACCGTAAAAAGTTGTGAAATTCATGTAATATCAAGTCCTCTATTAATTTATTTAGTCTCTACTTTTTTGTACTAAAGGTGACAAACAAGCAACCGGGTCACCTGTTGGTTAGTAATCACTGCTTTTCAAAAATAGTGCGTTAATCCCCGATTGCATTTATTAAAGTTAGGTCTATTTCTCCAGTTCTGTTTGCCTCATCGATTTTTTCCAAGTCAGTCCGTAACTCGATTGCCCCAGACGTCCGTTAGTGCCCCACTTGAGCACTAAAAGCACATAACGGCAGCAGGAATGCAATAACGTGCAATCTCGTAGTTCCCAATCAAACCGTTAAGCCTTTAGCTTCGGTGTACTCTAAAGAGAACCTGTAGGTCAAGAGATAGACTGCCACAGATATTTAATTCTATTTAATCTAAAATTGTGTTTATGGGCAAGATAATGGACGTATATCTTTCATACACGTGGATTTTTTTACGACATAAAACTGTTACAGTACTCTGTAACACTTTTATGACTACTGTCAGTAAAGTTACCAAACTCTCAGTCCCATACTACACACATACACTGTCTCACTGCAGGGCAAAGGCCTCCATCATAGAAATCAAGTCATCGCTACTATTTTGGGATTAGGCTTAATCACCACATAAAAGCATAATTTTGGCTGGACCCGGGAATCGAACCCAGGATCTACGTCATGGACCGGTACTTAAACTACCTAGACCAAAAGGGTGTTAATTTTGTATGGGGAATGAAATTTCGCCGAATTTGCAAAAATCGTATAACAAAATTTAATATTGTTCAAAATGGTTAGTAGAAGATAGGGTTAAAGAGATATAAATATTCACAGATACAGCCTGTATTTATTCGTCATTATTAAGTTTTTCCCCACTTAAGTTCTGTTCACTACTTTTTATTTATACATTTTGACAAAAAAGTTTAAAATTTTGACAAAAAACTTAAATGTGAAAAAAAAATAAAAATTAAAGACTGAATTCAAACACCTTTGCAACATATCTGCAAAGTTCCTATCCCTTAAGGTATCATTACAGAACTTGCTGTATTGTAAGGCTTTGCGATGCCATTACGCGTCGGACACATTTAGCAAATTGTGCATCTTAAGCCGCGCCGGCTCTCTGCACCGCGGCTGATGCCATCGCCAGATTACTTTTATAGCACAGACATTGAAGTTAACTTTGTAACTGGTTCGGCTTAGTATGAGATGTTATGTGAATTAAAAAAGTAGTCCACTGGCTTAGCGACCGAAACGAGTCTTGGCCTCCGAAACAAGAGAACGCCACTTCGGTCGATCCTGCACTACTTGTTGCCAGTCCTTGGCCTGAAGTTCTCGCAGATCACTCTCGACGATGTCTTTCTAGCGATACCTAGGTTGGCCTACCGGGCGTCGGCCTATCGGTCGGCTCTGGTATGCTTTCTTCACAAGACAACTATTGTCTAGTATCTCGAGGTGGCCAAGCCAGCAGCTCACGAAAGGAGTGCATTTGCTAACCCAGGTATTAGTAGAAGTGTGATTTTTTTTTATAGTATTTTGTGCAGTATTTTGGCTTACCTTAGCCTGATGGTAAGCAAAAGGAGAGCCCATGTTGTAATTTCAACGGACGCGACGGCACGGCATCACATCTGTTGGCACTATCACACTGGTTTGCGAGATGATTTTTTACACTTTCTTTGAAGAGGTCTATATTTTAGAATGGAGGAATCACTAGTGACGGCGATTGCGCGTTCATGGTTGCACGATTCAGACACTATCCAAAACCTCTAGGTTTCCTCACAATGTTTTCCCTCACTGCTTGGCTAATCGTAAAATTGCTCACTTTAGATTTGGAAAATCCAGAGGTGCATCGTACCACAACCTCTTCCGCAAGGGGGGCTTGTTCATATTCAATGGACTAACCGTTGCTTATGTTTGTTTTCTCTCCCTTCATCATAAACAAAAGCACAGCAACTTCACACTTCCCATTCGTATTTAATTAAAATCAAGACTATTCCCACATTAACCGTAGAATGCACGAGCTCGCACCTCCACCTGGCTGCAATGGCGTGCAGTTTGATTCAATCAGGGCATCTAATTAGGCGCCGCGGACGCCTCGCCTCGCAAATTGCCTTCCCACTTCCCACTGTTTTAGAGGAAATTCACTCCGACGGTCATTGCGTTTGGGCTGCGGCGGGGCTGAGGCGTGGCAGCGGCGGGGCTGAGACGTGGCAGCGGCGGAGAAGCGGCGGAGTGATGGACGCCGCTTTTCGGCGAAGAATGTTAGAAGTTTTGATCGAACGTCGATCGTGGTGGGATAGGGCTGACAGTGATTGCAAATGTGTTGAAGAATTATTATTTGTAAGTCCGGAAGCGTTCTTACCGAGTAGACACTGCGACCAATAAGATCTATTGTGTCCTCCGCTCATGAGCGATTGCCGCCGCTCACAGACAAACCTGTCAACCTTTTAATACCCTATTCTCCGATTGGCACTCACTTGGCAAAGTACATCACAGGCGCTGCTTCGCACTGTTCTTCTGTGGGCCCGTGGTATCACCTAGTCTAGCCGAATGTTTATGCCAAAAATTCATGAGAAAGCGTAGCTCTCGCATGGTCATTTTATTTCATTGGTGATCACAAACCTTAACCCGGAAATCCAACCCAGAACGCCGAGATCTCGGCTCGGTACTCAAACCACTAGACCAAAAGAACGTTCTTTTTTTTCCTTACCTTTACCACAGAATACTTAATAGTACCTTTACAGAAAATTGGCGTGAATTAGCGCCTTGGCTGTGTTTGGCCGAGTAAGTTAGAGTAGACGAGTAAGAAGTACAAAACTTTCTCCATTATTAATTTAGGTTACTGTAAAATAGACGCTTTCAAACTCCACTTTACTGTTACCTTTATAATTTTGCGCGGGTAATATCTAGCCCGACTGAATTATTCCTTCTACATTCCTTTGCCTCCCTGCGGTTTGGAGGTTTCAAACAAAATATCGGCTCTGTACGAATTCGCGTGCTGCGGCCTGGCTCGGCAGCTAATTTGCAACAGCACGAATTGTACGGAATTATGCACACCAACCGCTGCGTTGATTGATGGCGGTCTTTACTGGGAGATGGTGCCGAAATTTTGTACTGGATATTTTCATATTTTTCAATGTAAGTAAAAAAAGAGACTAGTATATTTTTTTTCCTGTTTCGTTTTTTTACTACATTTTGTTTGTATCATGTTTTTCTTTTTTACTTTTAGTGTACGCAACGGTGGTGAAAGATCGTTCCAGTACCTCGTGGCAGCAAACAATTGTTCTTTTATCTATTTCTGTTTTTTCAAAAATTTGCAATAGTAAGAATTAGTTACTTAGTAATCCACATTAACCCATGTGTTGATTGGTGGCGATCAGTGCTGTGAGAAATGGAGCCAATCGACTGCCATCTTACTGTCTTACACATTTATGTTGAATATCAATTGAGGAAATTTGACAGGTCGTGGTAACCTGTTGATGTGGCTGACTGTACATGACTGATAATTCATACTATACTATATAAAAATATTAATATATTATAAATGGGACAGTGTGTCTGTATGTCTGTATGTTTGTCTTTCTTTCACGGTAAAACGGAGCCACGGATTGACGTGATTTTAAGTAGAGATAGTTGAAGGGATGGAGAGTATCATAGGCTACTTTTTGGCCCTTTCCAACCCCCCATTTTAGCGGAGCGAGCGAAGCCGCAGGCAAAAGCTAGTAAATATGCACTAAGTACTCCTAGTAAAAAACGAAAGTTTATCAAGTCCTTGTACCTATCCTGAATATTGATTTTAAAAAACGTTGTGCCGCAAAACGCAAACATTTTGTAGTAAACGGATTCGTAGTAATGAAGCGAGATGGAAGATCAAAGAGCTCCGGTAACGAATTAATTCAATCACGCCACTCTGGAAAGCACTTTCTGTCTTTTTCTGTTTTTATGGGGCTGAGAAATCGTCTGTTATATTCAGTCCGCTACAAAAAGATGTACCTATATTTTTTTACACTATATCTACTTTCGTGAAAGAGAAAACTCTAATAACTAGGTATTGTGACAAATATTACATAAAGTTTTAAAGAGTTAAAAAGTTGACCCGTGTGTCTGTTTCTTTTAACTCGATCTAGTGGTTAACCAAACTAAATCTTCACTATTTAAGGCATAAAGTTTAAGTTGCTTTGTACCTTACCCAGAGTCATACACGAAATTGTTGCGTATCCTCATAATTCAAAATTAGAACGTTACATAACAAGAATTAAAGCATAAATTGCCCCATGGGTACACGTGCTTTTAACTCCAAGCTACATACAACACTTGAGCTAAAAACGGCGTCTTTACATGGCAAGATTTTAAGTTCAAATTGCACCGGCTATCCAAAGACACACAGTTGCGTAGGTATATTCATTATAGAGTTCGATTATGAACGTTTACTCTATTATTTTTGATAGACGCTTGTGGTCAAGCATCTGATGGAAAGCGTCAATCAACTCTAGGATATTATGCCTTCCCGTAAAAGACGCCTGGTCACTCTTGTCTTTCAGGTAAATATAATAAGAACCAAAGCATACTTTGGCATATTTGGTACCCTACGGCTTTTCCTAGAGTTGAATGCTACACTCCATCCAAATAGTGTCTTGTTTATAACATTTAATGTTAAAATTTCCCTGTACCCAAACGTATACAAAGAATTATTATAGGTATCCTCATAATTCAAAATGAGAACAGTACATAACATAAATTGGCCCATGGGTACATAGTGCTTTTTACCTCAAGCTAGATGCAACACTCGTCTTTACATCACAAGATTTTAAGTTGAAATTGCCCCGTATCCAAAGTCACACAAGGAATCGCTTAGGTGTCCCAGTAATACGCTAAGCCGGAACACGTGTTGGTCGGTTAAATATTCAGCGAGTTTGAAAGCTGAGTTGCTGGTTCAAGACTAATCTTCTTGTTGGGACCAGTTTCAAGGGCACACTCACCGGGAATTCGTGTTAGTACTCGAGTTTAATTAGTTCGGAGTGTATTAAGGGAATATTTTTTCAATATTATTGCTATTTTATGTACCTGCTGTATTTTTCTGAAAACGCTTGTGAGTTATATTGTTTTGGTTTGTGTTTTTATCAATTAATCAAGTCAGTTTTCCCCAAGTATGCAAACTGCGTATGAAGAAATAAGTATGATAGTTTTGTATACTTTGATGTATGGCTGTACGTTCAATTCTTTAATTGGACCTTTTTTCTACAAACCAAACTCCACGAGACCGCAGTTGCGGGCGTCCATTAAAACGTAAATATAAAAACTCTCTGCTCTTATTAACTTGTACTGAGAAACAGAAAATTTCAATTTAGGAGTTTCCTAGTATTTTTTTTTACTTTTTCCTCCAAAGAGAAACCTATTTCACGATACCGATAGCTTCCGGCAGCCTTACTGTTATGAACCCATACACACTAGTGTTGCTGAACTATCGGTAGTTTCAATATCGATTCTTGAATTTGAAGATTTCAGGATATCAATATTACTATCGATTGTATTGCAAATGTCAATCGTAGGATCGATATCGAAATTGGTGCAATACTATTAATGTACGTACTACGGCCACACATCAAAGTATAAAAAACTGTCAAATTTCATCAATGGATTGTCATCTTACTGTCAAACACATACTTATTGAGTTGTAGTAACCTGATGTGTGGCTGTCTGTAACTCAATACTGTCGAAGTTCAATGCCTGATTCTACCGCTAATACCTACTGCGAGTTCTAGCAGCATTTAATGCTAACAGGATTTTAACCGACTCGATTATTCAATAGAGTCAATTGTTTTTGCCTGATTCTGTTTGGACAATACCTATGGACAGTATCGGACGAAAAACTCTCGATAGTAATGGCATTATCAAAGTATTGCTCAAATTCCTTCCGGTGATCTGTCTGTTCGTCTGCTCTCATAACCATAAAAAACCCTATCGATGTTTTTGTTTTTTCTTTTACTATCGATAGTTTATCGAAAGTGAATAGTAGACTATAATAGCCAACACTAATTCGGACGTTCGATATCCGGTGGCTGGCTCTAAGAGATGATGTTACGTTCACAAAGCGATGTACTCGGCCAGTTGCATAGCTTTTACATCATATCCTGCGCATCAGTTATAATGCGCTTCTCTCCATATTTCTGCTGTAAGGGTCAATGACCTACATGTATCAACCTCGTACGCAGATCATCTTTTCCACACATAAGTGCACTGTCCGATAGAGAACCGTTGAGATTGGCTGCCATAGCCGTATTATCGGTTAGGAGGACATTTAATAAATAAATGCGCCAGACAATCACAATAATCAACCTGGTCTCAAACTAGGGCAACCCCTGTACTTTGAGCACCAGATGGCGATAATAACTGGGGGCGTCAACCCAGAACACACAGACCCCAGACAGCTTAGAAAATACGCTTCGGCATGAATGGGCCGGCTCGACCGGAGTGATACCACTGCCTCACAGAAAACCGGCGTGAAGCACCCAGCCCCTGTGCTGTGTTTCGCCGAGTGAGGGAGGGTACCGGAGGCCCACCCGGGGGGGAAGTGGATAAAAGGTTGGCAGCGCACTTGTAACTCTACTAGTGTTGCAGGTGTCCATGAGCGGCGGCATTGCTTACCATCAGGTGATCCGCCTGCTCGCCTGCTACCTATCACATAAAAAAAAATATATAGTTTTCTAAATTGACTTGACCGGGAATAGAAAGCGCTTCGGGCGAACACCTTAGCCACTGCGCCATCGAGGCCGTCATTATTATATCACGTCATCTCCAACTGAATATTACAATCCATACTAGTCCATACGAATATTATAAATGCGAAAGTAACTCTGTCTGTCTGTCTGTCTGTCTGTCTGTTACTCTTTCACGCCAAAACTACTGAAGGATTTAAATGCAATTTGGTATACAGATGATCTAGACCCTGAGAAAGGACATAGGTACTTTTTATTGCGAAAAGGGGTTGTAAGGGGTTAAAAGGGGGTAAAAAGTTACTTTTCCACGCGGACGAAGTCGCGGGCGGCCGCTAGTAGTACACATATATACAGTGAAACTGATTGAGTTTGCAAGCCACATGGATATTCACGAATGCCGCGACCTCGAGACAATGCCTGGCCAAGTTTGGGCCCATTGTCGCACCTACCGTGGCTGAGCTACCGGTTAGTTAATTATATACCCCTGGCCATAGTGGAAGCGAGGCTAAGAGAAGCTATAATAGAACGCAAACACTTGTGGCAGTCAGTGTCATATGAATGAATATACTTTTGTTGCACACAAAACAGAGGTATAAAACTTAATAACTAGTTACTACAGGAATAATTCATATCATCATCAGCAACCCACACTCGCCCACTGCTGGACGTAGGCCTCCCTTAATGCACGCCACTGCGCCACTCTCATTCAGCCCACTCCAGGAGGAAGTCCACTCTCAGCACCCAGATTTTCAGCACCTGGATGTTCATCCCCTGGCCTAATCCATACTCACTACAATTGATATCTTTGGTTAGTGCTGAAAGCCTGAAAGTGGATACAAATGTAAAAATCAATTTCCTGGAGAGTATGCTCTCCAGCGGGACCACTTTGAATGATTGTTTATACGAAAACTAAAAGTATACATTTTCTATTTTTTTTATTGTAAAAACGGCCACTTTTATGTATTTTATTGCATCTTGAAAAATTCAATTTACTTTTATCTAAGTCTGTAATGTTTTGTTTTCTTAAAAATATCGTATTATAAGACTACAATATTATACCTATATTTTTTCGTATCTATTATAAATATGTACCTAGGTCAGAGTGGTCCCGCCCCAGAGCATGACACAGTAACGTTGCAGCCCCAACAGCAATGAAATGCTATGTTAAAAAAAAACTATTCCAATCGAGAAAGTTTCCTCGCAATAATTCCTCACCGAGCTATTGGTAGCTCCCCCTGGTTCTAGCCTTATTACCGGTAAGTTAATTATAATGACTCATACTTTAATCGCAGTGACGCTTTGTCTGAAGTGACAGAACAATGTGCCCCATTCACGGGCAGTCTTTGTGCGCGACGACTAATTTACGACGCCTTGTGCCGTGCGAGGTTTCATGGGAGGTTTTATTTAAGCTCTTTGTTGCTGGTGATGTATAGCAGAAGTAATTCGGTAGTGGACGCGAGTGATGGTGTAAATGTTTGATACAGGAGGAAATTAAAACATATGTATAGTTTCAACATGTTATTTGTTATAACAAGTTCAAGAACTGTTACGTTTTTATTAAAAAAAAACATAAGCATTAGTAATGCATTAAAAACATCTTTGAATTTATCAAAATAAATTTTAATTTCCGCTAAATCATTTTGCGTTCAACGCTACATAACATAACGCCTCTTTACTTGAACAACGTCACAAGTCCAAAACAAAGTCTTTTAGATTTGTGACGTTTTTCAAGTAAAGAGGCGATATTAGTGATGTTCCTAGATACAAAATAACCGTCAATATCCGTCCGTACTCGATGGCCGTGCAACTGCTATTATCGCAAATATTCAACGTTACACAATATTGAACTGCTTGTGTTAACCACAAATCCTGGGACAGAGTGCTTATAGCTTATACCGTCCGGTGTGATTGTAATAATAATTTAATCGTCCACGCGATTTTGGATCTTATGTCATTGTTGTTTGTGTACGATATTTGACTTTTGATAAGATTAAAAAGAAAATATACTTTGAAAAACATTTAGGAATCACAGAAAGTGTTATTGTATGAGTGATGTGTTTCAAATAAATTGTTAATCTATTCTGTAATATCCCTCCGGCCAAATTGGAAACTAAGATTCACAACCTGTTGCCTAGAACTTTTTAACATTCTTGCTTCTCAACTAGTTACCAATGTTGAAGAATGAAGCGTGTCTCTTCCGCGACGGTTTAAAAATAGACGGTCTAAAAGAAATTGATAAATATAATAAATTCGTGATAGCCTTAACTGACTTTCTAAATGATAAATGTTTCTACAAACTAAATGAATACTACATTAAAATGACATAAAATTACAATATAATTATAATATTAAGTTAATATTTAATGTGTAATTTATAATAATGAGTGTTGAATGTTTTTATTTTAATAGTATTATATAAAATAAATGTAAGTGCAATAGTAGTTGAAGTGTATAAATAGTTAAATACCTATGTAAATTAGATTTTAAGTTGCTATGCCCTTACAGGGTGCATGTGCTGTACACAATAATACTTGTAATATCTTAAGACAACCACATGTGATGCAATAAAGTATTTGAATTTGAATTTGAATAGTTAGTCAGCTGGCATGCTTGCTCATTCGCCTCCATTTCGCATAAAACTATTGCCCAGCCTACTGTCACTTCAGTGAAATAAATACTTTCAAGCTCTCGAGTTCAAACAATCATGTTACAGTTAAAACTCAAAATAATAAAAGTTACTAAAATTGCATTCGTTTCTAACAACCAATTCTAATGGAAACACAAAATCATAGCCATCACGGCTCGGGACGCGCAATAAAGTAGGGTTACCGTAATAACGGAAATGGCGGACGAGTATCCGCTGCAGGATAACCTTAGTTTACTGCGTGTTACCTGCGGCGTTTCATATTCGAGTCGGCCTGTATCGGGTTAGGATGGCAATAAGGTTGATTTTAGACTGCCTGTCCACCGAAGTGGAGCGGAATGAAATTCGCCAATAGAATAAGAATAGGATTAAGAATAAATTTAATAGAAGAAGATTGTTTGTTGAGTTGCAGAGTTTTTATGCCATTCTTCAATTAACAGTAGAGTATTTAACAGGAGAGCCACGCCACGGCATGAATGGACCGGCTCGACCGGAGTGATACCACGGCCTCACAAAAAATCGGCGTAAAGCAGTGCTCGCGCTGTAATTCGCTGCGTGAGTGAAGGTTCTGGTGGCCCAATCCAGGGGAAAGGGGGCTAAAAGTAAAGCAGCGCACTTGTGAAACCACTGATATTGCAGGTGTCCATGGGCGGCGGTAATCGCATACCACCAGGTGATCGGTCGGCTCGTCTGCCACGTATATTAATATTTTTTTATGAGACCACTTCTCGGCATACGTAATGTAGGACGAGACTTGACTTTGATTAAATTCGTCAGCATCTAATCTGGTTATGCAGACCGTTAGAATATCAAAATCATGCACTAATTCTTGGTTTGTTTTTTTTTTTTTGCTTTGGAAACTTCTTCCCATGGTTTTAGCCCTGGGTACCTACGCTTAGTCCAAATCCGGACCTTGTACGTTCTTAACCACTGAACTACCATGCTTTAAAATTATCGCCCGCAGACCAATTTTTATTTGAAGTCTTAAGCCTTAAAGCTCAAAATCATAGGCACAATCATAAATACAAGACAGCGCCGAGTGCCGACACTGACAACCGCTCGCCCCCCCGTCAGCAGAGCTCATGGGAGCAATAAAATGCTAACAATATGCCGTGACAAAGTGGCGCCACCTGCGCGCTGATTTACCGAGGCAAAGCGGCCCATTAACAACGTCCTTGCGAGGTAAGATCTAGCCCACAGGGGGGCGGAGGCCAGTGAGGTTATACCGTAGTTAGAGGTAGGAAATATAGTAGGTGGACAGAAAGAAATTACTGAGTACAATAATAAGAAAAAGACGCACTTTTAAACAGTGGGAGAGCCACACTTCGGCATAAATGGGCCGGTTCCACCCGAGTAATACCACATCCTCACAGAAAAACCGGCGTGAAGCAGTGCATGCGCTGTGTTTTGCTGCGTGAGTGAGGGTACCGGAGGCCTAATCCAGGGGAAGGGGGGTTAACTGGTTAGCTGCGCACTTGTGTCACCACTGGTGTTGCAGGTATCCATGGGCGGCGGTATTCGCTTACCATCAGGTGATCCGCCTGCTCGTCTGCTATCTATATAAAAAATAGAGAAAAATAAAATATAAGTAAATGCGCCACACAATCACACCAATCAACCTGGTCACAAACTATAGGGCAACACCTGTACTATTAGTACCAGATGACGATAATTAACTGGGGGCGTCAACCCAGAACACTCAGACCCAAGAAAACATAGAAAACGTAGTTTCCTAAATTGACTTGACCGAGAATTTAACCTTGGAACTTTCGCTCTTGGGGCGAACACCTTAGCCACTGCGCCATCGAGGAGATAAATGTGTTTGGCCAAAAAAACAAAATTAACGTATCGGTGGCGGATTTAAGAAAATTAAACGAACAAAACTACAGAACCCTTTAAAAATTACAAAATAATAGTATTATGTATGATTTAGCAAACTGCTAAGATTTTCTTTTTTTCTTCTGTTGAAATGTACAATATTTTATGCCATTAGTTCGGTTTACTTGTCAAATAGATTATGACCAGCGTATGAACGAGTGGCCATTAGCTAAATAATAATATGACTGTGTCAAAGGTTTACTGTTATTTCCTTATACTGTATCTTCAGACAAGTTTGTATATTTGCAACCAAAAACTGTATTCTTGTTTTATCTTCAAGAAAAATAAATAATTTAAATTTCTACATTATTTCTAAATGAGTCAGCTAATGGTCATCTAGTGAAAAAAAGTATTTAATGTTAAAAAAGTGGTCTTAGTTAGATTTTCGCGTTGCATTTATAAGTAGTAGGTAACGATAATATTAAATCGGGAATTAGCACTTAGAAAAGAAGACAATACAATTTACTTAACAATAACAGGTGCATTCATTCCTGTTTTAATATTTTATAATTATTATTTTTTTGTTAGGTCTGTCACATCACAAAAATTGGAGTTCCTATCACTTCACACGAAGCTCAATCGCATTCACTGCTCCATTAAAACGAATGTTGCCGAATGGTTGCCAACAGCAGCCATGGACCGAGCGTTGTTCAGACCCTGCAATAATGTTGGAGCACCACACTTATGCAGTTGTTAAGTGCCGGCCTGATGACACAATTATACAGTGCACTGGAAACTGAAAGCCTAGTATTTGGTACGATTCATTGTTACGATCAGTTTGATGCGATATTCTATACGATACGACAGATCGCATCTTCCAACCATAAATAAATTGAGACAACCACACATACAGTGTTCTGGTCCCAAACTAAGGTTTTCCCTTGTACTATGGAATCCAGTAACAATGAAGGAACTACAACCAGACCCAACACAAATATCTGTTTCATCATCAAAATCGAAAGGTGCCAGAATCGAACCAGTGACTCTTGCGTCTCAACCGGTGCTCAAACAATTACGCTAAACGGGTCGTCAAGGTGAAAGGGTTGGTCACGATTCTGTAGCACTAGCAATCGTGCCCACGCTAAGAACTCAGCGCAAAGCACTTTAGATGACGTATCGTATAGTACCATTTCCAAAATGTATTGGATACGTTAGTTCTTATAATCTTTGGGCGACCGCTTGAGTGTTGGCCTATCTTTACTATTTATAAAGGGATAACATCTATAGACAACCATAAGGCTTATATGTATCCCGAAAAGTCGCTTGCGCGATCGATACGCAGCTCCATCTATTGGCAAATATTGGAACTATTTGTCCCGGAACGAAGTAAGGGCGGGCCACTTTATTTTAATAAAAAAGTAGCTTTTTTCTGAAATGTCATTACAAAACACTTTAAACGCCCTGCCCACACAACCCAAACGTCCAAACCGAGAGTTAACAAAAAAAATTGATGAAAACATCTACAAATCCGTGACTTCGGAACCCGAAGACAGCGGCATACATTATTCACAAGCTGAATCACCCCCTAAAAAGCCCAGAATTTACCTTCCGCAAAACGGGCGGTTACTTTAAAATTCAAATTCTCCGTCTAACACCGCCCCCGGTCGATTTAAGTGCAAATACCGAAGCCCAACGCTGGACAGTTTTGCTATGGAAATTAGTGGGCAAGGAGTGGAAACTTTGCCAGGATTTGTGGTTCTATGAAAATGTCCTGATTATAAAAATGAGTTCTACCGGAGACTCTACGGAGGTTGAAGCGGTTATAAACTTGAAGCACAAAATATAAAGGACACAGAAAGGAGACTCAGCCTTAATTTTGAATTTGGAAGAGTTCGTTGACATATGCTAGGGTTGTTGCCCGGCATGAGTACATAAGCGCGCGGCCTCTACCACAGACCTCGACAGTTTGACAATCTTATGTCATAAGTTAGGATTAATGTGGTCGAAAAGGCGTATTTGCCCGTTAGTGCGCATGCGTGAGTACATGACATGTTTTTAGCTCTTAGTGGGCAGTCTACTTTCTGTGTCCTTTATATTGTGTGCTTGAAGTCTTAGAAGTTAGAATAGAGAACTGTTAAGGTAGGGGTGGCGAACCAATGGCACATGATATAATATCTTGGGTACGTCAATGATCATGAAAATCATTAGTTTACTTACCTACCTATGCACTCATGCATTACAAAACATTGCCAATTGTTCCAATTTATTTTGTAGTGAATAAAAGTTTTTGAGTATTTTATTGTTTTCCAAAAAAAATCACAAAAATATAATATTTCATGGCACGTGTAATATGACCCTATTTTTGATGGTAAGCGATTGCAGTCGCCCAAAGACACCTGTAACACCAGTAGAGTCACAAGCGCTGCCAATCTTTAATCCCCTTTCTCCCTAATTGGACATCCGGTACCCTCACTCCATCGACGAAACACAGCGCAGGCGCTGCTTCACGGCGATCTTCTGTGTGTATTATTCCGGTCGAGTTGGCCTATTCATGCCGAAGCGTGGCTCTCTGACAATAAAATTTCCCCCCGAATATGTACGATTTAAAATATCTGTATATTCAGTTCCTACGTACCCAAGGATACACAACGCTCGTTGCATGTAAATATTACGTGCATATCTAAGAAAAATACTACAAGTTCCTCGATATCGGCTGGCTTAAAACCGAGCCAAACGTATTGTGTGTGACAGTGTAGGTTAAACCAGTGGCTTACCTTAAATTTCTCTCATCGCTATTTTCTTTGTTGGTCTTCATGGTTGTGTACCTGGAAAAAAGGTTTATTCATCAGCTTGGTATTGGGTATGGATGGATTTTATTGACAAGCACTTTAAGATGGTGGTCCTGCACCCAAGATTTCGATGGGTCGAATTAAGAGGGTAAGGGTGAATAGAGAGTGTGTAAAACCTGTATTTGCGCACACATTAAAATATATTTTGACTGGCCAAATGGCGCGTTTGGTAGTGACCATGCCTCATGCGCCAAAGGTCGATCCCCACCTTGGACAAACATTTGTGTGATGAACACTTGTGTTTGGGTGCTATATATATTTAAGTATATCTATGACCTCTCCAGTTACATACAACAAGATTTGGCGCTCGTTATGCGCAACAATTTTTTTTATATACTAAAGGCGGCAGACGAGCAAGCGGGTCACCTGCTGGTAAGTAATCACCGCTGCCCATGATCATCTGCGAGATCAAAGAGGTCGCTGATGCGTTTATAATACACAATAGTGTTTATAATAGCAATTAGTTGCATAATGTAAAATCTTCATCATCATCATCATCAGCAACCCACACTCGTCCACTGCTGGGCATAGGTATTTAAACCTTATGAAAAATCAGGTATCAGGTGATTCGTCTGCTCGTCTGCCCCCTATCCTATATAAAAAAAAGTAATCCGCATTTATGAAACAGACTGGTGTTGCAAGTGTCCATGAGCGGCGGCAATTGCTTACCATCAGGTGATCTGCTCGTCTACCTACCACATAAAAAAAAGACCTTACAGTTACTGCGTTCATCTCCTCTGTGACCCCTCCTCAGCCCAGAGCCGGGGGCATGGCAATATTTCACAACGCTATCGATGAGCGGTTAAAATGAAATATGCCCTGCCTATACCGTTTGAATATAATCATGGGGAGAAAAATCTACGGCTATAACACGCCGGTTTATGTCGTCCGATGCGTGGAGTTGGCCGTGTTGCTGTGTGAGTGACCAATCAAGATAGCGGGTTATTGAGTATCTATTACATGATATGAATAATCTATACTTCTATAGACAACGACAAGGCTTATAGGTAAACCGAAAACACGAAACGCTTGCGCGATGTAATTTAGCACAGCGCCATCTATTAGTTCATTTCTGAATTACGGACCCGAAGCGAAGTGAGGGCGGGCCACTAGTATTATAATAAAAGTATCCGATATACAGTCCTACTGCACGCAATTTAGAATAAAGAATAATTTAAATTTTAACTGCATTTGTTAATTAAAACACTAGCATAAGTTTTGTAATGTGTTGTGCAATAAAGAGTATCTACTTATCTATCGAAATTCACACAACATGCATAATTTGACGTGACTCCGTGCTAAAGCACTTGTGTTACAGATGGCAGACGACAGAATTACAGATATAAGTACTCGTAAGTATCAAAACCATATAAAACTCAGATACTGAACAAATACAAACTGTGTTCATCACACAAATGACGGATAAACATGGATAAACTGTATGTTCTAAAAAATACTGTACCATCTTTTTATACACAGTTAAAACAATAAAGATTTATTCTATTCTATTCTATGTTTCTCCAGGGCAGGGATCGAACCGTCGACCTTTGACATATGAGGTAGGGTCACTACCAAATGCGCCATCTGGCCTGTCACTTCGAATAATTTGTATAATCAAATGTAAGAAATTTACTATTATTAGAAACTCTTACAAACACCTTTGCAAATTGAATTAGACAATGAAAACGCAAAAAGATTGACTCGCCTTTAACAAAGGAAGGTTTCTTGGAAGCCACATCCCCCATTATAAATGTCCCCAATAATTGGCCGGGAACTGAACCCCGAACCTTCGTAATTGAATTACAATACCGTTATTATTGCGACGCGACCGATGAGTGTTCAATAAAGAAAAGGGTCTCTGTGAAAATTTCAAAGGGAAATTCGCTTTTTATGTTTAAGAATGGTTTTGAGTTTCGTCTTTGGTACTATTTGAAAGTAATTATTAGTGAAAATACTAGGTATATTGCAAGGACTGTAAGATAATAATGTATCTTGCAAAATCGAAGCAATAATAATTAACAAGTATGCAGCTAGCTGGATACTTTGAAGCATGACAATTTGCGCTTTACCTAAGGCACAATGTCCACGAGACCTTATTTAACGAATGCAAGACGCGTTGCTGCACTTTGAATATACGTTTTGTGGGATAAAGTATGAATATCAAAGAACAAATACCTACAAAAAAAAATTAAGTATGAGCCTATACACTGTCCCACTGCAGGGCAAAAGCTTTCATCAAAGATCAAGTGATCGCTACTATAATGTGATCAGGCATAATCACCACGCTTGCCTAATGCGGATTAGTGATCACAAACCCGAGTTACGTTCAAAATATTCGAAACATACTTTTGCTCGACCCGGGATCAAATACTTAAATAATAAAAAAAAAAACATAAAATAGGTCTGTCGCCAACAGTCTTATTGAATGCACGCGAGTATAAAATACCTGTTTTTGTACATATTTGCGTTAAATGGCAATTAAAGTTCGAATTACTTTGTGAATCCCAATCATGCTACGCCGAGCGCTAAATGAGAACCAATTAATTAAAAAGCAAATTAAAATACCTAACTACTTCAAATCTCTTAAGCAAATTGCGTTAACCTTAGTCCTATGACCTGTGACTTTAAGGCACTGGATATGTTAACGATCTCCACTCGCAATTATTGAAAGTAATGATTGTTTATGTTCATTCGGACTGATTTTTCTATCTTAGGATGAAGGTGTAAATGAACTGCGAAAAGAGAAAGTGAACCACGCTTCGGCATGAATGGACCGGCTCGACCGGAGTGATACCACATCCTCACAGAAGACCGGCGTTAAGCAGCGCCAGCGCTGAGGAATAAATATATTTATTGTCGCAATAATACAATAATATATTACTCGGGATACATAATATCCATCAGGTAACCCGTCTTTTTTTTAATTTCAGGACAATCAAGATGACCTCACTCCGCCTGATGGTAAGCAGCCTTGAGGTCCAAATATGAGGTTGACAGGCACAAAAGAATAGACTAAGTACAAATTGAGTCTGTCATCTTCACCATGAAGGCCTGCTGAGATGCCGTTTCACGCCCCGCCTTGAAAATACAGGATTGGAAGAAGGAAGAAACACATGAACTGGAAGGGCATTCCATGACTTGATGGCTTGACCTTGAACCTACCTCTTGGTGCGCGCCGGCATTGTCTGGATGGTATGGTATGGATGGCTGCTCGTCTGCCAGCTACGACATTAAAAAATGACTGTATCTATTAGTCCAAATGTGCTTCAGAAGCGATGGGGACTTAACTTGAAGACACAATGATGAAATCTTTGACAACTTCCAAGTTCGTCTGCAAGTCACGATCTTATTATCGTGGTTTTTGTTTCAGTTAGTTTTTTGTAGCATCTAGTGTTTATAAGATCAATGTGCATGACCTATTTCTCCTAAGAGGTCTAGCATCACATTGTCCTCTATGATTGGCCCTGGAGTCAAACCGGCTATTGAATTACAAATACGCGTTATGAGGTGGAAAGATGAGGTGAATAAAAATTGAGCGTACTTTTTCTTAACGGGATTTGGATAGTCTTGATACCGATATGTTTTAAAAATAGTTTTCTGAAGTGGAATAAAATAAGTACTCCTATTTATTTATTTGACATAACCGAAAAATCATTTAGGAGGACATTATGTTAATAAATTCAGTTGTCTGTAATTTTTATATTCTAAGAAAAATCTTTATTTCGTCCATTTACTTAATGTAAATTTTACAGGAAGAAAAACATTGCATAATTTATTTATCATGTTAATGCTAAAGCTTCACATAAGTCTTAATTTTCCTCATTCATTTAATTTTGCCCTCAATTAGTAAGGGGGGTGGGAGCTAATTTCTTAAGCGGTGATTTAGCGAAAATTTCAGGAATTTCCAAAACTTCCCCGAGTGTTTCAGTTCTGAAACACCTTTATTTTTTCAAGTTACGGCGAGTTTTCAGTAATTAACCGCGGACGAAATATACTGTGGCCCAAGCGGGAAACAGTTACATTCCAAAAATAGTACGAAAGAAAAGATAAAACAAGATGAAATATTACTAATATTATAAATTTGGAATTAGATGGTATTCGACAGTAAAACATAATATTATTTGCGCGCATGCTAACTACAAGATACCATTTAAAACACCATCTATCAATAAGTATTTTAGCAAATAGATCAATGTTTATATATATGTGATAGCAAGTAACGACCTGTGTCGGCTTTAAGCTGCAATAGCAGCATCCTGTGACGGTTTCAAGCTGCCCACATGACCTGTGACGCCTTCAAGCTGTTATAGTAATGAGCTGTGACAGCTTCAAGCTACGATAGCAATTACCTGTGACGACTTCAAGCTACAATGACGACCTGTGACAGCTGCAACAAAGTGATGACAAGTTCAATTTCCACTCATAAGCAGCTGATTGACTGGTTCAAGCTTTTTGTTTTTTTGTTGACCCAGGAGAAATGCGTTACGCATACCGGTTCAGGTTATGTCGGACTCCCCCCCGCAGAAAGCGGGGGTATACCGACTAAAACTCCTGGGACTCTCCCTCATCGTCCTTAAGTGGGAGAGAATCGTGGGGCAGTGGTACGGAACCTTACTTCTCGATCCTTAAGCATATGCAACTTACGAAATCAGATCAATGTATGAGATGTTATAAAAATATAATTTTCAACATAATTATATCTAAAAAATAATAAAATCGCTGCATGTTATAACTTACGCGTGTACTTTGATATCTCAAGAAACTGTTATTGCTTATAATTATGGGATTAGGTTTGAACTTTGCAAGAATATTTTGCTTGGGGCTATCTTTGGGCGATTTAAAAAATCTTAAAATTTATAAAGAAAAAGCTCTTTTGCGTAAGTTAGAAGATTCAGAAAGCTCTTTGGGTATAGTGCCTTTGAGGGTAAAAGACGCATTTTATTTGTTAGGTACGTAACCTACTTTTTAGGGCTCCGTACTTTAAAAAGAAATGTAGTATTTTGAACTTTCTTGGGTTTAACCGTAGGCAGGCCTGTCCCACTCCGCGTGTAGGTATCGAACTTGCAAGTACATGCAGCGTCCCCTCCGGAGGGGCAAATTAGTAGAAAATCACGAATGAGTGGCGACGCATGCGCGACAGTTGCTTGCGATAGAAAGAGAACGCACTTCTAGGTTTGAATAATGGTAGGCATTGAACGCTGGGCGGTCGGAATTTTAACGTTATGTTAGCCTGAGTCTTCATTTCCATAAACGGTTTTTAGGAGTGGGCTTTCTGTACATGTACTATTAAGTATTCTGTGCCGTAGGGAAGCCACGCTTCGGCATGAATGGGTTGGCTCGACCAGAGTGATACCACGGCCTCACAGAAGATCAGCTTAAAGCAGCGACTGCGCTGTGTTTCGTCGAGTGAATGAAGCCCAATTGATGGGTAAGGGTGTTGCAGGTTGGCAGCGACTTGTGACTCTACTGATGTCTCTGGTGTCTATGGGCGGCGGCAATCGCTGAATATCAGGTGATCCGTCTGCTCGTACACATAAAAAGTGTTTTCAAACATTAGAAAGAGCCAATTGTATTTTTGAGTGATTTTGATAAGATTAAAATTTGAGAAATAACGCTAAAATATCGAAATCTCAAAAATAACACATCATCAGCAACCCATGCTCGTTCACTGCTGGACATAGGTCTCCCCCAATGCACGCCACCGCTCCCGATTTTCGGCCACTCTCATCCAGCTCACTCCAGCCAGCCTTCGAATGTCGTCATCCCATCTTGTAGCAGGGCGTCCAACACTACCCCCCCTAAATAACACATATTTAGTAGTAATTCCGTTTCAAACATTATAATAGAATAAACAAAACCCTTACAACATCTCTTTTTGTCCGTCTTTACCAAAACCTCTTATTACAAGACCACGTAGAGTGGAAAATTGATCTTGATACACAGGCACAAGACAAATAAATAATTTTTTTGACCAAAACAATTTGAAAACGATCGGATTAACGTTTCACTATCGAGAAACATCATTATCGTTGTCATAAAGACGGTGGTCGTAAAAACAAAACCATCCCTTATCCGAGCGATTAAGCGGTAATGACCACGCGTGGTGAGACATATAGCGGTTATTGTAGCAATATTTATCTAAGTAGGTCTCTATATTGTAAAGATATTTATCTTACTAGTTCTTTATATACTGACGATATTTATCTAACTATTTTTTATATTGTTACAATATTTATCTTACTAGTTTTTTATTATTTCATGATATTTATCTTTTTAGTTTTTTATAGTGTAAAGATATTTATCTAACGTTTTTTTATATTCTAATGATATTTATTTAACTAGTTTTAATATTATATTTTAACAGATTGGTCTGCTCTTTTGGCACTTATCACAAAAAAAACCATCTAAGCAAAGATAAAAGATATCAATATATCTTTTATCTTTGCTAGATCGATTTTGTTCTTCAAAGTAGGACTTACCTAAATCACAGAGTCCAGTTTAGTCGGAATTTCGAACAATATAAGTTTTAAAAGGTAAGTAGCTCAAAGAACAATCTTGGTACGTGTTCCGAAACGGCAAAATTGTGAGAGCCTCTATTTTTCAGACGTAAGCACCCCGTATATTATCTCTGGGCTCCTCAAGTGGGTACGTAACAACAAACTACCCTGTTGGAAATAATAAATGTAGATATGTGCACTTAGCTGTAGTTTACAACCGTGGGTTTAGAATGGACGCGACGTTGTTTAAGTGTGTCGTCATCATAGTCTTATGAAGCCTGTTTCACCGCGCTGATATTTGTCAGTAACATTCGATTTTATTATTCAGACAAACGACTAACTAAAGTAACACTTTGATTCGTTTTTTATGATATCGGTGGCAGACGAGCACACGGATCACTTGATGGTTTAAAGCGATTATTACCATTGCGTGCATGCGATATTAACAAAAAGCTTACATTAACAAAAACAGTGACGACATCTATGCGTAATGGATTGTTTTACTATTTTGCTACATAATATTATATTGCTATATTATATTTATATTGCTATAGCTTATTATACGCATATTTGTATGAAAAAATACTGTTGGCTCGGTTTATTACAAGATTTTTTGTGAATCAAGCACGCTGTTTGACAAAATAAACTGGACTACAGGGAAATTAATTCAGTTTTGACAAAAGTCTACAGACATTACAAGAAAAATAGAATTCAAGCCTAATAAAATATTTGCGACCCATTTCTCTTTCGGAATTCTGAGCAAAGTAAACAAATTATTTGTTTGCAAAATCAAAAAGTCTGACATTATTAGACATTTGATGTCTCTTGAACATTTTAACAAAACATCGCTTGTTTTTTGATACCAGTATTTAATATCATTTCATTATTTTTTTCTTAGTATGTATCTAATTGTGAATTTCGTATTTTATTTACAAGAGAGTTTTTCTCTAAATTTACATTGTCCTTTTACAGTACTACATATTTACTTACTTCGATGGCTCAACGACCAAAAATGAGTCTTGGCCTCCGATAAGATGTCGTCCTTTAACAATACCCCAGATATTTCGAAGTCGTATCATAATATGAATTGATATTAACTCTCAAGAAGATTTCATCATCAACAAGTATGTAATAAATAATAAATTGAGACAACATCACATACATTGTCCTAGTCCCAAATTAAGGTTTTCCCTTGTGCTATGGAAACCAGAAACAACGAAGGTATCACAAACACCCAGACCCAACACAAATATCTGTTTCATCAACAAACATTTGTGTCGGTGCGGGAATCGAACCCGCGACCCTTCTTACGTCTTAACCGGCATTGAACCCTTGGCTTTACCTGTAAAAATATTTTCATCGGTCTAACTCAAACTCTTTCCGAATTTTGCAACCTAAAAACTAACAAGAACAAATCACAGCTTTCTAACGGCTAGACATTACAATATCCAAACTAAACTAAAAACCAGACCAAATAATTCTCGACCTGAGTCAATTTCCAACATTCACCATTGCCTTTCAAAAGCCTAAAAAAGCGATCAAATTCCCCCAAGTGAGACACGACCGGCGACTGCCAAAAACATTCGTACAGTCGCCTGCAAAATGCACCGCACATTTTCGGGTGAATATTAAAATTTCATGTTTCTCCAGCAGCCCTGGGTGGACGCACCGCCACTCCCGCGTCGGATTATGCCCCGCCGTGCCCGGGGATTCAACGGGATGACAATTGTTAGGCAAATATCAAAACAGGACATTCGAGTTCCGATGCAATAGGTCATTAGGAATGGAATTTCAATTTAGGAATAATTGATGGATTAAATGTGGTGACCAAAAAAGTACAGTAAAGTATCAGACTAAATACTGTCTTACTGTAAGGCAAGGGCCTCCATCATAAAAATCAAGTTATCGCTACTATGATGGGACTAGGCTTAATCACCACGCTTGCCTAATGCGGATTGGTGATCACAAACCCGAGCTATTTTCTGGATAATTTAAATCAGTCTCCATCATTGTGTGGAAGCCTTTATTTTCCATGAATGAAAACCATTCAATTTCTTCCTAGGTAGAATAATTTAATCTGAAGATTGTTCAGTAACAATGAACCAAGTGAAAGTAATATCCGAATATAAACCGGACAAGTGCGAGTCGGGATCACACACTGAGGTTTTTTGACTAGGCGTTCAACCCGAGTTTTTTTTATTTAAAAACCCGAAAAAAAGCAAAATTTTTCAGGTTCTATTTTCCCGTATGCAAATGGCACAAACCGGCATACTTAAGGATTCGGCATGTCTGTCCGTCTGTCCGTTCGTATTTCACAGCCACTTTTTTCTTTGATCTTGATTGTAAAACTTAGTAAAGAGATTGGTTTTGTGAACCGCTTAAAGATTGTATTTATGTATCAAATTGTATATTTTTCTGGAAATAGCTTTTTTAACGAACATAATTATTTAGTCGTTTTCACAGCTTCCAGAGACCGGAGACCTAAAATCTATAAATTAAACTTCAACAGGATATCTTCACCCGTTTAGGTCACTTAAATATTGTTCGTCCGTCCGTCTGTTCATCAACAGACCGACCCGACAAATTTGACATTGAGAGTTCCGTTTTTTATCCTCTGGTGTCTGATATCAATAACACAAGTGCTTAAGCTACTTAGTACGGAGCTAGCTCAATTTATGAGTTATGTGAATTTATTTATTATACTGAGGTTTGGAACCCTAAAAATCGACCGACATTGTTTGACAATATAAATTGCTTTGAGTTCCATAATCAAAACAGACAGGAAACTTTATCCGGCGTTCAAGAATTTTATAATCAACCTATGTATTTGCTCGCATATGTTAGTATATTATGTGTTTTCTATCATTATGTATTAGGTAAATATTTTTACAGCTCATTCGTATCAAGTTTATCGTATAGGAAAACGAAATCCCCTCTTGTAGGGTGTCCGTCAGTCATGTGTTTAGGAGACAAAAAGGACTGATAATCATGAGGGGTTGAAGGGCCTGATGGACCTATCACTAAAACCGTGCATGAGTAAAGTATTAGACTAAATAATGTCCCACTATAGAGCAGAGGGCCTCCTCTGCTCTTCATCAGAGAAATCAAGTCATCGCTACTATGATGGGTTTAGGTTTAACGACGGTTGCCTTGCCTAATGCAGATTGCTACCCGAACCCGAGCTATGTTCGAACAATTTGAAATATTATACGTTTGCTCGTCCCATACCAAGAGTACTTCATAAATAAATATAACACACAACAATCTCATACATTGACCTGACTCCATACTAAATAGCTTAAGCACTTGTGTTACAGACACCAGACAGCAACGGTACCATGGTCAAAGAACTGTTTTTCTGTTGAATCAAAATATTTTTGAAATAAAAATCCTTTTACTTATGACTATACTAGTATGGATGTCTAATGGTCGGCTATCGGTCACCAATCGCTTACCATCAGATGATTCGTGCGGATTTTTATTTGTATGTATTGTCCATCCTGGACAAATATTCGTGCGATGAACGCTTGTGTTTGTTCAGTGTCTGGGTATAATACATGTATTAAAGTATTTTATTTATGTTTTCTCTGTTGTCTGATATTGTAATACAAGTGCTTAAGCTACTTAGTACGGAGTCAGGTCAATGTAAGAGGTGTTGTGTGAAGTGTATTTATTTGTACTATCCTCATGTCCCAGCGGAGTAGTGGCTGCATGGCGACACGAGCAGCCAGCAAGGTTCATAAATCACGTTATTCGCGCCGAGTGCTCAATATTGCGAGGGCATCCATAATGAACTACTTTCCTTACGCTGGAGACCATTGATCTTGTGCCACCAACACAAACGTACAAATGAACAAGTATAATGTATGATTTTGCTCTCTTAGATCAGTGCGGAAATTATTTGGATACAAACAAATACAAATAAATAAATTCATGCAAAATATCATACATTGACCTGACTCCGTACTGAGTAGCTTAAGCACTTGGGCTTCAGATACCTGTACTCACTAGGCGAAACACAGCGCAGGCGTTGCTTTGTTTGACATTTTCAAACAAAGATACTACATTTTCGTTAGCCGTGACAAAAAATAGTCGATAGGCTAATCCTATCTTGTGAGGAATTGTAAGCGATTTTTTAAGATTAACTAAGTTTTAATATTAACTTGTGGACTAACTTAGTTTAGATATTTCCATCCAATTTTACGAGTGTTTAAAAAAATTAAGTTGCATAATTTAAATTACTACTACATACATCCACGAACATGAAAAACCAAAATTGATTGATTTTTCTCGAAACAAGGACAAACGAATCCCTGATCTCAGTATAAAAGACAGAAACTAATGGTTCGTTTCCACGAAGATGATCCCAGCCAAGAGGTTCGCACGTCGCTTTACAATATTTTGTCTCTTATCAAATTTCCAGCTTAGTCCGCTGTTTCACGCTTCGAAAACGTCCGACGAGCAATTTTCGGGCTATTTCGAATGCATAAAAGTTTATGCTATGCCGCAAGCCCGCCAGCCAACCACCCTAGACCCCTAACACATCCTCTCCCTCCGCGGAATGAGGACAATTTTTCATCAAGTACGAAGGTCTGAGGGTCTAGTAATGATGGTTTTGAGTGTAGCAGTAACTGTTAATTTCGAAGAACAGGCAAAACCTTTTCTCTTAACGAGGGAGCGTCATTAAGGAGTGTTTAACTACCTTCCAAAGTGGTTTGACCTTTGTGGGCGTTTTATATGCTATTGATAACTAGAAACTAGTTTTGATAGAAGTGTGCTTATAGCGGAAAAGGTAAATTTGGTCAATAAAGTCAAAAAAAGGAAAACGCCTAATCATAAAGTGTTGTAACCCCATTGATATGTTAAGCCATAACCCAATGAATCCTAGGGATCCTCAGTCCTTAAAAATAAGTAGGTAACCTAATTCCACTTTCATAAAGTGCGAGTTTAGACTGGGGAATTAATGTAGCTATAGCCGCAATCACAGTAGAATGAAACTGGGTGCCAGTGATACTGGTCTTCAAAAGAAATCATAGGCCGGCCGCTTAAGGTTAAAAAAAAAATGACGTAGCTCAAACCTGTCTTTCCACGCTTTAGATTTTCAACACACAAATATGTCAGAGGTTTCCAAACATTTTTGCAGACAAAACATGCCCCTAACACCTGCAAGAATACGCAAAGCGTACAAAAAACCAAATGAAAAAAATCACTCTTAACCACAACTGCGAGAATTTGGCAGCCTAAAAAGTCTTGCTAGCCACGCATGACAAATCCCCTTTTACCTACTTTGTCCCTTCTTAACCTTTTTCCTCCCGTTTCTCGATGTTGGGGCGGTCTCTTTTGTGGGACCGCTTTTTGTAACAACACAACAATATGCCTACAGTAAATTCTTTCAGCTTTTGATCTGCTTTATGACATTCTGAGATCCGTCTTGGTGACCGGATTGTGTTCGCGGCCGATCCTTTAGGCTGGATTCAAACGGGGCTTGGGGGAAGTTTATATTAGATCAATATCGCTTCGTCTAGTATAAATTCTTTTTTTAACATGCTTTTAACCCTCTGGCGGATAATTCCGCCATTGACAAGAAATATCTATCTTCTCTGTCTTTTATATGCAAAGGTCTTCATCATAGAAATTAAGCCATTGCTACTATGATGATAGGTATCATAAATAATTTATTTTGCAAATATGGGTAATACAAATCAGGTGGTTGAGTTACAATAGAATTTGTGATTTTTTACCTCAGGGTGTGCAAATTTTGAATTAGATACAAGAGATTGTCATGTAATGTAAAGTGGAGTCCAGTTAAGGGATAAGGCTTAACACCACGTTTGCCTAATGCGGATTGGTGATCACAAACCCGAACTATGTTTGAAAAATTCGAAACATACTTTTCCGAACTTTGACTTTTCGGAAATCGAACATGGGACCCCGAGATCCCCGGTACTTAAACGATTAAACCACGGGGCATAATGAGTAGTACTAGTTTGTGATAGCGTTATAATTGATTTCATAATCACTAAACTTCAAGACACCACACTTGGTCCCTTGAACATCAAAGCACTTCCTTTCGAATGCCATAGACATGCATCCTTCCTCGAAGTTTGTTTGATTGACAGCTAAAACCCGCGCCAAGTTTGCGGGAAGCGATGGAGCGCAACTCTGAGGAAATTAAGGGCTAGAACTGCGTTACGTGGGCCGCACACGGGTTAATACAGCGTAAGGTTAAATCTTACTCACTTCTCACAGTCATCACAATCATCATCGTCATCATATTCAGCCAAGAGGTTCGCACGTCGCTTTACAATATTTTGTCTCTTATCAAATTTCCAGCTTAGTCCGCTGTTTCACGCTTCGAAAACGTCCGACGAGCAATTTTCGGGCTATTTCGAATGCATAAAAGTTTATGCTATGCCGCAAGCCCGCCAGCCAACCACCCTAGACCCCTAACACATCCTCTCCCTCCGCGGAATGAGGACAATTTTTCATCAAGTACGAAGGTCTGAGGGTCAAGTAATGATGGTTTTGAGTGTAGCAGTAACTGTTAATTTCGAAGAACAGGCAAAACCTTTTCTCTTAACGAGGGAGCGTCATTAAGGAGTGTTTAACTACCTTCCAAAGTGGTTTGACCTTTGTGGGCGTTTTATATGCATATTGATAACTAGAAGCTTAGTTGTTGATAGAAGTGTGCCTTATACGCGAAAGGTAAAGTTGGTCAATAAAGTCAAAAAAAGGAAACGCCCTAATCATAAACGTTATTGTCACCCCCATTGATATGTTAAGCCATGAGCCCAATGAAGCTAGGGATCTCAGTCTTAAAATAAGTAGGTACCTAATTCACTTTCATAAAAGTGCGAGTTTAGACTGATAATATGTAGCATAGCGGCAATCACAGTATAATGAAACTGGTTGCAGTGATACTGGTCTTAAAAGAATCATAGCCGGCCGCTTAAGATAAAAAAAAAATGAACGTAGCTCAAACCTGTCTTTCCAACGCTTTAGATTTTCAACACACAAATATGTCAGAGGTTACAAACATTTTTTGCAGACAAAAACATGCCCCTAACCACCTGCAAGAATACGCAAAGCGTACAAAAACCAAATGAAAAAAATCACTCTTAACCACAACTGCGAGAATTTGGCAAGCCGAAAAAGTCTTGCTAAGCCACGCATGACAAATCCCCTTTTTACCTAGCTTTGTCCCTTCTTAACTTTTTCCTCCCTTTTCTCGATGTTGGGCGGTCTCTTTTGTGGGGACCGCTTTTTGTAACACACAACAATATGCCTACAGTAAATTCTTTCAGCTTTTGATCTGCTTTATGACATTCTGAGATCCGTCTTGGTGACCGTATTGTGTTCGCGGCCGATCCTTTAGGCTGGATTCAAACGGGGCTAGGGGAAGTTTTATTGGATCAATAACGCTTAGTTCTAGTATAAATTCTTTTTTTAAACATGGTTTTACCCTCTGTCGGAATAATTCCGCCAATGACAAGAAATATCTATCTTCTATGTCTTTTATATGCAAAGGTCTTCATCATAGAAATCAAGCCATCGCTACTATAATGATAGGTATCATAAATAATTTATTTTGCAAATATGGGTAATAAAAATCAGGTGGTTGAGTTACAATAGAATTTGTGATTTTTTACCTCAGGGTTTGCAAGTTTTGAATTAGATACAATTAAAATGTTCAATGTAAGTGAGTCATAAGGGGATTAGGCTTAACACCACGTTTGCCTAATGCGGATTGGTGATCACAAACCCGAACTTGTTTGAAAATTCGAAACATTACTTTCCGAAGTTTGACTTTTCGGAAATCGAACATGGGATCCCCGAGATCCCCGGTACTTAACGATTTAAACCCACGGGGCATAATGCGTAGTACTAGTTTGTGATAGCGTTATAATTGATTTCATAATCACTAAACTTCAAGACACCACACTTGGTCCCTTGAACATCAAAGCACTTCCTTTCGAATGCCATAGACATGCATCCTTCCTCGAAGTTTGTTTGATTGACAGCTAAAACCCGCGCCAAGTTTGCGGGAAGCGATGGAGCGCAACTCTGAGGAAATTAAGGGCTAGAACTGCGTTACGTGGGCCGCACACGGGTAATACAGCGTGCTTTTATAACCATCTTACTCTCACTTCTCACAGTCATGACAATCATCATCATCATCATCTTCAGCCAATAGCCGTCCACTGCTGGACATAGGCCTCCCCCAAAGTTATCCACATAGATCGGTCCTGTGCCACCCGCATCCAAGGGACTCCCGCGACCTTCACCGGATCGTCGGTCCACCTGGTGGGACGCTAGGAGGAGGGTTCAGTGTCTTGGTGTTATTGTATTTAATTATTATACCTATTGGTGTATCCTCTGTTGTCTGGTATCTGTTATAAAAGTGCTTTAAAAGCTGCTTAGTACGGAGTCAGGTCAATATGAGGTGTTGTTTGAATTTTTTTATATACTAGTGGCCCACCCTCACTTCGATTTGGGACATAATTTTGCTGTTACTTCCAATATTTGCTAATAGATGGCGATGTGTGTCGATTTCATCGCGCCAGTGTTTCGTTTTTTCGGGTTACAGATAAGCCTTGTGGATGTCTACATAAGTTATCTATACTAATATAATAAAGCTGAAGAGTTTGTTTGTTTGTTTGTTTGAACGCGCTAATCTCCGAAACTACTGGTGCGATTTGAATAATTCTTTTTTTGTTGGATAGTCCATTTATCGAGGAAGGCTATAGGCTAAGTTACTTTTCCACGCGGACGAAGTCGCGGGCGGCCGCTAGTCCCTTTATAAATGGTATAGGAAAAATAGGCTGATACTATAAGAGAACAACGTGCGCCCGCGCAACGCAGTCTGAGCCCTTCCGGACCACATCCGGAACACTAGAGTGCACTGCACAAGTAACAACAGACATTTCAACTTTAGTCCAGGTCTGGTCGAGTGGTTTCTGACGAGTTTGTCACTGAAATACGGAGCTTGAATCAGAGAGGATTAAGGGTAAAGCATATATTTTGCTGTCGAAATCCTTGACAAAATTTGCACAAGAGTTTAGTAGAAATTCGTCCCAAAAAACACGTCCCAGAATTTCAAAAGTTATTTGCTGGTTACTATTCTAACCCAACTTAACCAATATTTTTGTCATTATAGTAATTACAGTAATTCAACAAAACAAAAAAATATAAGAGACGTTGGGCTAGAACAGTAAACCTTCAAAAAGATTTTGAAATTAAGGGAGGAGTTTTTGGGGACGAATAAGTGAGTACCGGAAGTCCGGAGAGCTAAGGGGGTATAAAGGTTGGCAGCGTACTTGTGATAACACTGGCATTGCGGGTGTCTATTCGCAGCGGCAAACGCATACTATCAGGTGATCCATCTGGTCGTCTCTTCTAGGCACTTCTAGGATCGAACAAGCGCTTAAGTTGTGTCTTAATTTATCTCGTTTGCCGTTGGCCTTATTCGTCGCTCATTTTATAGCTCAAATCATAGTGGACTCATTTTCTATTGTAGCCGTGCCTTTTGGATGTTCAATAAAATTTAATTTTCCACATCATAAAGATATTTTCAAATTAATGCCCAAAGGCTATCCAGGATTGGTTCGTTTGCAGAATGATGTTTTAAGGCTATCATTGTCTGAGCGGCCATTGCTATTAGATCTAGATACTTAACTCATGGAGTAAATGAAAAATACCACTTATGTAAGACTAATAGGAAAGCACATACTAAGCCCCAATGAAGCTAGGGATCTCAGTCCTAAACAACTAATACACTTTCTTAAAGGTGTAGGGTTTGGGACTGAATTGTAGCATAGCGGCGATTACAATAGATCAAACTTGTCGCAGTGGTCTGAATAGGACCTGCATAGCGGCCCGCAAAAAAATAATCGAGGAAGCTGGTAATTACAATGAAGCGACTACCGTTTGAAACGCAGCTCTTCAATAGAGGGTCCAGACCAATTGAGTCACACGTTTCAGAAACTATCCGAAACGTGCAGGATTCCTTACAATGCCTTGATGGTAGAAATACGTAAGATTTGAAAAATCTTATCTCGAAATTTGATATATTTCGTGTAAAATATGATTTCAATATTTTTACATATTCAAAAACTATGAAATATTTTTCGTTTACTTACGCTTACAGCGTATCGAATTATGTAAATGTCTTATTAACTTTAAATATTCAAAGAAAAAATAAAATCCCAAATCACTTAGGTTCCATATCGTACCTCGTGCTTTCAGAGTTTCTTCACTCCACGTCTTGGATTTACATTGGAGTAAATTTTCTGAGCTGTCAATCACAGGCTGATCCGAGACCCACGATCCAAATGACTGAGAACTGGCAGTATCTGTCTGAGTAGTGTTGTTAGTGGGTCTTTATCGGTTTATCTATCGATAATTTTTATGAGTATCGATGTCGTCGTGAAATAAGTATCGATTTGTAAAGTACCTATGTGTCGCATTTTTTAAACATAGCTAGGGTTTGTGATCACTAATCCACATTAGGCAAGCGTGGTTAATAAGCCTAATTCCATCATAGTAGCGATGATTTGCTACAAGATGGGATGACGACATTCGAAGGCTGGAGTGAGCTGGATGAGAGTGGCCGAAAATCGGGAGCGGTGGCGTGCATTGGGGGAGAACTATGTCCAGCAGCGGACGAGCGTGGGTTGCTGATGATGATGATGATGATGATAGCGATGATTTGATGTCTATGGTGAAGGCCTTTGCCTTGCAATGAGACAGTATATAAGCTGATACTTCACTTTACTTCTTTACCTAGCTAATCGTTAGAATCGGTCGCCTTCATCGAATCGTTTGGAGTTTTTCATAAACATCCCATCACTACGGATCAATTTGACTTAACGGAACTTAATTACCGACACACAAAGGCGCACTCTTTGTCCGACGCCTCCGAATAACTCCCTCCAACGAGAATAACCCAACATAGCCTTGGATTGGATAAGTTAACGTTGATAAGCTTGTTACAATCGGTTCCGAGATTTTGCCAAATCTATGATATCTAGATAAGTAAATTCTATGGGCATCGATAGACCTAATACAAACCAAAAAGGCGAAACACTAGCATGATTTTTAACCGTGGGAAAGCCACGCTACGGCATGAATGGGCCGGCACGACCGCAGTGATACAACGGCCTCACAAAAGACCGGCGTGAAGCAGCGCCTATTGAGATCACCGCAGGCCCAATTGGAGGAAAGGGGGTTAAAGGTTGGCAGTGTACTTGTGACTCTACTGGTGTTGCAGGTGTCTATGGGCGGCGGCAATTGCTTACCATCAGGCGATCCGTCTGCTCATCTGCCACCTGTCACATAACAAAATGCAATCGACGCTATCTCATACATCGACTTGACTCCATAAAATAAAAAATAAAATTAATTTATTTCAACCGATTGGTCATATCATCATCATTACATAATATCAAAACAAAACATTCATTCATATATTTATAGCTAAGTAACTAATCATAAATCAAAAAATCTAAAATTATAAATTAAAGCTAATTGAATAAAATTACAATGAAATAAATAAATAATAAGTAAATTAAAATTTAAAATTATAACTCTCATAGAAATCAAGTCATCGCTACTACGATAGGATTAGGTTTATTCACCACGCTTGCCTTATGCGGTTTGGTGATCATAAACCTGAGCTATGTTCGAAAATTTCGAAACCTAAGTACAAGACTTGTTGTTCGATGTCATTATTAAAAAAAATGTCTCCCGTTTGCCAGTATTTTCGCATTTGATAGTAATCCTACAGTAAAATCCAAGCTTCTAAAACAATTCAAACATTCTTTGCGCTGAAATCGCTAGAACAGATCCATTTGGCGTGAAAGCAATTAGCCGGGCTGCCGCGCTCAGTCTTGCCAGGTGCGGTAATTGAATCCGCCGCAGACACTTACCACGCGGCCACCTCGAACTAAGGTATGCCCGGGCTGTGTAGCTTGCCAGGCGAGACGCGCACGGTAAGTAATAGGTAGCATTAGTGGCAAAGGTGTGGAGGTAAAACAAGGAATTGGGTATGCCCATGTATATGTGCTAGGTGTCTCTAATGGCAAAGGTGATTTCTACTAAGACATAAAATAAGGAAGGATATGATAAGCCTGACAGTGTGTTGCATGCATATTGAAGAAATCTGCGGTTTGCTTAAGGCGTCGACAATTTCAAAACGCCTGAAATGTCTTATACGTGAAGAAAATATAGTGAGGGGGCGGATCCTGGGCTCCTAAGCACAAGCTTGGGACGCAACCGGGCTTTAACGCTATGATGATGATGATGATACAATCTTGAAGACAAAATTGTTGGAAAATGGTAAACGCAACCTATTTAGACTTAACTCAGAAAAAGTATTCTGTATAGTTTATGGTGCGCGCTCTCGGGTTGTCTGTGATTGAAGCCACGTTCGTTCTGTGTCGCTCGGAATAAATATTTTATTTATTATCTCAACCTTGGTTTTCCTGCTTACCACAATTCACCACCTCCAATATGGTAGCAGAGCGTAGTTGGTCCAAATCCCTTCTTAGTGCTCACTTTCGGTATTTAAGGAACTCCCTCCCCAAATTTCAAGTTTCTAGGTTCCATAGTTTGGGCTGTGCGTCCATTAGGTACTCAATCATCCAGTCACTCAATCCGTTTTACATTTTATATATGCACTAGCTGTTTCCCGCGGCTTCGCTCGCGCCTCTCACTTTCCTAAAAGTAACCTATGTTACTCTCCATTCCTTCAACTATCTCCGCTTTAAAAATCACGTCAAATCGTCGCTCCGTTTTGCCGAGAAAAAGACAAAAACATTAGAACAGACACACTTTCTCATTTATAATATTACTTAAGTAGTATGGATATAAACATTTTCTGCTGTCTGAATATTACTATGGATATAAATTCCTCTGTTGACTGATATCTGTAATACCACTCGTGTTAAGCTACTTAGTATGGAGTCAGGTCATTGTATGAGATGTTGTATGAACGTATGAATCTTTTGCGTTTCCATAGTCAAGTAGACATAATGCTTACAGCTACACCACATTCGGCTGCAATGTTATCAGAGCGCAGGTTCGGAATAATTAATATCGCTGTTTATTGAATGAGGCCGTATGGGAGTAGGGATGGCTGGGAATCGATGTGTCGATACTTGGTATCGATATAAATCGCAGTTGTACCGATTAATTTTGAATCTTTGTCTAATAAAATCCTGCTTTTGATCGTATAAACCATACAGCGTGAACACACTATACTCTGATTCATAATCATGTAAAGTAAACTGACAGATGTCAATGTGTCATCCCCATACATTATCACTCAATTTGACACATGCAAAATGTCAAAATGCATAGAAACTTGTCATTGACATCTATCAGTTTACGTTACATGATTATGAATCAGAGTATAGACGTGTTGCCCCCAATAAAAGTTACATTCGCAAAAAAGCGCTAAGTATTTAGCACTGTCGGGATTTAAATCCAAATGCTGTCCAGTAGTGACGGCATATTCGGAGTTCAAATTATCTAGGTAGTACTTACTACTAATGACAGCGCTGGTGCGATCAAACACTTTCATTATGGAATTGTGTAGCTTTTTATTTGATAGGTGGCAGACGAGCAGTCGAGTTACTCACTCGTGGACACCACCAATGTCCAATGGAGTCACAAGTGTGCTGCTAACCTTTAAAACACCCTATGTTAGCCCTTCAACAAACATAACAGCGCAGACGCTGTTTCACGGCGGTTTTCCTTAGCCGTGGTATCATTCCGCGCGATTCAGCCCATTCATGATGTAGCGTGACTCTTCTACTGATAGACAAATGTTATGGATTTAAAATATCCATGCGTATCATTTTAATAGTATATTTTTTATTGCCGAAATATACGACGAGTATGTATCGATGTTGTCTAATATCGATACGTATCGGCATCTTTGGTGGGGTCAGCGGTCAACTCATTACGATGCTAATTCGCGCCGACAAATATTGGCCATGATTCAACGGCTGGCTCGGCTTACCATCCGTGTTTACGGTTGAGCTGAGCGCATTGGGTTAGTTATCGTAAATCATATGAATGTGGATCCAGTTTCTATGATTTCGGCAATTGTGCCGGAATGGCTGATGCTATAAGTCTCGAACTGGAAAAGGCTGATACTTTAAGTAAGTATCAAACTTAAATCTAAAACTTATCAAGATATTTTGCGTAAATAAATATGAGTAGTAGGGCTGGATAGTTGATTGCCGTATCATACGACAAACACTAAGCGGGTCACCTGCTGGTAAGTAATGAACATCTACGAGATCAGAGAAGTCAAAGAAGTTACCGGCCTTTAAAGAAGGAGTACCTACGCTCTTCTCTTGAAGGTTTCTAAGTCATAGCCATCAGGAAATAGACCCACGGCTAAACCATTCCACAAAACTGAGGTTTGTCAAAGAAAATTCTGGATCTGCTGGATCACTAACTATCAAGATGACGAGGATGGAATCACAGTCACTTGTGTGTGGTTAGAAATAAGAATTCAACCGCTGGAAGTAGATTGAACAATATTCCTCAGAGCACTCTCCGTCATAGATGACTAGGTACTACTGTAGGATGATACTTGCAAAAATTTACAAGATTTCAACCATCTTCTATCAACCATTCTGAACAACATTTTGTTCTATGAAATATTCATACAAAGTCGGTCACGTAACTAGTTCATTTTGTATCTAAGCGTTCCTCGGTATTCAAAACGACAGTTTTGGATGCAACCAGGTACTTATTACACGCTAAGACGGAAAATTTATGCCACCGTCTTCTAAGAGTCTTTTCATTTAGTATAGAAGGAAGTACTTACAAAGAATTTGGTGTAACTCTGGAATCACAAAAAAAGGGATCAAACAGGCTTATATTGTCTCGAAGAGCAACTTTTTTGCGGCTATTATCAATGGATAGTTGGTGAACTTGAACGCAAGCTTCCAAACTCCTGAAATCTATTAGAGAGTTGGTGTATAAACCAGTTGGCCTTTATGCCAGTCTCGAGTCGGCCACACATGTATGAATGGCAGTGACACACGTTTACACAGACGTAAGTATGTTTTTAACGTTATGGTAGTATTTGAGGAGATACATCTTCTTATATGTCGGTATCGCTCTTGACAGAGTGGTCGTGGTCATCACTTCAGGCATTGGTGGCATGTTTCACCACAGCCGCCAGATGCCGCCACTCTTCTGATGGCCACCTTCCTCGTACATTCATAAAGTGATGATAAGTCACTTGCTGCTCAGAGCCTGCTGCAGAGACACTTAGCCTGATGGTAATTGACTGCCGCCGATCATGGACACTAGCAACACCAATGGAGTCACAAGTGCGTTGCCAACCTGTCGAATATCATTCCCCCTATTGGGCCTTTACTATCACTTGGTGAAACACAGCACATGCGCTGTTTAACTCCAGTTTTCTATGAGACTGTGGTATCACGGTAAAGAGCATCGTATACAGTCATCGAACGTAGTGGTTACTTGAGTTAACCATCAAATAATTTGTACTGCGCTGAGCATCAGCGAAGAAATTAGCATAGATAGATAGATAGCCACGCTTTTGCAATAAACGCCCATAATATTATCCAACCAAATATTGCCTAGGGTTGCGTACCTACTTACTACGCTGGCCTGAAGTAGATCTCGACTTGGCCTTCAATACGAAACTTCGCCATTCCGGTCTGTTTTTGTCCACCTATCGCCAGGTCGGCCGCTATAGTTGGGAAAGATCTTTTTCAACCTGGTCTGTTTAGCGATACCAACAGCTACCAGCTTCCAGCCTAGCGTTACTACACTGAAGTATTCCACACTATGGCTGTGCCTCGTCCCAAGTCTGTACACGCCTCCAACTTTATTATTCAGCGACGTGAACTCGCCGAATCTTTCGAGTTGCTGCTGCGCTGGGCACCCTCAACAGAATTCAGGTCCATAGCCCGGACGGTACATTTTGTTTACTATTTTATAAGCGGCAATCCTTAGAGCAGGTTAGACTTGGGGTGAAGACTGTGGCTAGGCATTCGTAGTGTATGTAGGAGGCAGCAACTTCGCCTACCATCCTCAAGTAATAATGCCGTTAAACGACAATTGGACAATTTTGACGTTTTAATATTATCTATAAAATTTGTTTTAGTCAAAACTTTATAGCACAAATCTTCGTACAATAAGCGGACTTAATCTCAAAGCATTCTCTACCAGTCCACCTTTGGGTCAAGCAGAAAGAACAGGTGCGACGAAAGGAGAACTAATTATTTTTGTCAACTTTCATGTTAGCGTGTAACTCCTGTTGCATTCAAAGCCATCGCATTGAAGCTTGAAGTACGCATTGACCATGAATCAGAATTTGGGGAGTCTATTATGGGGGCTATCGCGTGTGAAAAATCCGATAGATGGCGTTCTGTACAACTGATGGACGGACAGCCGCACATCAGATTACTACAATCTGTCAAATTTCCTCAGTTGATATTGAACCAAACACGTTTGACATAAAGGTGAGGTTCGATTGAAGAAATTTGACAGATTGTAGTAACCTGATGTGCGACTGTCTGTACATCTACACGGTGAAATGGTTATTTTTTGATGTTAGATGTCAAATGTCTCTTAATAACCATGAAATCTGGGATCCACGTTTTAGAAACTATCCAAAGACCTGTGAAAATTTATTTTCGATGTTTTCTTTCACCGCGAGCTAATGGTAGAAATATATTTGTTAATTTCAACGCGTTTACCGGTTATATTGTTATAATTTATTTGTATAGCGCAACGCGAAAATTTAATACCGAATATCTACCACAAACCGACTTCATTGTTTATCTATCAATAGACCAAGTTACTAAAATCTGCGCTATGTTTTTATATGCCATTTATATATCCAAAATGGTACATATAAATTCAAATCCACTGTAAGTATCGGCTTATGGTTTATTCTCCGATCATAAATCCTTATTGCGGGACATAAAATGTTTAATGGCCGCCTGTAGGCTTCTCATAGGGTTTGCGCCTAAGATGTGAAACACCCCTTATATCCTTGCCCTATGTAGATAAGGCCTTCTTTTCATGTTAATACACCATCAAATGTTAGTCGTTAAAAAGTCAAGTTTCATGAACAAAGTTTTTAAGTAAGTTACAAAAAAGATTAAACTGATCCATCGGATGAATTATAAATTAATTCGCACAACATCTCATACTCGTACATTGACCTGACTCCGTACTAAGTCGCTTAAACACTTGTATTTACAGATATCATAGGTATCATCGAAATAAACAAAACAAGAAATCAGCTGTTCCGCACAAAAATATATATTTACCTTTTGGTTTTGATAATCTAACATGCTAAAGGGGGCTTGTTCTTGTTCTATAAAATGAGGACTTTGGGACTAAAACGACTAAAATTTAAGGGCTGTATTGATATGGTCTATTCTAAAGAAATAGTATAACACTTCCAAATAACGACAGCCCTAAATTCTCATGAACGAACCAAGAAGAGCCGAGCTGTCATTTTATAATAAATGACGTATTGTGGCTTAGAACTTTATTCATTAATTTGTTTGATTGATATTATTCATATTGGTTTCGAATTTTGTATCTTTGGATATTCTATTCTAATGTCGTGGCGTCACGACACTCTTACTTCCGTGACTTTGCTAACTCAAGGAAGTGACGGGAGATGCAAAGACTGGCAACTACTTCGCTCAGCAAATTAATATTTTAATCCGAAATGGCGACAAAATTTTGGGCTCATTGCTCAGGATTTTTCCAGAATTCTCAAAGGTGTGGAACAAAAAAAAATTTTGGGGCACACTGTACCTACCTAATTTCTTCCTAAAAATCACAATAATTTTCATCATTCTTAAAAGTGGCCACTTTTCGCAATTATGAAAATTATTGTTACATGGCGCGTGTAAAAAATATTGTTACGCATCTCAAAACAAACTGTTTATGCATTCTTTAATGTTTTCATAGCTGGATTTTTAAAATATATCTCATAATCCTCAAAATTAATATAAATCGATTGGCGGCGCTAGTATTGTCGCGGTGTCGCCAATATGACACAGCCACACAAACTACAATTATGAAATATTCAAACAATGCATTTTACTACATCCCCGTGGCATCGACAGGCGAAAACCCAAGTTTTCAAATAAAATTCCTCACTTGACGCAGTACAGCCCACTTCCAAACTTGTAATAGATGTAGCTACTCTTAAAACTATCGACAATGTAAAACTGGATGGTTGAACAAAACTTGTTACCCAGTTGTATTATGTTCCATCCGAGAGTACTTGGGAATAAAATTTAAATTTGCATTTTATTCTGTGTGACTTTTTAGTCGGATTGCTCCGTGTTCGAGTTAGAAGTTTGGTTGCAACATTGTCGGTGTTTAGTGGAAGGTTTTGGTGTTCGTACAAATCCATGAACATCTGAGTTGAGTGAGTTAGGGTGCCGGAAGCCCTCATCATCATCATCATCAGCCTGTTGCAGTCCACTGCTGGACATGGCCTCTCCAAATGCTCGCCACTTTGATCGATCTTCGGCTACTCGCATCCAGCTCCAGCCAGCCCTCTTGCGCAGATCGTCACTCCATCCTAGCCTGAGGTCGTCCTACACTACGTTTACCAATTGGGCCGGAAGCCCAATTGGGGGAAAAGGGGGTTAAAACTATGGAATGAACTGTCACCAGCGGTATTTCCGAACCGATACGACCTACAAACCTTCAAAAAGCGAGCGTATTCCTTCTTAAAAGGTCGGCAGCGCATTTGCGACTCCTCGGGTGTTGCGGGTGTCCATGGGCGGCAGGTATTCACTTACCATCAGGTGATCCGTCTGTTCGTCTGCCCCCTATCTCATAAAAAAAAATGTTGCCAGCGCACTGTGACTCTACTGGTGTCGCTCTATAGGTGGCGGCAATCGCTTACCATCAGATGATCCGTTTGCTCGTGTACTACTAGATATCACAGAAAAAAAATTTGGAAATTGATAATTAATGCAACATACAAGCCAATATCCCCGGCATTAGCCGCTAACCCGCGAACCGCGGAAGTGTTCCCAATAACCAACAACCGCTAATAATATAATTATCGCCACAAACTAATATCTAGCCGAGCTAATATCAGATGATGCTAAAACAATGCGTGGTATAAATTAATTTCGCCGCTCAAATATAATTTCGATCGGTGGTGATCGGATAACGGAGATCCGGCGATAAATTACTGTATTCCAATTAAACAGGCCCGGTCGGGGCTGGGTGTTGTAGACGAGCGAGTTTTTTCGAAATAACCAAATCCATACTAATATTATAAATGGGAAATTGTGTCTGTCTGTCTGGATGTTTGTCTTTCTTTTACGGCAAAACGGAGCGACGAATTGACGTGATTTAAGTGGAGATAGTTGAAGTGATGGAGAGTAACACAGGCTACTTTCTTGTCCCCTTTCTACCTCCCCTTTAAGAGGAAGTGGGGGCGCGAGCGAAACCGCGGGCAAAAGCTAGTAATAATATAATTCGTATATGAAAATTAGCCTAGTAGGTCTCACGATTGATTTCGCGATTCAATTGACACCCAGCACCATCTGTTGGCACAAGTTAGAACTAATAACAATATGAAGTCCCAAAACGAAGACGTCGTCGAGAGTGATCTGCGAGAACTTCAGGCCAAGGACTGGCAACAAGTGGTACAGGATCGACCGAGGTGGCGATTCTCTTGTTTCAGAGGCCAAGACTCGTTTCGGGTCGCTGAGCCAGTGGAGTAAGTAAGTAAGTAAAACAAAGTTAAGACTGGCCACTACTATTTATTAAATACGTAGTCAAACGCTGGTCTACACCAAAGCCCATTGGAAGAAATTTTCATACTCTCAACCCTCAACGGCACCCGGCAAATAAATTAACGTTCTTATGGCGCCGACGGTACAGCCTATTGAATCGATATAGCTCTGATTTATTGTTTAATTTGCACACGGGCTTTTTTGCTGACCGTCACCGGTCGTGTGTTTAGCTTTGATGTTTTGTCGTTCGTGGCGCAAGAGATTTTTAGGGTTGCGTAACGAAAGTGGTGAAACGGACTTTTTTACTAAGGGACTAATTTTATAAAACACATTTACCAATTCGATAAATTGACATCGATTGATAGGGTTTGTATTATTCTTCTCGTATCGATGGCATCAAGATGTTAAATTTTCCCAGCATAATACTCCGCCACAACGAGTGCGCTATTAGTAGGCTAAAAGAACTTAAAGGGCATGCCAGGACATCTCCATTCTCGATATTTTTACCATGGCTCATTAGCCATGATGAGATGATGATGGCTGATGAGCCATGGTAAAAATATCGATGAACATTGATTTATCAATTCTACTATCAGTCGTCGACAGGCTTAGCAAGCTGAAGTGGCAGTGGATTGGCTATATCAGCCGCCGAACAGATCACTGCTGAGGTACACAATTTCTCGAGTGGAGACCACGTTTCAGTAAACATAATGTAGAACACTCTCAAGCCAGATGGAGTGACAGTCTTTTTTTTTATGTGATCTGTGGCCGATGAGCTGACGGATCACCTAATGGTAAGCGATTACCGTTGATCATAGACACATTTAACCCAAGTAGAGTCACAAATGCGCTGCCAACCTTTATCCCCCTTCCTCCCTAATAAGGCCTTCGGTACCCTCACTCACTCGATGAAACAGTGCTCACAAACGCAGCAATCACAGTTTTGGACGCTGGGAAATACTCGCTAAGATGAGATTAAGAATCGATATCGGCAAAGGCAGACGATTAAAATATTTAATTTCAGCCTATTCATGCCAAAGCGCGGTTCTCTAATAGGCCTCGAACAACGATGAGAAGAAGGAGATAGTATAAAACTTTCATTATCTCACATACAAAGAACTAAACAGACAACATGCTCTCACAAACTGTACATCTTAGTGTAACCAGCCAGAAGCCCTAAGCCGCTCATATAACCGTCATATAAAAACAGCAACTTACAACGCGAAATAGCCCCGGCTAAAACGCCACTTTGTAAAATTAATTTAACCAACTTTGCTCAAATAGTAGGGTGAAACGGGGATACGTGCCGCACTTTTCAAAACCTTTTAAGTATGTTTGTAAGACCGGCGTGAAGCAGTGCCTGCGCTGTGTTTCGTAAGTGAGGGTACCTAGAGGCCCAACTGGGGGGTAAGAGGGTTAAAGGTTGGCAGCACACTTTGGACTCTATCTGATTTTGCAGGTATTTATGGGCGGCGGCAATCGCTTACCATCAGTTGATCCGTCTGCTCGTCTGCCACCTATCACATAAAAAAATGTTAATAATTTATACAACATCTCACTCATTGGTCCGACTCCGTGCTAAGTAGCTTAAGGACTTGTGTTACAGATTTCAGACAACAGATGATCAGAAATATAATGCCTACTTAAAATACTTAGATATGTTACATCCAGATACTGGACAAACACAAGTGTTCATCACACAATTTTTTGTCTAGACTAGGGATCGAATTATGACGTTTTGCGTATAGGGTCACCCTATGTAAGTAGTACTTTAAATTAGTCTACTAAGAGAGTATATAATACAATATTTATATAGTTAAGAGTATATAATATTTTTTGTTAAATTTTATGATTGTGGAAACGGGTACAAAAGATAACATTATTTTAAAAACAACCTCCGAGCTCTCCCCATTACTGAGTTTGTTTTTGAAAGTTGTTTTTGAGTAATTTCTAATTTCCCTTTTATATGTAACTGTTCTACGTTAATTTCTTCACCACTTAGTTAATTTTATTAGAGGCTTTGTTTTGGTTAAATAATGATAGATAGATAGATACTCTTTATTGCACAACACATTACAGAACTTAATGTTAATAGTAATTTACAAATACAATTTTGGCGGTATTATCGCTAATAGCGATATCTTCCAGACAACCTTTGGGTAGAGGAATAATACAGCGAATTAACAAGGGGTAAGGCAGTGCTGTTATGTAGGAAATAAAATAAGAATAAATCGTTGTAAATGCATTCTAGTAATAAATGAATACGATAAAGAATTATTTTATTTACTTAATTTATTTTATACCAGTAAAGCATTTATCCCAGTTTTACTCTAGTTCAAGAGAACACACAAACCGGGGCTGCGGCTAAGTCCGCAGCAAACAGGGAGCCCAAACAGGACCGGTAACTCTATAAATAAACAATGCATTTGGTAATTTACTACCTACTTATAAACACTAGGAGTATACGGTGGGAAAATGTCCAAGATAAAGATACACTTTAATTGCACAAAACTTAGTTACAAATTGTAGAACCATAAAAACAAACTTGTTTTGCCCTAGGTGATTCGACTTTTCAGTTTGTATTTATAATCATCATAATCAGCTACCCACACTCGTCCACTGATGAACATAGGTCTCCCCTAATGCACGCCACTGTTTCCGATTTTTGTGGCCACTCTCATCCAACCCACATCAGGCCAGCCTTCGAACGTCATCATCCCATCTTGTCGCAGGGCGTCCAACACTACGCTTACCGAGTCGCGGTCTACACTCAAGAACTTTTCGGCTCCAACGGTTGTCAGCTCTGCGGCTAATGTGCCCACTGACACTACAGTTTGCTGATCCAATGGGCTATGTCGGTGACTCTGGTTCTCTGTCGTATTACATCATTTGTAATGCGGTCCTTCAGGGATGCTCCGAGCATAACCATTTCCATAGCTCTTTGAGCGACTTTGAACCGGTGGTATTTATAATATGTTGCACCGTAAAATAGTCCGAAGCGTAAGTTGATCAGCTTTAGGAAAATATATTTTTAAAATTATATCATATACCTATCTACAAACATTGCTAGTTAAAAAAGCTTTTATAAACGTAATTATTATTATCATGACATAAAAAACTTAGTAGGTTTGTTGAACTAAATTAGCATTTTTATTACTAACATCTCACTGAGAATATTATCTATTCAGTATCTAAAGGAATATTCATGGTTATTCAAACTATATTTAAATTTTTTATCACTTCCAAATACACACTTAAAAAGTACTTTGCGTATGGCCTTGATTTATTTATGAAAATAAAACTTGCAGAAAAGTTTAACATTTCAGCATAATATTCGTATCTTTACAAGGCTACTCCGCCATCATAAATTATCATCATAATTCCTACACGTACTACTTACTACTAGAATCAGTCTATAATACTGCCACTTCAAGGCAAAAGTCTTCATGGAAATCATCCGCTACTATGATGTGATTAGGCTTAATCACAACGCTTGCCTAATGTTGATTGGTGATCACATACCCGAGCTATGTTTGAAAAATTCGAAACATACTTAATGCTACATCCAAGTATCGTACGGGATTAAGGCCCGGTACTTAAACTAGACCAACGGGGTAGGACCATCAGGTAAGATTGCAGCCAAATGTCTGTAACATGATATATTATAAACTCCCAGTTGCATCCAAAGCTGCTGCTTCTGAGCTCGGGTACACTTAGACGATCATTCAGGATTTAGGGAGTCTTGTAATTGCAATGAAGGGAAACCAGACCAACTGAGCCATGGTTAATTTTGTTATTCTTACCACTACCGTTTTCCATGTCTAGAGAATGGTTTAACTATATTGTAGATTCCCGTAGCTACTGTTTATTACCATAACGGAGACTAATTATTGGCATTGTTTTCTTTTTCATTTCATCTAAGCCCATTGTACTATTTAGCTGTTAGTCTTCCTAAAATAAATAAACAAAATAATTATGTTGGTGTATATTTAGTCAGTAATTTGGAGGGTTTCTAAAAACCCCAAATTAAACAAGCTAGGTTAGTCAGCTTATCCAGTTTCACGCAACATAGTAACAATGAGTTGCTACAACTGTGCAAATGACGTCATTTGTGACGTCATACTGGAACTAAACATGAGACGATACTCGTAAGTACGTCGTACTTTGTACTAAGTCTAGGGAATAAAGTGACATTGTGTGGAACTATTTTGTCGTCGGGAATTTGTGACCTGTGGAGGGTATAATACCTACAGGGTGTATCTGTTAATATTACACACCTTTAACCACGTCTTCTACCGATCATTCTGAACAACATTTGTTTTATGACTTTTAGAAAATTGGATAAAACAATCAGTGGCCATCTTAAACCAGAGGCCATCAAACAGAACTAAGAACACTCCTGTCTGACCAAATAACTATTATACAAAATGCATATCGATTCATATCCATTTGGGAGCCACGATGTCATAGACAGACAGAGACGTCAAACTTTAAGTCGGGAGTTAAAAGTTACTTAGGACTTCTAAAACCGGTTAAGTACTAGAAAATTAATTAATGCTTTATCTATTTGATCGTGCTGATCTTGAAATTTACCAAACGGATTTGAATGAAACTTTTCAATTGTGTAACTGAAAATCTAGGCAATATAATAGGGTATAATTTAGGGTAAAATCTTTAACTGACAACCCGAACTCTAGGCAAATAGGGCTTCTAGCGTCGGACTAATAAATATATAAATTCACAACAATCAAATAACATCACATACTCTAAGTAAAAGTTCGAAACACCACACGAAAGACATAAAATAAAGTTAAAATCAATACATCCAACATCCTCTGGGGCACCTCAAAACCGCGAGTTAAAATTAATTATTTTACTCTAGCAAAAAGACAACAATTGATTAACACAATCAATCTGGTTCGGCATCAACCGGGAACCGAAGCAACCACTGGGTCTATTAAAAGTTTAATTGTCGGTCGTGTGGTGAACCCGTCCCCCCCTCCCCCCTTTGTAGATAGATAATGAAATAAGTTTACGGAAGGATGTTAAAATAACTGAATAAATAATTGTGACCATAAGAGATGCTATGAATCACACAGATTTATTTATTTATTTAAACTTTATTGCACCAAATTTGCAACAATAGGCAAACTTAATGCCCAGGGGCATTCTCTACCAGTTAACCTTTGGGTCATGCAGAAAAGACAGTGGGGCGGCGAAAAGAGTAACAGTGTAAAATAATTATATATTTTATTATAATACTAGGTACATATACATATATATACAATAATAAAATAAATAATATACATATACCACACATATATATATATATATATATATACATGAGCTCACTTACTCGACGAAACACAGCGCAGGCGCTACTTGACTCTGGTTTTCTGTAAGGCCGTAGTATCATTGCGATCGAGCCCATTCATGCCGTAGCCTGGCTCTCCCTTGGTTGATGACATGAGTGTATATTAAAAATATACGCTATCAAATACGTAAGCTCAAATCTTTATATTACTAACATGATTGTCTACTGTCGTGTATTATGCCTTATTATCTTCTATACTATTTATAAAGAGATAACTTCAATAGACAACGACAAGGCTTATAGGTAAACCAAAAACACGAAACGCGTGCGCGATGTAATTGGGCACAGCGCCATCTATTGGTTCATATCTAAATTACGGTCCCGAAGCGAAGTGAGAACGGGCCACTAGTAAATAAATATGTAAGGATTAATTTTAAGTAAGGATTACTAGCCAGTAATCTTTACGTATTCATAGCCTTAGTATTGAAACCAGGCGGTTTTAACATGTTTTTCTTTTACTAAGGGCCCTAAAGCGACCTTTGAACGCGTAATCAGGCTAATGATGTTATTCTTGGGGCCCTTGAGTTTCCGCGTTTCACGTAATTCGTACACGTAACGTTACGCAGTACGTAACGCAGTTCATTCAATACGTTGGTCATTAAGTAATTGAATTTGGTGATTGTACCGTGTTTATTATGTTTGGCTTGTTATGTTACTTAAGTCACTCTCATTTTAGCGTGCGATTTCAGGTTAGGACCAAAAATGACACTCTGGAACCCGGAGAACGCCTGTCTGTGGGAGAGCCACGCTTTGCCATGAATGGGCTGGTTTGACAGGAGTGATACCACGGGCTCACAGAAGACCGGCGTGAAGCAGCGCCTGCGGTGTTTCGTAAAGTGAGTGAAGTTACCGCAGGATGAATTAGGGGAAAGGAGATTAACTCGCGGTGGATTGTCTATGGGCAGTGACAATCGCTTACCATTAGTTGACCCGCCTGTACATCAACCTATCATTTTTTTTTGTGACAGTTGGCAGACGAGCAGACGGTGCAGTTGGCAGACGAGCAGTCGAATCACCTAATCCGGGCCTCCTGTACCCTCACTCATTTGGCAAAATACAGTGCAGGCACTGCTTCACGCCGTCTTCAGTGAGGTGGTATATCCGATCAAGTTGGCATTCATGTTGAAGCGTGGTTCTCCCATGATTAAACAGATAAATCGTCAACTGTACGAAAAAAAATGCCACAACCATCAGTATGAATTTAAAATTCGAGCGTATGATACTCATTATTGTTAAGTGTTTTTGTGCTTTTAAATAATAATCATGAGATATACATTTGGGAATGATATTATAATAATTAAAGAGCACCAAAATAAATAAAATTCAACATTATCATAATATTAAAATAATGATTATTATTTTATAACGATACTGTGAATTAATTTATCTTCCCTCACAATATTTTAAATACATTTCACCTACTTCATGTTAAACATAATATTGTTTCGAGTGATATTATTGTTTGTTTTGTTTTGTTCATTTATTGAAGATACAAAACTATAATAGCAAAAACATACTACCGAATAACGATAAAACAAAACGTAATAAAATCAACAAATATTACTGAGAAGTCGTTTCAACACAGGACATTGAATTGGATTCTGCTAAAATTACGAACTCAAAAAAGTAAGCCAAGTTGATTTGGTAACAAGAGACAAAATTAATGTTTTTTTTATGAGAGCGGGATAAACGAGTAGACGCTGAAAGTCTAGTCTTTTGGAAGGTGGTGTCGCCAGTTCAATTCCTATATTTGAAGATAAAAAAAAACTGTCAGGTCTGGGTGCTTGTCGTACTTTTGATGCTCCTAGTTTCCACAGTCATTTAAACAAAAAAAAAAACTCTTATAATTTATGACTTGACTCCGTACTAAGTAACAAAATTACTTGTGTTCCAGATATCAGCTAGGAAATACAATTATAATACTGTAATACATATTATAACACCCAGACACCGAATCAACACAAGAAGGTGGGGATTGAAACGACCTTTGGCGTATGAGTAATAATATTTATAAGTAGTAGTAGTAATATTAATTTTAAAACTTGGCTCTTTCACTTCTGTGCTTCTAAAAAAAGCTATTTTTCTACGCCAAAAGTATCGTACAAAAACAAACATCATTAAGGAAAAGGAAGTCTCTATTAGCTTTTTCCTGTCGCGAGGGAAGCTAATAAATACAGGCTTAATGCATGGCAACCATAATATGTACCCTTCGGCTACGATCAGCGATGGAGAGCCTTCAGGTCAATATTTGACCATGGAGGTACGAACGAGGTAAACATAAAGTATCAGCCTATATTATCTCACTGTAGCACTGCATTTTGTCTATGTTTAACTAGTGCGAAGCAGCGCTTGCCATATGTTTCGCCGAGTAGCTGAAGGTGCCGGAGGCCCAAAAGGCAGGTAGCGCTTTTGTGACTCCACTGGTGTTGCTGGTGTCTATGGGTATGGGTATAGATTCGTCATGTCTGTGTCATGATGAATCTATGCAGAATCCTAAAAAGTCTTCGCTGATAGTTGAACAAGAAGACAAGTACTCATACGACTTTTACCTTTCAAAGCGGAATCTTGATAAAAACACAAACAAAATAGGTCGGATTTGATCAAACGACCGAGAGACATCAGCTCGATCAGACATCGCCCAGCCAAATGTGTTTTGTTTATTTGATAAATCGTACCAAGACACGGCTATTGGTCCAGTGTAGAGATGTCACAGCTTCGATCAGAGAAACCGTGAATTTTTTCTTTCCTTTTCTTTATTCGGCCTCGATGGCGCAGTGGCTAAGGTGTTTGCCTGAAGCGTGACAGGTTCCGGGTTCGATTTCCAGCCAAGTCAATTTAGGAAACTACAATTTCTAAGTTTTCTTGGGTGTGGGTGTTCTGTGTTGCGGCCCCCAGTTAATTATCGTCATCTGGTACTCATAGTGCCTGCACTATGAGTACCAGAGGACTGGTCTCAAACTAGGGCAACCCCTGGGTTGCCCTAGTTTGAGACCAGGTTGATTGGTGTGATTGTCTTGCGCATTAATTATTTATTTATCTATACTATTTATAAAGAGGCAAAAATCATAGACATCGACCAAACCAAAAATCGAAATACTAGCACGTTGCAATAGAGACGCCTGTAGTACGGTGGCCAGCACATCAAGTTACTACAATCTGTCAAATTTCTTCAATCGAACCTCACTTTTATGTCAAACGTGTTTGGTTCAATATCAACTGAGGAAATTTGACAGATTGTAGTAACTTGATGTGCTGGCCACTGTACAATTAAAGTACTATAACCATTGTTATTTACGAGTATCTATGTAAAGCATACTTCATTTGTGCAATCGGTTCTACATTTGTGTCAACAAATTGAAATCCAATTTCAAAGTAATTTATAAATCGCTCTCCATAGTTATTGTCTTACATTTCAAACGTCATTACATTACCTAAATGAAGAATCAATTGGACCGATTTGAAGGGCTGTAATTGAATTTATTATGCAGGGACAAGTATGCGTACGAAATTAGGACCAGATGTGGAGATAGGCAGATAAAAACCGTAAGTACCTATGTGAAAAAAATATTGTTAAATACTAAAGAAATAATAAAATAAATAGTATAAGTATAGTACTAAAGAAATAGTATAAGTGACTGTCACAAAAATAATGGGTGAGCGAAATTAAAAAAAAAGCTTTGGCGAGCTTTTGGATAGTATTCGATAGTGTTTTTAAAACCAAATGATGTGCAGACACAAGTTGTTAAAACAAGTGTTTAGATAAAGTAGTGTATGGACACTACTTTGTCTAAACACTTGTTTTAATCTATAACGTCGTAGGGCCTAGACAGAAGACACAATGGAAAAACAATTGTTTTATGCCTTTTAAAAGGATTTTGGGGTTTTACGACGTTATATTAAAAAATCAACGGGAAACACTTTTACTTCTTTAATAGGTTTCTTTTAAAATGTAATTAAAGGAAGATTTATTACCGTAACAAAATTATCTCTCGAAATACCCATTAAGGCTTGTACATGCGCGGATTGGGCACTTTTGTGTATGTTTAAACTTGGTAAATTGTTAAGAACGATACCTAAAAAAATATATGTTATAGACTGGATTTCGATCTTGAATTTCTGACGAGGATTTTTATTCAATGTTTATAGTTCATTAGGAAAAAAATATAACGTAAACATCGATTTTATGCAAAATATTGGATAAACTACGAAACTAAACAGTTCAGATGACTGATTTTTTTATATATAATACAATACAATGTACACTACAATCCCTGACGAGGAATTCTTGTTTCTTGGTTTTATAATTTTTTAATTAATAATATTCTGTTTTTTGATATACGCGAGCGTGAGTACTGTCTATGCTCAAGGCCGTTAGCGCATGTACAAGCCTTAAATAGTAAAATTAAAAATTAACGCGGGCAACGTTTCGTAGCACAGCTCTCGTAGCTTGCCTTTCCGATCTCGTAGCACATGCCACCGCTCGCTACGAGCACTACGAGCCTCGTAGCAGCCAGGCGCACGCGCGCCGGCGTAATAGGTGATTTATGGCTTGTAATACAGTTACTGTTGGGGTTATGAACTGGGTTAAAAGATCAATCGCTTATGGTGTTCATTTTTGGTGCTGGTATATTGCGACATACAACGCCTCACCTCATAAATATATTGACCTGACTCCATACTTAGTTGCTCAAGCACTTGTGTTAGAGATATCAGACAACAGAAGAAACACAAATATTATAATACTTAAATACATACATTACACCCAGACACTGACAAACACTTGTGTTGTTCAACAATTTTGCACTTCTATACATAACCGTCGTAAGACCCAAAAGACTTTTAAGAGGCATAAAGCAATTGATTTCCCATTGTGTCTGCTGGCATCATATTGACATTTTCCGGGAATCAAATAACTGTAGTGCAATTATAAAGGTTTGATATTTTACAATACGCAATCGTTTTTTTAAGAAAACGCAATCCAAAGTGTTTTGAATTTTGTTTGTGTTGTACAAGAATCAAACAAAAAAAAGGAAATTGAAGTTAACTTGATTAAATCAAAGATATTTTCAACAAGCAAAGCAAACCATAAACAATATTAAAACTAGATTAGGTCTATCAAAAATAGTTAAAACATATAAAACAAAGAATATAAAAGGAGCCTGGTCCAGCCATCCTCTAAGTTAGTCTAATCCTTACAAACGAGCTGATTACACTCCTAGCATATTCACTACCATGTTTGGTCCCTGTTTATTAATAGCCCTAATCCCGGCCTCTCATAAACACCATAACGCCATAGCTCACGCGGCGTCTGCCATACATCTTGGGGTTTGGTAAATACACTTACTTCGACACCGTAAATTAGCCGACTTGGCTAAATTAACTGAATGGGCGGTTGTGGCCATCGTCCGCAATAACTAGCGCTAGTGATAAAGTTTAAAACATTCAATTAAATAGTTAAAGTATATAGTCTGCCGCAAGAAAGTGTAGTTATGACCTTGAGTGCGGAGAAACCAATTTTAATAGAAAGTCTTCTTTGTTACAAGTGCGCAAAATAACGGTCATCGCTATTCTTTCGTCAGCTATATCAGCCTGTAGTACACCGTTAAAAATTGAGTAGATTTCTTTTTAAGATATAGGTGGCAGACGATTCAAGTCAAGTTTAAGTAGATAGTTAATTCGTCATAGTACAGGGATTGCCCTAGTTTGAGACCAGGTTGATTGATGTGATTGTCTTGCGCATTTATGTATTTTATTTTATTAGAGTCACCGACATAGCCCACCGAATTAGCAAAATGAAGTGGCAGTGGGCTGGTCACATTAGCCGCAGAGCTGACAACCGTTGGAGCCGTAAAGTCCTTAAGTGGAGACCGCAACTCGGTAAGCGTAGTGTTGGCCTGCGACAAGATGGGATGATGACATTCGAAGGCTGGCTGGTGTGGGCTGGATGAGAGTGGCCGAAAATCGGAAGCGGTGGCGTGCATTAGGGGAGACCTATGTCCAGCAGTAGGACGAGTGTGGGTTGCTGATGATGATTTTATTATTTGTATTCTATAGACGCTAGCCATCTCACCCAGTGGCCTTAACTGCCAAAATTAACCAAACGGATAGTTAATATCAAAGTTATCGGGGCAAGTTTGACGCGCTATTACAGCTGCGATAATCTTCACGGCTAATAGTCGCACAAAGACATGAGTTATACGCCGTACGTACGGCAAATTGGTTCGGCCCGGCGACAATTTGATGGCAATTTGCCGTTATTACAGTGCCGTCTTGTGTTGTCGTAAATTTGTGGATGGATCGGCCGCGTGTGGTGGCGGAGAGCGGAAAAAATGTGCAGCTAAAAAATTAAAAGTTTCGAGAAATTGTGGACCTCATTCTATTGCTTTAAAAAAGCAAAATATGAGCCTATGTACTGTCCCACTGCAATAACAACATAGAAAGACTACGCAACATAGACCATTGATTTACACAAACAAAAGAAAAAAAAAATATACAAACTACTTATGACAGTTAATAACACTACCGGTACGGTTTATTCTTTCCTCTACCTAAAGGTCGTCTTTAAAGAATCGCTACAAGCGGTAAGACCGCCTTATTATACTGTTTATCGCTGTTGTTTCACTCATGTATTCTATTTTTGTGCCATAAAGAATATCTATCTACCTATAAAAACAAAAAGAAAACAAAACACATTAGTTATCTTAATCAGTTTGTTTCATAGTGAATAGTTGTGTCAGCTGCAATAAGTACTTGTGTCCACTTCTAAGCAACTTGTGTCCACTACCAAAGCAACTTGTGCCCACTACCTAAGCAACTTGTGTCCACTTTTTCTAAACCGCTTCTCTCTCAAGCCTTGCTCTGCGTCGTGTGACACCGGACAGGCAGTATCTAGCAGTTATCGTCACAATAAACCGTTGTTTTCATACATCCGTCCATTAGGGGTTCGATGCGCGCTCGCTTAACCTAATTGTTGGTGGAGTGCTGTCGTATATTTGCTAAAGTGTTTATGACTAACCCTAGATACACCGATGTGTCGCTGCAAATGACGGATCTATTTGCAAAAGAGCGCTTATCGGCATTTTAAGAATTTAAAACCAATAAATTGACTATCGATTAGTCGATTAGAGTAAAAAATAATACCTACTACATTTTGTTTTTAATTTCATTGGGATATTCGAATTATTCGATGACGAATGACAGGGTCCCAGATAACCTGGGAATAGGGCAGGCAAATGATGATGATGATTCGAATTATTTAAAATATATGTGGCTGTTAACTTAATTACTAATGACAGTGCTGTCGGGATCACTTTTTAATGTTTTCAGCATGGAATGGTACAGGATGTATCTGTGAACATTTACAACACATCCACACATCAAAGTGTACAAAACTGTCAAATTTCTTCAATCGACTCTCATCTTACCGTCATATACATTACGAGTGTGTTGAATATCAATTGAGGAGATTTGACAGGTTGTAGTAACCCGATGTGTGGCTGACTGTATTTAGAAAAGCATACGCATGTACTTCCAATTTACTTTGACTTTAGCTTCCAATACCATCGTCATTTCATGTTTATAGCTTCATACAACCGACTGAAGTACCGACAATAAAAGTTATAAAATAGAAAAGGGACCGCAGCTTGTACGAGCCTGAGGGATGAGATGCTCAGAGAGATATAAGTTTAAATCTAGGATGGATAGCGGGATGTTAGAGATAAAGGCAATGCGGCGGTTTGCTGATCGATGTTTTACAAAATACAAATATCTAAATTTCAATCGTTGGAGAGCCATATTTTGGCATGAATGGGCTGGCATGCTCGGAGTAATAACTACCAATTTTTGTTGGTACTTTTTATGTACCAATAGTCGACATAATTATTATGGATATGTTAACAAAAAAAATATTTATTTAGTTTCTTATATTAGAAGTTAGAGGGGGAGTAGAGAGGGACACATTTTACCTCTTTGAGAGTGTTACTTAGACAAACTATTCAGTTTAGAATATAATGATTTGGAAACGATACTACAATATCTTGTTTAATAAAAGACTTATACATTAATACCCCAACTCTATAGTATCTGGAACCTTCAAGATATTCTATTGTATGTCTTTTTACTTTTGCATGAAAGTCAAAACTGGAATTAACGCGACGTTTATTTTTAAGTACATAGTATGTACTAACTGCTTGATGTTTCGGCTACGTTGCAGCAGCCGTGGTCCCAAGTGGACTATATCTTAATGCGGTTCACAAAATACCTTTACTTACCAGGTTTTCCGCCGAGGCTATATCTATCTATGATCATAGCATTATGTTCTGGTAACCTTTTGTGCAATAAAAAATATCTATCTATTTATACTTTCGAATAAAAATGGCTATGACTTTCGGAAGGACAGACAGACAGACAGACAGACAGACAGACAGACAGACAGACAGACAGACAGACAGACAGAGTTACTTTCGCATTTATAATATTAGTATGGATATATGTGGCTGTTAACTTAATGTGCTGGCGGGATCACTTTTTAATGTTTTCAGCATGGAATGGTACAGGATGTATCTGTGAACATTTACAACACATCCACACATCAAAGTGTACAAAACTGTAAAATTTCTTCAATCGACTCTCATCTTACCGTCATATACATTACGAGTGTGTTGAATATCAATTGAGGAGATTTGACAGGTTGTAGTAACCCGATGTGTGGCTGACTGTATTTAGAAAAGCATACGCATGTACTTCCAATTTACTTTGACTTTAGCTTCCAATACCATCGTCATTTCATGTTTATAGCTTCATACAACCGACTGAAGTACCGACAATAAAAGTTATAAAATAGAAAAGGGACCGCAGCGTGTACGAGCCTGAGGGATGAGATGCTCAGAGAGATATAAGTTTAAATCTAGGATGGATAGCGGGATGTTAGAGATAAAGACAATGCGGCGGTTTGCTGATCGATGTTTTACAAAATACAAATATCTAAATTGCAATCGTTGGAGAGCCATATTTTGGCATGAATGGGCTGGCATGCTCGGAGTAATAACTACCAATTTTTGTTGGTACTTTTTATGTATCACCAATAGTCGACATAATTATTATTATGGATATGTTAACAAAAAAATATTTATTTAGTTTCTTATATTAGAAGTAAGAGGGGGAGGGGAAAGGGACACAATTTACATCTTTGGAAGTGTTTCTCAGACAAACTATGCAGTTAAGAAAATAAGATTTGGAAACGATACTTCAATATCTTGTTTTATAAAAGAATTATACATTAATACCCCACCTTTATATTATCTGGAACCTTCAAGATTATTCTATTGTATGTCTTTTTACTTTTGCATGAAAGTCAAAACTGGAATTAACGCGACGTTATTTTTAAGTACAAGTATGTAGTAACTGCTTGATGTTTCGGCTACGTTGCAGCAGCCGTGGTCCCAAGTGAACTATTATGTCTTAATGCGGTTCACAAAATACCTCTACTTACCAGGTTTTCCGCAGAGGCTATATCTATCTATGATCATAGCATTATGTTCTGGTAACCTTTTGTGCAATAAAAATTAATATCCTATCTATTTATACTTTCGAATAAAAATGGCTATGACATTTCGGAAGGATAGACAGACAAGATGAATCTAAGTTCGGTTCGGTTTTTTGCCATTTGGCTATGGAATTCAAAAAGCGAATGTTGCTGTCTGTGCTTTTATAAATAGTTTTTTTTTATATTTCTGCGTCGCATTATAACTATAAAATGTTAAACGGCATTAATCATGTACCAACCAGTTTTTGTGTGACCACGGCTGCTGCAACGTAGCCGAAACGCCAAGCAGTAAGTACAATACAATGTACTTAACAATAAACGACGCGTTAATTCCCGTTTTAATGTTTTGCATATAAACGACTCAAATACCATTTTGCATGAACCAGTGTCATGTTTCCACGAATACAGTAATAGAGTAAAATGTATTTAGACCCATTTCAAAGTCATATCGTGAGACACTTGTTTATTTATTTTGTGTGAATGGTACATTTTCCTTTCCTCTTACAATTTTGAAAAGGGTTTAATTGTTAAACACGTAAATAATTAAGGGTTCGCAAATTATTCAAGAAGCCGCAGAAACCTTTGCTTGGTCCGTTAAAACGCTGGAAGAATTAAAAAGGTTTGTCTCGTCTGACCACTGGGCTTAACAAATATTCGTATTAGGGATACAAAAAATCACGATTGTACTAGAAAAATAAAGGCTACTTTACCTAGTGCCCTTGAATTAACACCGCAGTTATTTTTGTATGTGATAGGTACCAGACGAGCAGACGTATTGCCAGATGGCAAGCCATTGCCGCTGCTTATAGACATCCACAGCACCAGTGGAGCCACAAGTAAGCTGTCAACATTTGAACCCCATATCTTGATATGTCGTTTACCGCCTTTGCCATGGTGAGTGCTCCGAGGAGTTGTTCGAACAACATCTCTCCGCAGTGCCAGAGAATCTAGGCGACCAGTGAGATTCTCTAGGTGATTTCTTCTAGGATGGTTTTTATACAATAATTTTTATACGTAATAGCAGATTCAATAAAACAATTATTTTACATTTTGACATTAAACACAAACTTTTTCATCGCCTCCAACCTCTTACATCGCAGCATATTACAACGTAAACCCCCTTATTTACCCTTAACTGCATATTTAGCGCAACAAGTCTCCAAGCCAATTTCAGCCTAAGCTTGTATCTCGCGCAATATTCCAGAGATATTATTTTAATATCGGCTCGGACGGACGCCATCTTGGCTAAATGTCGCTTTAAAGCGCTCGGTTTGCTCGCTCAGCTCAGAGAAAACTAGCTCTAGTCTAAGTGTTTTGAAGATAGGAATATTTTGAAGTGTGTATTAACTATTTTTTAGTCGTCGTCCGCCACCTGTGACATAGAAAAAAATCCACGAAGACGTAGTCACAACAAACAAAGTCAAGAAATTAGGTATCAACTTCTTCATTTTCATTAACATCTTTACCATTTACAAAACAAACTCATCTCATATCCATTAGCTACAAACAAAATTCAAAACCGAATGTCCAAAACTAGCCTCAGCGAAATAAACCAGCCAAGATTATCCCATCCATTGACATTTGGCCAAAACAGTGCAGACGTCCCGTGATGAGGGTTGGGCGGCCATTAAAAGTTAGATTAGTGACAAATTTCCAATGGATTTTGAATAATATCCAAGTTTACTATCTCTTCCGGAGGTTCCGATTGTAGGTCTGAGTAATTGGGACGGGTGCCTTTGATTTGGCAGACTTTTACTTGGCTTTGGTGGTTTTGTTCGATGAAACTATTTCTGATTCGGATTTCTAAATGCTATTTTTGTCATTGATGTTGACGAACGACGGCTGACGCGACCTCGTTTTATATTGTTTATGTTTTTACTAACAGCCCGGTGGTTTAAGTACCGGACCATGATCTTGGGCTCCCGGGTTTGATTCCCGGATCGGGTCGGTTCATGCCCTTAAAATGGGCGAAGTTCACGAATAGGCAAATAAGGATGATGAGTGATAAATGTAACAAACAGATACAGGCGAAAATCTATTTCACAGTTTTATTATTTAAAGCCACCTAAACTTAACGGTTAGAGTAAAGACACAATAATATTTTGTGGCATGCTTTTAATTTCATTACGTCAAATAATATAAAAGATACATGTTTTATTTATTTATGTAGTTCAGCTATTTAATTTAAACCTGTCACCGCCTGGATCAGCCGGGGATCGAACCTGGGTTGTCGGCGCTGCGGTCGGCCCAAGATAAATAACGACGTGCTGGTTGGCATAAATAACGCTTCGACTGAACATTTTAAACAAACGGAATTTGGTTTTCTCTCTACTACTATAGTACTGCTGTAACAATAGTTTAGCTGCTACCAGGTCAAATGATCTATCGTTGAAAGTAAGATCGATACCAAGTATATAGATAGTTCTTCCAGACATACAGGGTGTATCTGTGAACATTTACATCCCTTTAACCACACCTAAGTATCAACATTTTCGTTTCTACGACTTTTAGAAGTTTGAGCAAACGGATCACCTGGATGGTTAGCGATTGCCGCCGCCCATGACACCTGCAACACCTGAAGAGTCACAAGTGCGCTGCCAACTTTTAACCCCCTTTCCCCTAATTGTCCTCCAGTACCTAATGGACAAAAGACGTAAGTGACGGATATAGTTTATCGATATAGCATGTTGACGTGGAAATGGGCTGGCCATATCTGTCGAAGAACTGACAACCGTTGGGGTAGAAAAGTTCTTGAGTGGAGACCGCGACTCGGAAAACGTAGTGTAGGACGGCCTCCGGCTAGATGGAGTGACGATCTGCGTAAAGCCGTTGGTATAGATTGGATGCGGCTCGCCGAAGACAAGGTGAAATGGCGAAGATTGGGGGAGACCTATGTCCAGCAGTGGACTGAGACAGGCTGATGATGATGATGACCTGATGGTAATTGCTTGCTTACCATCAGGGGCATCAGGTAATTTATCTGTTCATCGAAAGTTATCACATAGTAAAGAAATCTGAGTATCCACTCAGATCGCTGGTACCCCACAAATAAAATCATTCACGCAACCTCCAATGGCCCTTAAAATGGGCGAAGTTCAATAATACTTGGTAAACAACCAGCTACAGCCGTTACCGGTTGAGAAATAGCTGAAGTTTTATTAAAAACAGCGACAATTGCCCTCCGAGGGGCCACAAATGCCTGTACTTTGATTTTTGACACTCGACGCAAAAAGTGACGGGGAGTTATAACACAAGTTATATTGTATTGTCTGTCTGTCTGTTTGTTTTAGATCGTTGCTGTTTAACAAATAAAATTAAACTCGATTAAGGAGATGCAATTGTCAAGATCACCATTTTTTCCATTGCCATACGTGTCTCTTTATCAACTTGACATTGGCAGAATGGACAGCGTTTGCTAGAAGACGCATAGCAGCCATAAAAAATAATAAAATGATAACTTATAATGTGTGTCTATTTAACTGTAATGTATGTGGCATCGTCTACTTACCAAGTCTCCATAGTATCTCTACCTTAGCTCTTATAGTTTCAGTAAAAAAAATATGAGTAACAATTACAAACTGTATAATATTTTCGTAAAATGACTTTTACAAAAACAAATATAATTTTTAAAATACAAAAACTACTCTACTCTCAAATTGTACATTTTCAAGATGTATCAGTTTTCACAGGACGAACACAGAATAATGTGCTTAAAAATTACCGTCGCGTTCACTCCATTTATGTCAAAAGCTCACTTTTCTCTTAATTTCTTAGTTACGCAACCCTAAAAACGAATTTTACAAAATCAATTTCTTTAAAATCTAGATAATTCCACACCAAGATCCTAATTTATATCGAACTCATAAAATTTTTAAGTAGGTTCGAGATCGTTCGCGATTCGTTTGGGTATTAAATGGAAAACTCAAGTGGCGATTATTTTTTATTGGTGACACTAGGTTATGGCCGCGGCTCCGCTCGGATAGCCGCGCAATGAATAGACGTTGTAAAATTTTAGAGGGGGCAGATTAAGAGCGTTTTACAGCAATAAATGATGAAATAAACGTTAGTGTAGTGTGGGGTCGTTTGCAAGGCAGTTTTAAAGAGAAAATTGAATTTCTGTTCTATTATGGATTAGGTCAAAAAGGTCACTTACACATACAGATTAACATAACAAAGTATCAAGTCATGGAGTGCCCTTCCAGTTCAAGTGTTCCGTCCATCTTACAATCCTGGGTTTTCTACGGCATCTCAGCAGGCCTTCAGTGTGAGAGTAACAGACTCAATGGACACTTTGTCCGTTCTTTTGTGCCTGTCAATCTCATAATTGGATCTCACGGCCGCTTACCATCAGGCGCAGTGAGGTCATCTTGATTTTCCTCAATATATGAAAAAAATACTATGACAGTCGAAACTAGTGCGACAACATTAATAAGTACAGTCAACAGCAAACGTAGATGATCAAAATCAAAAACTCTATCACTATTGAGCGGATTTCGCGTCATAACTTTATGAATCACTTTGAGGCTATACAGAGTTTACGTCAGAACTGTATGAATTTGACACCATACAGTTCTGACGCAAACTCCGCTCAATATTGAGTATAGAGTTTTTAATTTTGATCATCTTCTTTTTCTGTTGACTGTACCTACTTTACTCTGACTATGATGCAAGTAGTAGGTCAGTATACAGGCTAATACTTTTAATTTAATTTTCACCAAATCATCGGTCCATCTTGCATATACATGAACAGTAGCGCTACCATGAGTTGGCATCGAAAAGTAACATAACGTTACTACAGTCGATAGCGAGTAAACGGGCGTCGAATAGATTTCGATTGAACACGTACGTAATTTTTCGATACCTACCGTCAAATTTGTGACTCGTGGTATTTCCATAGAGTTTGAAATACTATCCTCGCTATCGAAAACTATCGCTTTGTCTCTTTCATTGTGATGCATTTGACAGAGACAGAGCAATAGTTTACGTTATGCCAGTTTTCGATGTCAACTTGTAGCCTAACTTTACTCGCTAGCGAATACATTTCGATAGGTTTCTATTTGACAACTCATACTGTATTTTAGTTTCTTAAGTGACCGCTAGAGGCGCTGTACACTTTTTCATAGTTTTTTTTACGCAGACGCTAGCGAGTTCGGTCACTGTAAACTCATGGTAGCGCTACAGAAACCCGGATACTGACTTAAATAACACTTCTTATTGTATCCCCCATTCCCTTATTCATGCTAATTGAAGATTCCACTAAGAAGCCGTTAGCGCTATTAATATCGCGACAAATTTAATAATAGGCCCGAATTAATTCTAAGGCCCGCAATTAAAGTCCAAGGTGTCAGCGGTAATTGAGCAGTTTTCATTAGGCGCGCTAATGGCTGCTCGTTGCCGTTATGAAGAGGTGTTCTTTCAATTTTGGTGTCAATGAGCTTAGGTAATTACTGTGGGAGAGCCACGCTTCGGTGTGAGCCGGTTTGACCGGGGTAGTAAAAACACTACGGGCATATGGTTATCGGACGTTCGTTTGGAGAAAGGCATTTTTCATTAACGGGAATGCCTAATTGTAGCTATGAAGATTACTCCGGGAGAGCCAGGCTTCGGCATGAGTGGGCCGGTATGACCAGTATCGTCACACGAATACCATTACCTTACAGAAGCGGCGTAAAGCAGCGCCTGCGCTGTGTTTCGCTGAGCCTCCTATTAGGGAATCCGTTCAGCACGTTTGCCAATTATTACATGGCTTTAAGACGAAAATCAAGCAATTTCCGTCGTTTGTAGTGCGGCCATCAAATGATATTATTAATTTTAAATTGGTTTAGAAATTTTTCACCAGGACTTGACGAAACTATGCTTTTAAATAATCTTGGGCTATGAGACAATCCTTAACATTTCAAGGAACCACAAACTTGGACACATACATAATGTAGTGGCGAAGCTACGATTACCTGGGTATGGGCGAACATAGACACCACAACCCCAGACTCAGGCAAAGCATCTGTTTCATAAAATAATATTTGTATTGGTGCGGGATTGAACTCGACCAGAGATCCTTGTGTCTCAACGGCCTAAGCCATTGCACTATCGTCAAAACACGTATATTTCGGCTTCAAAATGGATTGTCCACACATAACACACAATCAGATAGACAAACATTATCAGACACACAAAACCTTTTATTTTATTGTAAAACTCCTTTAAACTTCACGATAGTTGTCGCCAAATAAACGTTCACGAAATGACAGGACGCACTTAAATATTACATCAAAACTTCACAAACTACTTCGCCAAAAGTTTACAGACAAACAATTTTCCAGTTGATCATAAAAACGCACCATCCCCCCTCTTCTGTCCCCCCTCCCGTCCCCCTAACTTCCTAGATTTAAACTATAGCGGGGAGAAATAAATTAAGAAGTTTTTAAAGTGACTATGGTTTGAAGATGTTACCGGTAAGTTAAAAGTTAGACTTTAAGACTAGCCTAGTCAAAACGCCGCATATATTGATTGAGGCGAGTATGAATAAGAATAAGAAACATTTATATGCATAACACAAGACAAACTACATTACATAAAAAAACAATACGAAGCACTGAGACGTGAATTAATTAAAAATACAACAAACCTGCAGAAATAATTAAAAAAAAACCCATAACCAAGAAACAAAAATAAAAGAAAACACCTATCATGTCGGGAAGTCATTCCGTACCCTGGTGTGCTGCTGTGTTCAGCAAAAGGAACTCACTCAGCTCTAGCCATGGCTTGAGGTAGGCGTACCTTTAGGTCATGGCGTTAGTTTTATGCGAGTCGTTATTTCACGGGCGATATAAATACATAATTATATATCACGGTGTTTGCAGTTTCAGAAAGTTTAACAAAACACTAGTTAATTAATAATTTGACCGCAGCTATAAGATTTTCTTTAAGCAACGGTGAAACGAAAAACAGTGTCTCAATTGGAGTTTCTACTTTACTGAGATGCCGCGCTACCAATGGTTTTGGATTGGTCCAATAGCGATATAGTGACCCTGCCTCATACGCCAAAGGTTCGATTCCCGATCAGGACAAGAAATGGTGAACTTTTTTATGTGATAGTGGCAAATGAGTAGACGGATCACTTGATGGAAAGCACTTGCAGCTGTCCATGAATAATTTTGTTCTACATATAACTGAGGTCGTTGGTCTAGTGGTTCAAGAACCGGGCTGTGATCTCGGAGTCCTGGGTTCGAGTGAAAATATACCTAATCCGATCATAGTTGAGATGAGTTTATTTTTATGATGGAGGCCTTTGCCCTGCCTGCAGTGGGGCAGTGTAAAAAAAAAAAGTAAAGTATCAGCCTATATACTGTCCCACTGCAGGGCAAAGGCCTCCATCATAGAAATCAAGTTATCACTACTATGATAGGATTAGGCTTACCACGCTTGCCTAATGCGGATTGGTGATCACGAACCCGAGCTATGTTGGAAAAATTCGAAACATAGGTACCTACTTTTTGCTCGACCCGGGAATCGAACCCAGGACCACGAGATCACGATCACCCCTGCCTGCAGTGGGGCAGTGTATAGGCTGATAATATACTATTTTTAGTTCTATAGTATTATAATAAAAACTTGATGAGTTAAGTAGACATGCAACGGCTATCCATACCAATAATGTTTCAATAACACAGGACTTAAAAAGTTAACCTCGAAGTTTACAAGTAGAAAGTTTGGTTCCACCGCGCCGTATAGGAGCCGTGACAAAGTGCTGTAGCTCTTACGACGAAAATTAGTGCTTGCTATAAAATCAAAAGCCGACGAGCTAGCACTTACACCGAAATGAAAAGTATAAAATACCACTCCGCCATCTTGGATGGCCAGCCATATTGGATTTAGAATCATGTTACATTTTGATATTGTCATGACGTGCTGTCATCCTAACTTAAGGTGTATACTAAAAATTCAGATATCTACTTCAAACTTACACTAGCAAGATTACAAGTTTAAGATAAAAAAAATCCAACTACAGTTTATTTTTTGATAAATAAATCATTTCATCCTCATATATGTGGGCAACATCTATTTCTTTTCTCATTTCCTCATCACTCTACAAATGTATCTAAAAAACGTAATTGACCAGAACCAATGTCTGACGTTTCAATAGCAAAGAAATACGTTCAGAAATGAAAAGTAGTGTTGTCATTTGACAACAAACTATCGATAGTTTATCGATATTTGATATTAGATCGGTATAATCGATAGCTCACTATCAGGTATTCCTTTTTTGGAGCCACAAATTTGTTGGTGATATTGGGCCTCTGGTGCCCTTACTCACACAAGAGTAATTAGTTTCTGTAAGGCAGTGGCATCACACCGGTCCAATTAAGCCTTAAATGTTGCGCTTATCAATTATTTTATCATGATTAATTTTCTATATCATTAATTTAGTCAAAATAATAAAATACCTACTAGCTACTATTTTAACTATCGATACCAAAAATAACACTCGATGGGATAGCTCTCGATACTTTTCACTTTGTCTGAACCGTGATTGGTGATTTTACGAATATGTTAATAAGTTAATTGGTTTTTATACATTTTCAATAAATAAATCATATATCCAACTCTTTTATGCTTTGCCATATCTTAAAACCAAGCTTTTTCTATCTATAATATCGGCAGGATTGTCTGTTTCGAATGAAAACTATCGATAGCTCGGCAACACTAGCTACTAACTAAAACGAATGGAATAAAAGCTGAAAGCAAAAACGTTCGTCTACAGGATTGACGGCGGTTGGAGGCGTCGACGGCAGACGCCGGAAAAATATTTGACGGAAATGTTTTTGCACTGGGATGTGTTGAGAAAATCATTTTAAATGTCCAGTGGGACTTAGAAGGCATAGTAGAGACTAAACTGAGAATACGTTCCGTTATTCAAAACTGAGCGTCAAAACTCAAAATTGTCACATTTTGTGGAGAGATCCCGATTTGCAAAAAAGGACCCATTCTTGAAATCATGAGCCGGTTGGGCGTGCCTCCCGTCTCAAGTGATACGACGATTATGGTCAGTTTACTCAAGACGCTCAGCTTCAAAATGCTAAGTGGATAATAACCGCCTTTTATGCAATTAGTTAATGTATGAGATGTTTTGGATAGTATCTAGCTATCTATGTAATACTATAGATATTTTTTTTTATGACATAGATAGCAGACGGGCAGGCGGATCACCTGATGTTAAGCAATTGCCGCCGCCCATGGACACTTGCAACACCAGTGGAGTTACAAGTGCGCTGCCAACCTTTTATCCCCTTCCCCCGGGTGGGCCTCCGGTACCCTCACTCACTCGGCGAAACACAGCACAGGGGCTGCTTCACGCCGGTTTTCTGTGAGGCAGTGGTATCACTCCGGTCGAGCCGGGCCATTCATGCCGAAGCGTGGTTCTTCCACGGTTCCGAAGCGTGGCTCTCCACACACATATAAAGGTACTAGCTTATGCCTGCGACTTCGTTTCGCGTGGACTTCAGGTTCGTCCCTCGTCCCTCGTTCGAACCTCAAAAATTGTAGCCTATGTGTTATTCTGATGTATAAGCTATATTGTGGTAAAGTATCATTCAAATCCATTCTGTAGTTTTTACGTGAAAGATTAACAAACATCCATACATCCATACTTACAAACTTTCGCCTTTATAATAGTAGTAGGATTAGAAGCGTGGCTCTCCACACACATAATAGGTATAGCAACTATAGATAGATAGATCGGGATCGCATTCGGTGTAAACGCGCCCTCTCTCGACGTAGCCAGTAATCGCAGACAACGAGCTAAGTTTATTGAAATTCTTGTGAACGATCTTCGTACATTGGCACTTGATCGAGTCACGAGCCAAACTAGGTGATAATGACGGGAAAATAGTGTATAAGTTGTTCGTTGAACGTCCTTTGGCTTACTGCTAACTTAAGCAATTAGTATGGTACCTATCAATTTGTTTGTAACACGTCAATAGATAATACACGTTTTATTTAATATTACTTGCATAACAAATGTATACAGCCTGGGAGGCAATTCTCGTGTATTTAAGTCTAATTTAGAGATTTCATTAAGTCGTCCAAATAAATCTTTAATTCAAATTCAATGTCCAGTGCACAAAAATTACCCCCCTGGAGTTTAAGTTGAAGTGCGACTTACTGGTCACTGCGCCGCAAAGGAAAAAAAACAATAGCTTTAAAGAGTTACATTATGACCTAAAAGTATACATGTACAATTGTACAGACAGCCTCACATCGGGTTACCACAACCTGTCAAATTTCCTTAATTGATATTCAACCTTATGTATATGACAGTAAGATGAGAGTGGATTGAAGTAATTTGACAGTTTTGTATACTTTGATGTGTGGCTGTACGTGTACATACACATAGCTACACAAACATGGGGAACCCGCAGACTTTTGTTCTTCCTAGTTCATCCGGCTGGTTCCTCCATTTAGTCAAAGTCATATCTTTATTGCATCATGTGGTTACAAAAAATCTTAAAATAATCAGGTTTATTTAAGGTTCAGATAGCAGTTAGCTTCAAAGCATTACCAGACTAATCAAATCCTGTAGGTACGAGTACTTTGGTCAAAACCAAAAAAGTTGTAACAATCTTCATAACAAGTGAATGAGTGTTTAAGCGTAATTTTTAATAAACAGCAATAAATAAAAGTTAATCAAACAAACTTCCAAAAGCGCGACAAAAAATTCAAAAGGATGATTGCCAACTTATAAAAAAGGGAAATACCGCAAGAAAAGAGGCGAGGAAACTTGGAAGTTGGAAATGTTTTAATTTGGGCGAGAACTTTTTGAAACGTTGAAATTTTCTGCCCTTAATAATCGTCCATCTAATCAACGAAAATTATTACCTACTTCTTTATAAATCGGGGTAATTAATTGTATAATTATCGAAAAAATCCATAACAAACATTTTTACGACCCGGTAATCGAACCCAGGACTCCGAGTACTCAGACCCGGTACTTTGACCACTTCAGCAATGGGTAGAAATTAACGGATACGTCATATACAAAAAACTGGCGGCGTGAAGTGGTACCGAAGGCCTATAGTCTGTTTCAATTATGATGTCCCTTTGGACATTTCGAAGAACGTAACTCTGCACGTTACGTATACGTAACGTGCGAGATATTTTGTTCGATCTATAGATCGAGGGTTAATGGTTGACAACGCACTTGTAACTCTACTGGTGTTTCAGGTGTCTTTGTGCGGTGGGAATCGCTTAGCATCAGATGATTTGCCTGCTTGTCTGCCACCTATTTGTACACCTACGACTTTCTGTACGAATGGCGCGTTCTTATCCACTGAACTACCATCGCTCTCAACAAGCAGAACAAACTGCTTTAACCAACAAATAAACATGTCAAAGTAAACTTGTAGATATCACTTTAACCCACTTCAGTAACTTAGATCTTTTCGGTCAACAACCCTAAGCAGAAACAATATCAACTGTAAAGGCGTAGCCCTAGAATCAATAATTGCAAATGCGACGGAATTTCCACTTTATCAGATAACAATTAGAGTGCCAAATCCATTTTGAAGAATGTTTCAAACGATAATTAAGTCTCAATTACATTGAATGACATTTGATTTTTTGTCTTTTAAAATAAAATCGACAATAAAAGAAAATACATAAGGGTTGGCAGAAATGAAGGAGGAGGTAGTTTGACCAAAACATTACCTAGCTGTCGCCAAAATTTAAAAATAAAACGAATTTTTTGACAGAATTACGTTCTTCGTTTGAAGCTAAACTTGTGTGAAATCCTATTTATTAGGACAAAAAAAAAACTCAGATAAGACGCATACTAGCGCATTCAATCAAAGGATAAAGTTACTGGAATAAAGAGCATAGTATTTTAAATAAAAAGAAAAGGTCATTCAACATTACCAAACAATAATAATTCACTCTCATTGTATCTTGAATTCTAGCATAGTTAGCACATTCTAGATAGAATGTGTGCATGACCGCTCTTGGCGCATACGAGCAGGAAACGCGCCCGGACGCGCGAGTTGCGGTGGCGCGCCGCGCGAGTTGCGGCACACGACGCGGAGATGCGGCAAGTTGAGCGTCGCGGCAAGTTCGAAGCGTCGCGGCAAGTTCGAGTGTCGGCCCGCAAGTTGCCAACTTGCTCAACGCATTATGTAGGAATTTAGAGATTGGATATCAAATGTTGTGAAAGCATTGTAATGTTTTTTGTGGGTAAGGAGACAGTGGTGACTTATAATGGGTTTTAATGCACAATCTCCCATTTGCAATAAAATTGTAAAGTAAAGTACTTATCAGCTTACACGCTGTCCCACTGCAGGGCAAAGGCGTCCATTATAGAAATCAAGTCATCCCTGCCAAATAATCATGAAATTCTCGGGCGATTGTTTTTCGGGCGAGTTTTCCCTTAAGGGGCTACACGAATGAAACTAGCGCCGCCAACCTATTTGCACTGATTGTAGCGAAAATACGATATTTTTTAAGAAAACAAAACATTACAGACTTAGATAAAAGTAAATTGAATTTTTCAAGATGGAATACAATATATAAATCACGCGACAAGTAACAATAATGTCAATTATTGCTAAAAGTGGCCGTTTTTGGCAATAATTAACATTATTGTTACTTGTCGCGTGTTAGAAATATTGTATTGCATCTTGAAAAATCCAATTTACTTGGATCTAAGTCTGTAATGTTTTATTTTCTTCCAAAATATCATATTTTCGCCACAATCAGTGTAAATGCGGCGCTAGTTTCATTCGTATAGCCCCTTAACCCGTTTACTACTCCCACCAGCTATAGCGTGAGGTGCTCCACTGGCCGACGACCAGTCGATTGCCAAATATACGACTTACTAGATCTCGCTTAAACTGTTAATGGTGTAACTAAACCATAGAAATTAAATACCCAAAACCTTTTAATACCAGCATAATAAAATTAAGAACAACATTACAGCCCAACCAAAAGCAGCGGCCCTGAAGCCCTCCGAGTCCAAACTAGTTTAAACAGGTTAGATATTAATTTTAAGGGCCCGTATTTCGTTATTACAACGCAAATTGAAATTATAGGGTACCTTTTTGTACTGGGGAAAATGTTGGAGAGATTTCATTTAAGCCGTTAAGTTGTTTAGTGGGCTAGTTCAGTAATGAAGTGGTAAAGTTCTGGATTCTGTTTTTTTCTTTGTGATAAGTGGCGGAGGAGGCAACGAATCACCTGATGGTAAGCGATTGCCGCCGCCCATGACACTTGCAACACCAGTGGAGTCACAAGTGCGTTGCCAACCTTTACCTACATTCTCCCCAATAAGCCTCCAGCTACCTCACCCGACGAAACAGTCGCTGCTTCACGCCGGCCTCTTGTGAGGCTGTGGTATCACCCCGGTCGAGCCAGCCCATTCATGCCGAAGCGTAGCTCTTCCTCGATTAGATTGAATATAATAGTAATGAGTGTTTTTAAAAACATCTATATACAGTAAGTTCATAATCTACATATTAATATTCTTTATAATATAAGGTTGTCAATGTGTACGTTTTATTTTTGTTACAAATGCTGCTTTTACTGAAAAAGATTTAATAATTAAGATATGCCTACAGCTCGAAATAACGGCTTATCTCAAGACAACGAAACGTATTTCTTTATTCACTTGACACTGGCAGAATTAATTGTATCAAAAAGCAGGGTCAAAGTCGTAAAATAAAATAAAAAGTCATAATCTTTAAATTAGGAATTTAGAGATAGAACACGTTTTGAACATTAGGTTTTATAGCCCATCCCACTGTTTGATTCTGCTGGTCTCTGTTATTTTTATGAATGATTTTTTTTATGTCATAGTTGGGAGACGAGCAATCGGATCACCTGATGGTAAGCGATTGCCGCCGCCCATAGACACCTGCAACACCGGTAGAGTCACAATTACGCTGCCATGCGCATCTATATCTAGATATTGTGAGCGTATTCCTTTTTAAAAGGTTGGCAGCGCACTTGCGACTCCTCTGGAGTTACGGGTGTCCGTGGTGGCGGTAATCGCTTACCATCAGGTGATCCATCTGTTTGTCTACACCCTATCTCATAAAAAAAATCTAGTGAGCAACTAAACCAATGTAGATGGATTTCAATGTCGAAATACTTTCATCTAAGCTCTCATCTTAATTAAAATATTGATGGTTGGTATTTCATTACAAAATCAAAACAAAAGATCTCTTATTAACATGAAAAAGCAAAGTCGATTCAAAATCTCATAGTTCACACAAATCAGTCTGAACATCTCAGACATCGAAGTGAACTGCTAAAGATTAAATTAACACAAATTGAAATGTTCGGCGACTCCTTTCACAGTAAGATTGGAAAACTTTGACGACTGTAGTGTTGGGACATTAGTAGTGATCGGAAAATCAGGCGCTTATTCTCATAAACTTAACAATTATTAGTCTAAACTTTAAAAAAAATATAATTATAGACGTCATGAATTTTTAATCTTTTTAATCTTAATGAATTTTCTCCATACAAAATGCCAAATGCCTGATTATGTATGGAGCTGTGGCGAATATTTTAATTTATTTGCTTTCACACCCATCGAGTAATGATTTTTAAGTCAAGAGTGTGCTCTAATAAGCTGAGTTTACGAATAACTCAATAGTTATTTGCAGATTTAAGTGAAAACATCCAATGACTCGAGGTGTTAAACCATAAGTCACATCACTAGACACAGTGCAGCCTGCATTATAATACCAAACTGAATTTATATAATCGTTTATGAATATTTTAATCTACTATCCGAAAGGGCAAAGTTGTCAAAATTAATACGATAGTGAAATATTTGTCGTCGTTCATCATGTCCGACTTTTGCAATGGATCGTTTGACTATAAACTACCATTTTATACTTAATGTATGGGCGAGCCCTGCACAGTAAACTGTTCCCATAGAATTAGAGGGCGAAATCTTAAGGAACATAGACTCCGATGATTCAGCCATGTTAAAATAATGGTATCAGATCGGGGCGTCAAGAGGTCGTATCTGAAGACAACCTACAAGACGTTTACTATAAATGTAATATTGTAAGAAGAACCTTCTCTTACTACACAGGGTGACCATAAGTGAGAGCAGATCAAATTCAATAATGCAATGTAAGGTGTTTTTCTGAATAAACTATATACCATTCTACTGGTCGTCAGCCAGTGGGGCGCAATCGCTGGCGGATGTAGTAAATGAGGACGTGCAAGTATTGGAAGCAGGAGATTGGCAACAGCCGTATGCACCTACTAGACCAACGGGGCGTAGAAAGACACATAAATATTTGTACATCCAGTGGTGCATGCTCAAATTTGAACCTAGGACCTTACGTTTGAAACGCGCATTGATATTCACTAAGCTACTATCGCTTTATTACGGCACCAGCCAGATAGACATAACTTTTCTCAAAATGTTTCCCCGTATTTTTTTACCGCCCTAACTTTGGTTCGGATAAATATTTTACCGTGCGCCTTATCCTTGTACGGCGTCCTATTCTCTAATACTATTTTGTTACGACGTAGAATTACATAACAAAACAAGCTCTCTATTTGACCTGATTACATATTAATATCCCCGTATTATCCTTTTTCGTGAATTCCTCAATATACAAGACCTTTTTGTATAAATCCGGGACAACGTAAGTGAACCGATACGGTTTTTTGTCAACGGTCGGAATTTAATTTCGCTACGATTGTATGATGTTAGGAAAGTTGGAGTTATTGTAGTTACGAGAAAAATAATAATTTGAAAGTAAAATAGACGTAGGGTTTATGTCGACCGAAAAAAATGGGTTTTCTTTTACGAAATACGGCGATGGTAGTTTTAAATTTTATTATCCTTGGAAGAGCCACGATTTGACAGGAATGTGCCAGTTCTACTTTTTGTTTTTATTTTTTACTAGTGGCCCGCCCTCACTTCGCTTCGGGACCGTTATTCAGAAATGAACCAATAGATGGCGCTGTGCTCAGTTACATCGCGCAAGCGTTTTGTGTTTTCGGTTTACCTATAAGCCTTGTCGTTGTCTATAGAAATTATCTATTTATAAATAGTATAGAAGATATTAAATGGGTTTGAACTTGACCTGATCTTACCTGATGGAGAGTGACAATGAGATCTAAGATGTAGCGTGCTTTCCCAGAAGAAGCCTATTCACTCTCGACTTTAAGACACCCAAATTGTAGCTGTCTGGGAATACAGAAGTCGGCAAGTTGTTCCATTCCTGAGCAGTTCGTATTAAGAAAGACGAAGCGAAACGCTTAGGACAACTATTACTATTTACTATTAGGATACTACGACCTCACAGAAAACCAGCGTGAAGCAACAGAGAAAAAAAAACTGTTCCTATTGTGAATGTGAAATTATCATTAATTTACTTTTTTTTCTGTACTTCTGTTGGAGAACAGTCACTCGATTTGCGAAAGGTCGTGAGTTCGGACCCCAATTATACTTAGCATATTCGTTAACTTACCTTTGAACCCTGCCATTTCCGTTGTACACACAGCTTTAGTTCAAACATTCCCCTTCTATTAGTATGTAGGTACAATTAAACCGGAGTTTCCAACGTTAACCTACAACATAGTCCCGACTGCCCGCCGCCTGTCTTCTACGACTAAACCCCAAAGTTGCGCGGCTGTTCCGCCGATAAATTACCCCACTAGACGAACTTGCCACGCCAACCCCGACCTTATTGCATACCAGTAAGAGTTACGTCCAAACTTGGTGCAGAAGGGGAACTCTGTAATTTTTATGGAGGCACTTAATTTGGTTGTAAAATATGATTTTGAACAAGGTCGAAATTTTAAGGTGTCGCGGTTTGGGGAATATTCTAAGTTTTAAGTGGGCTAATTGTTGTTAATAGCTGCATGCAGGAGTGGTGACTTCGGTAAGAATGTTACGAGTTGGTTTTATAGAGCGATAAGAAGTGTTCAGTGTTTAAGAACGCGCCGTTCATACAAAGGAGGTTGTGGTTCGAAACCAATCCAAATAATCTCTAAACTGACTGTGGGAGAGCCCGCTTTGGTGTGAATGGACCGGCTCGACCCGAGTGATACCATTGCCTTACAGAAGACTGGCGTGCGTGACCTGCTCTGTGTTTCGACGAGTGAGTGAGAGACTGGAAGCCCTATTGGGGGGAAAGGGGGTTAAAGGCAGCGATTTTGGCTCTTCTGGTGTTGCAGGTCTGAATATGCCAAATAGCGCTCTTTTGCGAATGGAGCCTTCATGGTGACTACATTTAAGGGTTCCTATGATTGTAGGTCGAATCCGAGCACCACCGAGTACCGCTGGATTTTTCAAATCTAACCTTTGACCTGCGCGTATCAGATAGTTTCTGAAACGAGTAACCATGTTTCGTGTGATGATGTATGTTTGTTCAGTGTCTGGGTGTAATATAATATGTATTTAAGTATTATATTTGTGCTTCCTCTGTTAGTCTGATATTTGTAACTACAAGTGCTTACGCTACTTAGTACGGAGTCAGGTCAATATATTATGTGGTGATTTGTGAATTTTATTAATATTATTATTATTCACCTGGTCTGTTTCCCCTGTTAAACAGATACGTAAGCCAGACAGTAGCTTCATTGTAATCACAAAAACCTTCAAAGTGTTTCAATTTCATGTCTCATGTTAGAAATTTAATTAAGTTTTCTTCTAATTTCCCAGTATAGAATTACCCTAATTATATAGCAAGATATTCTCTCACGTTCCCACCTACACATGCTAACTCAAAGTAATTATCGCCTACATTGATTTGGTGTTTACAACTAAATTAACCAATTACAGTTGATTACGGTGGCAGGATCCCATTATACGGTGTATTGACCCACCGCCCACCGAAACTGATTTGATAATCGGACAGCGTGGATTAATACATTGTTTCGCCCGGCTGGATACATTGTAGCGTTTGATTGGAACCGTATCGGTAAATAAGGACTTAAATTGTGACGAGTACTAAAGATTCCTTTTAACTGTGGGAGCCATGCCTCGACATGAATGGGCCGGGTCGACCAGAGTAATAACAAGGCCTTACAGGATAACGATGTGAAGCAGCGCTTGCGTTGTGTTTCGTCGAGTGAATGAGGGTTAAAGGTTAGCAGTGCGCTTGTGACTCCACTGGTGTTGCAGGTGTCTATAGGCGGCGGCAATCGCTTACCATCAGGTGATCGCCTTCTCTCGTCTGCCACCTATCACGTTGAAACAAAAAAGTGACTTGGTTAATTCCTTTCTCGAAGTTGAAGCAAGACTTATGGTAACTTATGGTCGTAAGACCATGGTACCCCTTCAAGCGTATTTATAATGGGTAGGATCTATGTATATTCCGTGGTTCACTATATCGCATACGCCAATTACCTTTGGTTTGAAATGGTAATATAACGTTCTAGAAAAATCTAGATGGTGTAGAAATCGAATGAATTCATAGTCGTGTTGAAAATATTATAGTCTAGTCAAGGGCACTATTATCTTTCCTGATAAAAATACTTTGTTAGCCAATAAGTTTCTTTTACGAGCCTTGCGTAAAACAATATTAAAATAATATATTAATATATTGTTACGCGGTATGAGACTAGGACTAAAATATATTATATTTTACTCCTATTCTCATGCCGAACTGTCCTTTGGCCGTTTTTCATTTACTGACCGAAAAGCTCATACATATAGCACTGGAAATGGAGGAAGATAAAAAAGCAATAAAGAGACCGGTAACGACATAATATCCTGTTATTTTTGCGACCCCTCTAACAAACAGGCAAATACACAGTATATTACAGTGGAGAATATTCTAGAACTGCGTAGAATAACACTTTGAATATTCCGAAAAATAACCTACGCAAAAAATAGTAGATGACATACAGATATGTTTTTAAACTGTCGCGTTGCATTAAACAAATACTTCATATAAACGGGTCTAAACGCGACGATAATTAATAAGTACATTCTAGCACTTACTGCTTGACGTTTCGACTGCGTTACAACAGCCGTGGTCACAAGCGAGCGAGTGAGTTCGTCGCGTTTAGTCCCGTTTATATGAAGTATTTGGATGACATACAGATCAGAAATGTAGCTACTTACAATGTGCCGCTAAAGAAAGTCATTCAGGGCGATAGAGAGGGCTGTTAATTGGAATCTTGTGCGTCATCCTGTCAGGAATGATGAGATCCGCAGGAGATCTGAGGTCGCAGACCAAAGAGTTTCGTGGCTCAAGTAGCAATGGACATATTGGGAGAAAAACAGACTGCCGTTGGGGCGGAAAGGTTCTATCTGTAGAGACCGGGTACAGGAAGTCGCAGTCATGGCATTTCCACCACAAGGTAAATCAACGAATTAATGAAGGTCCCGGGGTATTCCTTGGATGCGGATACCAAGACCAATCTGTGTGCAGAACATTGGCGGAGGCCTATATCCAGCAGTGGTCGTCTACTAGCTGACTGAAAATGTAGGGATTTTTGCATCCCGTATTGTTTGGAGCAAAAAAACCATTATCTATACTATTTATAAAAAGGGAAATTCTATAGACAACGACAAGGTTTATAGGTGAACCGAAAACGCAAAACACATGTGCGATGTAATCGGACACCCAGCGCCATCTATTGGTTGCATGGGAAACTAATGTCCCGAAACGAAGTGAGGGCGGGCCACTATTTAACTTATACCTATTTTCATATTTTTTCCAAATTTTTTTTTTAAATCTTAATTTAAATGTTTTTTTACAAATCACACATTTTTGACATCGATGGACAGTTAATTTATTACTATAGCAGTGAAACTTTTATATTTGTATTGCTGGTGTTTCGTTTTATACTCGTGTGCTGCCAATACCTACATATCTACGCTACGTGCCGTTCTCTTATAGTCTTATTTTATTTTTGCTTTCACTGCTCAAAATGCGTAAATTCGAAATACACGTAAACCCAACACAATTAGCCGAACAAATTCATTATCTACACAAACACAAATATCTTCTCTTGCATCAAAATATCAGAAATGAAGCGAAATTCGTGAATCACGTAGCAAAGTTAGTGAACCAACTAATTGCAGACAAATAACTAGCAACAAAGAATCCTTTGGGCCAACCCTAACTTTAGGTTCGAGGTACGTGCCCATCAGCCTGTATAAGGGAGAGGTTAGGTATGAAAGTATTTTTTTATGTGATAAGTAGCAGACGAGCAGACATCATCTAATCTAATGGTAAGCGATTGCCACCGCCCAAAGATACCGATAAATAGATAGGTTTCTTTATGTGACCTTGATCCATTTGCACGTCTACGTCACACATTGCTGCCTACTTTTAACCTTCTCTTCCCCTGGATTGGGAATTTAGCTTTTAAGCGTGTTAGAGCAGTGTCTGGTGAAAATGTAAAAAACATCAAACAAATTTTGTGCTAGATTTAGAGTAGTAGAGTACTTTTTATAGGTTTGCATAAATTTTACCTATGTACATGTAGATTAAGTTTTATGTAAAGTTGTATTTAGTGTCCATCTTAGCCTTATTAAATGATATAATATTTTCCCTGTTAACGTAGTTAGACCCAAAAGCCTTTTAAAAGGCATACAACAAGAGATTTTCCATTGTGTCTGCTGACTGGGCCTTACGATGTTGATACGATACTCTAATAAAAAGGGGAAAGGAAAAAAAATACGCTGTCATACAGAATATCATCATTGACTTCCGTACACACAAAAATATAAAAAAATGATGTTATTCTATAAACATAATATTTTTTTTAAATATTACAAGCTCGAGAATTAGAGGCCTGATATTACGTCTGGTGATCCGTCTCCTCATCTGCCCCCTGTATCATAAAAAAAACTTTTAAATTATGATAATCCACGATAAAACTAGTTATAAAACTGGGTTTCCCATCACACACTAAAGCAAGAGGGGAAATAAATTGTCCTCCCTACAAACTAAGAGTGTTTAAACTTGACTCAACAAATTACCTCTTAAAGTTGTCACTACTAAACTTATTCCAGTTACATTTGGAGTGGAAAGTTCCACTACGAAATTTCCGTGTTAAATTCCATATTTACTGTGAACTACATAATGATACACATCGGCTGTAAGACTGAATACTATTTGGTATAGTTTGAATGGGCTTTATGACGCCACAGTATTGCGTATGACGGCTAAGACATTTTAAAATAATCAATATTTTATTGCATTCCATAATGTTGAAACATTGATGATTTGTATTATTATACCATTTCCTATACACATGATTTTTTAGATCATTATTAATAAAATTTAGTTTTTTTATTTTATTTAGAAGGAACTTAGATAAAATAATGACGTTCTTAAGAATTTTTGTCAAAAATATTTGAAAAATTTTCTTGTCACGGTTCCATTTAAAGGTAAATAGCTTTTTGGTATCAGTTATCCCTTAATTGTTTGATGACCTTTAAATGAATTCTTAATGAAAGACTATACGCAACGTGTGGCGGAATTTACCTTATTATTTACCATAGGCGCTAAGTAAGACATCAGATTTTGTCGCATCTCTCAACAGATTATTCCCGGTTCTTCCAAAAACCATCCCTTCTAAGCTCACGCTTGAATCATAATCTAGGACGTGAAAAGTCTGGTAATAGTCGCATCTCTGTCATACCCTAATCCCACTCACCCAATATGAACAATGTTTATTACATCGCAACTTCTATCCGACATTGGGTGTTTTGACGCCGAGTTAGCTAAATTGTTGAATTGCCTATCGAGGCGCCTGTAACCAAGTTGTAAACTTGTCTCCATTATGGACAGTTTGAGATGGTTGACTGAAGACCGGAATAAGATTTGAAGTTAAATGGAATTATGATGCGTCTATTATTCTTGTTTGACTCAAGGCTTACAAATCAATGAGTTATTGACAACTCAGCCTGCGTTTCCATTGAAGCGGAGCGGGGCGGAGTGAAATGAAATCCACCAATAGAATTACATAAAGCTTGGCTTCTCAACGAGCAAGTTTCTTCTGGATTTAACTCCGCTCCGCTCTATGAGATCACTGCCAATGGTTCCGCCAATGGCACCACTTCAAACTCAAACTCAAATTAGTTGTATTGTAATTGATATATCGAATTTCACGGTGGAAGTTTTACCAGTACTACGTGCGAAAGAGATGAAAAAAGTCTCGGTCAGGAATTCTTTCTCCGAAAAGGACACCTAGATTATTTATAGTGATTGAACATCAGGACCGGGCTAAAATATTTTTATAAAATTAACATCGAAAAGATTCGTTTTATTTTAAAACGAAGTTAAACTGAAATACCTGGAATAAATTAAATTATTTTTCATCAAGTTAAAGTTGACACGATACATGCCTGAAATAAAACCACAAGAATTCATTATGAGAGTATAAATAACCGAACATCGTGGTTCGAAAAGTCTTATGTTATACATTTTGTGTCATAGTAAAGAGATTTCTAGTAGTAAAACATACGTCTGAATGAACGCTAAGTCTGAAAGCAGAAAATGAAGTTTGCCGAAGACTTGATGAATATAGCCCCTTTAGTATGTAAGATCATCAAAATTGAGCATAATAAAAATCAGCTGTCTCATAATACTTTTTTGAGGTAAAACTAATTTTGTTTTGCTTATTTTGATGATCTAACTGGCAAAAGGGTTCGTATTATCTATTAAGATGGCTTTGGTTATATTGGACGTCACAGCACTCAAAATGTTAGGTACTGTTCGGACAAAATGTCCCAAATGTACATATGTAACAGATGTTTGTATCGTGTTTTGGTGTCCAAAATAATGAATATTTAAAACGACTTCAATTTTACGGTGTAGGTTTTTTACATGCACACACTGTTAATATTCTACACTGCGTTCGTGTGTGTAACATAAGACTTTTTGAAACAACAGCGTCGAGCCAAAGTGAAACCATTGATGATGTTAACAAGCACTGTAATTATGATTAATTAACGATGTAAATTAATACTCTTGAATGTCGTATTTTATATAACAGTCTAGTTAAAAATATAAAAGAATGTCCAGTTATTGCAACGTTTTAACAGAACACATAATCTATACTATTTATAAGGAGGTAGCTCCAAAAGACAACTACGAGGCTTATAGGTAACGCAAAACATTTGCTTGATGTAATCGACACCCAAAGCCATCTATTGGTACATTTCGCAACTAATAGACAAAGAACTTACACCGACTAATTAAAAAAACGTTGAATTGCATCAGCCGATGCGTTTTATTCTACAACCCTTTACAGAATTCTGCAGAATATAGAAAATTGAAAAGTTTCGTATAAAGATTTCAAACTAGAGACCAAGATAGAAATTATATGCTCGCCAAAGTAAGACGTGGCAAAACTCACATTGCACATAGGGTTGCGAAATAACGTTTTTCGATTCAATTTGGGCATACGATTTAAAATAGATGAATCTAACTTTTATAAAGGGATACATATTACAGACATCGGCAAATCATAAATATATAAATAGAAAAGTCAACATACTACCGCGATGCAATAGACACCCAACGCTATCTATCGGTAATATATTCGATCTAATAGCAAAATAAGTCATGAAACGAATGTGAGAAGAAGATATGTTCTCCTACCAGCTTAGGAGCTGGTACCTAAAGGAAGAACTTTTCTTCTTCCAGATCTGTCCTTATTCATAAACTAGTGGCCCACTCAACACTGACAGTGACTACACTAACTAGCTACATTGAATCTAGTCTTTATTTTTCCAAACTTCTTATATTTCTTAGTAGGATCTCAAAAAGTAATGTGTATAGCAGTTAAAAGTATCAAAATGAAATAATTGTGTTCGACCTAGGTATGACATCAAAATCTTTAATTTACCGATTACTCTACTCAAATGCTACTAAAGGCTAGGTCAAATGTAGAAGTTTAGATTATGATATTATACATTTTGGAGAATTTAGGATTTAACGTCGTATTTTTGCCTCGTATGTGGCTTTTGGGTCTTCCTACGTAAATAATGTCATGGTAATAACATTTTAATAAGAATGACACAGTTAAAGTAGCGATTACATTTTCGTAAAGTTTGAATCAGATAGTTGCAACCCTAAGGTTGAACAGAACTCCACACGATGTGGATCTAAGTATTATAAAATATTCCCTCCATCGACGTCAGCTTTGACACACACGAGCATTACCACAGTCAAGACTTGTATAAAATATGGCTGGCTGAATAGCGCATTTGGTAGTGACCCTGCTACATATGATAAAGGTCATGGGTTGGTGATCAATGTGACAAATATTCGTGTGATGAACACTTGTGTTTGTGTGTGACTGGGTGTTATATGTATAATGGCCAACTGGCGACTGTATTACCATAGCCCGAAGGAAGAAGTTCGCCACTACAGTACCATCTAGTCGACAGCAGATGGCGCTAATTTGACTGTTCCATACAAGATTCAAATTCGCTTCATCCTACATCACGAAAGCAAAGTTCGCATGTCTTCTTAGAATATACAACAAACCAATATGGTACACCTGACCTTGGTCCCCGAGCCAATACCATCCGGGCTCGGCGGAAGATCTTCTCTTTTCATGGAGTATATTGCTCACCCTATAAATGTACTTATTTAAGTTTTATATTTGCGTTATCCTCTGTTATATTTGTAACAAGCACGGAGTCAGGTGAAATATGAGGTGTTATGTGGCTTTATTTTTTTTTCATTTGGCAAAGTTTAACAATCAAGGGATTCAAACTCATACCTAGACTACTTTTTTTGCTTTTCCGTAGTCGAGTAAACAGCTGTGTAAGTTTTAAATAAATATTTTCTCAATCGACGTTAGCCGAACTGACGTGTATTACTAAGCATTTGACTTTTAAATTCGCGTCCGTTTAAAATATTCAACTGATGAAAATTTAAAACGGTTTCGACAAAAATAGAGCGGGTTTGTGAAATCGGTGAGGGTTTTTAATGTTAGAAGTGGCAGACGAATCACCTGATAGTCTGTTGGTACCGTCCATTAATGGGTGGTAATAACACTAGTAAAGTTACAAGTGCGCTGCCAACTTTTGAAACCCTCTTTCCTTGGTTTGGGCCTTCGGTATTCTCACTCATTCGGTGAAACACGAGCCTAACTGCTTCATGCCATGGTATCACTTCGGTCGATTAAAGAATGGTATTAGTAACTTGTTTAGCACTAAGTGTAGTACTTAAATGCATATTACAACACCTTGAACTAGTATCTATAAGTAGTCCATTTGATTAAGGAACCCTATTTTTTATACAAGAGTCTGCAAACGAACATGCGGGTCACCTACTGGTAAGTAATCATCGCCGCTTATGAACATTTGCAAGATCAGACAAGTCGCAGATGCGTTGCTGGCCTTAAACAAACAAACTAGAGTGTTCAGAGAAACACGGTACTGCGCAGTTACACTATCAGAGACAACAAACCTAAGTACTTGTATCAACAGTAAATTACGAATCACTCCCGAACAATCATCTGCTTTCTCCCATTTTGTTTTCTCCCATTCGCACACAATTCTAAAGCACTTTCCTTTACAAACACGGTTGTAAATAACCTCACTCCCCATTATACGGGGAAGTGGGGGGAGCCAGAATAGTGATGTGAAGTGACACTGAGAAATAAAACTTATTCAGCACATGACTACTTAAATATTGCACTAGGTCGGTTACGTTGTCAAAATGGAGCCGACTCCATTCTGACAACGTATCCGAGCCAGCGCGTTATGCTCAGGCTGGCTCAGGTATGCTCTCTTAGCAGATCCAAATCGAGCTGTTAAGGCTACACCGTGACGATACTAGCGCTGCCAATTATTAATTTTCGTAATTGCTAAAAATGGCCACTTTTCGCCATAGAAATATTGTTACGCATCTCAAAAAATTGTTAATGTGTTTGTCTTTTCATAGCTGGATTCTTTGAAATTTATCTAACTATATACCAAGTACTAGATCACGTTAATTAACTTAGGGGCGTCAACCCAGAACACCCAGACATCAAGAAAACTTAGAAAATGTAGTTTCCTAAATTGACTTGACCGGGAATCGAACCCGGAACCTTTCGCGCTTCAGGCGAACACCTTAGCCACTGCGCCATCGAGGCCGAATAAAGAAAAGGAAAGAAAAAAATTCACGGTTTCTCTGATCGAAGCTGTCACATCTCTACACTGGACCAATAGCCGTGTCTTGGTACGATTTATCAAATAAACAAAACACATTTGGCTGGGCGATGTCTGATCGAGCTGATGTCTCTCGGTCGTTTGATCAAATCCGACCTATTTTGTTTGTATTTTATCAGGATTCCGCTTTGAAAGGTAAAAGTCGTACGACTACTTATTTTCTTGTTCAACTATCAGCAAAGACTTTTTAGGATTCTGCATAGATTCATTATGACACAGACATCACGAGTCTATACCCATACCATACCCATAGACACCAGCAACACCAGTGGAGTCACAAAGGGTCTCCGGTACCCTCAGTCACTCGGCGAAACATATGGCAAGCGCTGCTTCGCGCTGATCTTCTGTGAGGCCGTGATATCAGTCCGGTCGAGCCCGCCTATTTATGCTTAAGCGTGACTCTCCCACGGTAACCCTACTACCCCACTAGCCAAAACCTAGATAGGAGGCTGGTCTAGGCTATTCATACGCCCCTCCACCAATAATTTTGCGAAGAAAAATCAAGCAGGTCCTAAAACAGTTTTGCAAAGACTAAGAAATCAGATCTTAAGATGACAATAACGCAGCGATTCAGAGCCCAGCAATAAATAAATAACAAGTCCCGGTTCATTCGCAAGCAATCCGATATAAAACGGCGCAGAAACAGAGTACAGGGTCCCTGGGTTAGAGACTATTTCCATAACACACACGGAGGTGTTATTTTGACAGGAGGTGTTAATTTGTGAGGATTACAGGAGAAGCGTCTAATCGAATACCTCATCATTACAGAGGGTCATTTTCTCCAGTAACAGATATTTTTTTTCCTTTATGATGGTTCTCCATCTACTTCTATACTTTGCAATCTGGAGGGCATCATGCAATTGGTGTCCAGCATTGTGCGTATTTGGTCCGTACAACTCATTGGGCTACGTCCCTGGATTTCCTTCCTTCTACTTTGTCTTAGCTGCTCCGGGTTACATAACACACGAACCATTAAAATGCTCTGTCTTCTTGAAGTATTGTAGACGTCTCACTCGCAGCGTTACATGTTAGGACATTGATTAGTATAAAAGTAATCCAGCAGACATTTGTATCTAAGAATGAACTAAAAATCTGACCTGGAACTCTTCGACGAATATCAAATACATTTTACTTAAAAAGACTATTAGGTATTTTTTCAACTAGGTAGTAGGTACTTATAGTAAATCAAATTTACAATTATATCATACATAGGTAAATTAAGTTAAATTAACCGAAATACATAAATAGTATACTGAATAGAAGATGACGTGTTACCATGGAGCTCTGCCACAGCCACTCGATATAGTACGTGCGGCCGAGGCGAGTCGCGGGCGCCTCCTAACGCAGCGATTGCTGCTCGGAATACAGTTTCACATTGTTACATCATAATATCATGTAAATACTGTTATCATTTTAGGTTATCGTAGCCAAATGAAAAAAAAAAACGGATCCCTGAAAAATAAATTAAGTAGTTTGCGCGGGAGACACTTCTAAACGTGTCTCTCCCCCCTCTAACTTCTAAAATAAGATAATGATAAAAATATTGAACCAGAGTTTACCTTTAAAATTACATCCAACCAACTCAAACATGTATATAAATAAATGTTATTTGCTGCTACGGAACCCGAGTGGGATACATTAACGATTACAATGACCATAAAATGGATAAAAACAAGCAAAAAATACCTATCATCATTTGTAAAATACATACATCCGTCAATACGCACTGGGACTGTTTTTGTATTTTAGTGTCCTTTTTGAAGCACTAACGAAGTGCCGTAAAAAGCACAATCAACGAACACCTCAGTGAATACGGCGAACGCAACAAACGCCGACGCAATCGTGATAACATCCCGAACGAAACTTACAAAGCAAATTCAATTCGTTGGGTAGGGTGGGGAGGGACCGGTAAATACCGATAAAGGTTTTTTTCCTTTTGTTTACAGATACTTAGTAGTTTCTTCCAACGCCCTCACGAAAGGAGTGCAGAGCAAGCTAAATTGGCAGTGGGCTGGTCATATCAGCCGCCGAACTGACAACCGATGTGGTAAACGAGTTCTGGAGTAGAGACCACATCTCGGTAAACGTAATATAGGACGCCCACAGGCTAGGTGGAGTGACGTTTGCTGAAGATGGCTGGCAAGAGCTGGATGCGGTAGCAAACCATCGGAATGGCAAACATTAGGAGAGGCCACAACAGCCTGATGATGATGATAACTTAGCAGTTCGGAAGTTCAGAAACTCCACCATTATTGATCTCAGCCCTCGATTGCCGATCAAACGATTGGTCTGGTGACTCCGTCATGCCTATCTCCTATCAATACAAACAATAAACTAGATGAGTTAATTATATTGATCACAAACTCGAGGTATTTACGAAAAATTCTAAACTTACTCTTAAAGCATTTGTAACGTATTGCTTTCTAAAAAGCTGGCAACGCATCAGCGATCCCTTTGATTTTGCACATATTCATAGGTGGCGGTAATTACTTACCATGCATTGCTCGTTGTTGGTAATGTGACTCTACCGATATTGCAAGTGACTATGGGCAGCGGCAATCGCTTCTGCCACCTTATAACATAAAAAACGGTATTCTCTTCTTCCGGATGTTAAGACCGGTATCAAATACCGATTCAACGACACCTCTAGCCCAAACACCTAGCTAACCCATCAGAGCTATCGTTTTTGCACATCGGCGCGCAAACACCGATCCAACGGGCCGATACGCGCGCACCTGCCGCCGGATCGCGACTATTCTTTTAACAGATACCATCTGACTCCTTTAGGGCCCGCCGATGGAAAGGAACGTTTAAATAGATCGAAAGGATTTCTTTTTTTTAAGGGTACCTATTTTTTCTTGTAAATAAAAACAGCCAAGTGACTTAAGTAGGCAGGTCCAACACGCGCCGCCGAGATCCGTTCTGGAACAACGTAACAACTAAAGTAATAATCTTTAATATAATTGTGGGAGAGCCACGCTTCGGCACGAATGGGCCGACTGGACTGGAGTGATACTACTCTATAATAAGTTGGCGGCAACAAGTCTATGAAAGCAAGCTCAGAAGGCACTATTAGATTCTTGGTCGGATCCATTAAAAAACCGAAGTTAAAGGTTAAGAAAAGTAAAATCCCTTACCTTTGGAAAAAAAGATTTTTTGTGAAAGGTGGCAGATAAGCAGACGGATCACTTGATGGTAAACGATTATCATTTATAGCCATAGACAATCTAACTGCATAAAAGTTGAATAATTGTGCTTGTATTACATGAAAATCGAACTGGAAAAAAGTTAAAAAAAAAAGGTTAGGTAACTATTTCTATTGTACCATTCCATTAAAGATATAATTCCTCTAATAACCCTTAGGTCTAACATTCATCTATCGGGTAACATATTCATAATTTCAATTCATAAATATATCGTATATTATCCGAAGTTGTACGAGAATTATTTTACAACGTGGATACGAGCAGCTGGTACGTAGGAATAAAAATATAAAAAGTATATGGCACGGATAACAACGGTAGTATACAATTTCACAGGATACGTACACAGGCAGAGTTTTTTTTAAATTTCACGGTAAAAGACCCATTTCCCAACAGGCTCGTTTCCAGTTTAATTCGTCGAATAATTTACTTTTGTTTTCGCGAAGTAAACGATTCGACGGCGAAAAATAACGAGAGATTGCTTGTTTGGTTTACGAGCATTTCATTTTAGAAAATAACTAGTGGCCCGCCCTTCCTCCGTTTTTCTATTAGTTACAATTGTTGCCAATAGATAGCGCTATCGGATAGCGAATCGGTTTCGATTACATCGCACCAGTGTTTCATCATTCGGGTCACATATAACCATTTGTGCTAATTTATTGGTAAAGGTAATTCAAATGAAGTTACAAGAGGTAATAACTATTAAATAACTCATTTGAATTACTTTCTAAATTTTCGTTAAAATCTTATGTTTCAAACAAAATTGCTGAGTTAATAGAATTCACAAATGTATACTCAATGTCATAAGTTCATAACACAATAACTCAGTCGTACAAAAAGCAACTTTATCATCCTTCACCTCAGACAGAAACTGAGCATTCGTGGTTGATTCACTATTTTATTGTTAAGAACTTGGCGAAAATTCATTTTGAGAAGTTGTGTGATCACTGACTTGGAAAAGTAAAAGATAGCCAAGTCCAATATTCATTACCTACTAGAGTTGAGTTTAGAGACCAGGCTTTACTTTTTGACCTGAGTTCAGATAATTAGCGCGACGTTATTTTTTTAGCACATAATTATGTACGACTTTGCTGTAATGCAGCCGAAACGTCAAGCAGTAAAGTATATTTTTAAAAATTATCGCTGCGCTAATTTCCGTCTATAATAATAATATTTAAAATGCAACGCACAAATAGAGAACTAGGTACTGAGTTCAAAGAGCTGATTTTATAAGATTTTTTTTTATTACTTGCGTACGTTACGTTTATTATTAACGTAGTTGCCTTATTCTCGAATGAAGCTCCAACTCAATGTTTATCAATTTTTATGGACGGATGTCTTTAAATGGAAACGACATATTACTTACCTACCTCATGTTTCCTTTACAGTTAACGCCAAAGTTTATTAAAAAACAGAAAAAAACTAATGATTAAAATGTTAGGAATCTTTTAAGGAAACAAACGTCTATAATTCCAACATTCAAATCGTTTCATGACCTCACTTCACAAACTTTGACTTGGCTGGCGCGCTGCCGTGCGTGAAACGAAATTTATTTTAAAACTAATGCGATAAACTGAATTTATTATTCATTCTATGCGTCTGAAAGAGTGAAAAGCACATTAGTCTGAGCTTATGATATGGCCTGAAGTCTGGCTCTAGACAATTTGAATTAGGGCTGCGAAAGTTCAGAGTTATCAGGAATTAGGCGAAAACTTTGTCTTTCGTTTTGTGAATAGGCCTTTTACGACAAAAAAGGGGCACTAAGTTTATAGCGCAGATTTCATAGAAAAAGGGGCAGACAAGCAGACAAATCACTAATACTAAACGCAGAGACGTGTAGCAAACGGTGTCATATTTCATTCATTGATAATAATTAAATAAAAAGTTGACAAGTGCGAGTTGGACTTACTTGCTTACTTAAAATTGTTAAATTAAATGTTATACCTTTGTGTAAGTAATTTTGCTTTTGATGTCCAGATTGCAATATTCAGGAAACATTCACCTTGGTAAAAAAATATTAAATTTAAAACATAAAAAATATATTTCACAAATATTCGCAAAGCTTACAACTCTTTCCACACGAAGCCTCCCGAAAAATATAAAAATCATTTTTTAAACAATCCACCCCATTTTATCCTCAATAACCACCATTACATCCGCATCCGGCCCGTGTCATTACCTGGCAAATTATTTCCCCCCACACGTGGTCACGTCTTCCCCCCTTCCCCCTCTTTTACCACTTTGTGCGTCTACACACGGGTACGAGGTAAACAGAACCATTTCTAAATTAAATACCATTTAAGAGGTTTTGTTAGTTAAATCTTTTTTTTTCTTATTGGACTGGCCAGATGGCGTATCTGGTAGTGGTTTGGTAGCCAGCTGGCTGCTTCATACACCAAAGGTCTAGGGTTCGTTCCCCATCCTGGACCAACATTCATGTGATAAACAAAAATAAAAATGAAGCGTATTCCTTCTTAAAAGGCCGGCAGCGCACTTGCGACTCCTCAGGTGTTGCGGGTGTCCATGGGCGGCTGTAATCGCTTACCATCAGGTGATTCGTCTGTTCGTCTGCCCCCTATCTCATAAAAAAAGAACTCTTTTGTTTGTTCTGTGTCTGGGTGTTTTGTATGTAACTATTATATTTGTGATACTCTGTTGTCTGATATTTGTAACACAAGTGCTTAAGCTCCTTAGTACGAGTGAACAGGTATCTTCTAAACAAACGCTTGTCATCCAGACCTCGTTGTCATTTTCTATCAGGTGCGATTGTGGTCAAGCGTTATATAAAAATAAATAATAAATATATATATTATAGGTTAATAAATAAAAAAGCACCCAATCTTACCCGCTCGCCGTTCGCAGTAATCTTGAAAACATTTAGCTGTGTGGCCGCAAAAATCTATTTTGAAGGAAACGCAATCATATTACATCTCCCGTGAGGTATCGGGGTTCTGACAAAACGCCCCATCGCCTGTTAGTGGTACGTGATCGGTTGCTAAAAGCTGCTCAGAGAGGTCAGGTGTGTTTTTAGGGGGATAATTTTATTATAATGGGCAACTTGGCTTCCCCCTTTTGAGGTCAAAAGCGACTTAGAGGCTTAACACTTTTATTCACCCGGCACGAAACTTAGCGGCTGTAAAATTTTGGTAATGCGTATATATCTAAGTATTACCTACACAACAGGCTGCCTAAATACAAAAACAACTTTATCTAAACTAATGTCATATCAAAATAAGAACTTAAAGACAAACACATTTTGACACGATTTATAGTATTAAAAAAACTAAAAAATATAATAAGTGTTATTATGATGATCATTAAAAGTATTTTTTTTACATTATGCCACAGTGGCTTTATTTTACATATTGCCGCGAGGACAAGATATATTCATTAGACGGCCAAAACTACCTATTATTCCAAAATACTAAAACGTTTTATTAATTTCATAGCTTTATTTTCCGTGGGAGGAATATGTCAAAGGTACTTACTACTCTGGCTGATGACTGGCAGGAGGTGGCGCAGGACCAACTTAGATAGAAGCTCTTAATGTTAGAGGCTAAGACTCACTTTGGGTCGCTGTGCCAGCCTAGTTAGTTACTAAAATGTATAAATCTTAGACTGTTCATACATACTTGTACATATTGTTGAAACATATTGTTAAAAGACTGTTTCGAATTTTTCGATGTTTCGAATTTTTCGAACATAGCTCGGGTTTGTGATCAGCAATCCGCATTAGGCAAGCAAGTCTAATCCCATCATAGTAGCGATAACTTGATTTCTATGATGGAGGCCTTTGCCCTGCAGTGGGACAGTATATAGGCTGATACTTTAAGTGTTAAAAAGGTTAGATATAAAATAGGCTTTAACACGATATTTCTAAATAATGTTCATTCATACTCATCCGTCAGCAAATCATGAATAATTTACGAATAAGGCTTTACGCAGACGCCCAATAGATAAAATAAACTTATGAAAATGTCAAAACTAAGGGCAAAGATTCGTCTCAGACGGGGTCATTTTTTCATCCATTATATTTATAAAGACGTACATGAAACGCATAAATTTTATGATGATTGACCAGTGCGATGAAGTTTAACTATTTTGATTCTTATTTTTATTGAGTTTGTCATCCCCCGTACATCAGCAGCCATAGCAATTCACCCACGTAATGACCTACTCTGATAAAATAAAGCTTAGTTTTTTATACTATTATGCTTTTATTAGATATACTAACACAATATGTTTTTATATCTAATATGGTTTTTCGAAAAGGGACATGTTTTTGTACATCTGTTTCAGTAGTAATTGAAAAACATAGAGTTGTATTTTATTTTCTCAAATAATACTTTGCTACTTCAACCTTACTTTTAACCCTAATCTATACTATTTATAAAGAGATAACTTCTATAGACAACGACAAGGCTTATAGGTAAACCGAAAACACGAAACGCTTGCGGGATGTAATTGTGCACAGCGCCATCTATTGGTTCATTTCAGAATTACGGTCCCGAAGCGAAGTGAGGGCGGGCCACTAGTAACTTAATAAATTCAAGACTTCTACATTATTTATAAACTTGAAATAATTTGAACATAAACTTCTCAATTCACGTGTGAATTGGATAAAACTTGCTACTTCATCATCAGACCCAAATAATCCTTTCACATGAAAAACTGTATCGAATAAACCAATTTGTACTGCGACAGATGTGTTTAACTCGTATGACAGCGGTCACTCGTAAATAACGTGTTAAATAAAAATGATCTCACGGTGCTGAGAATTTTCTGTTTCGATTTTGGGCCTATTTTATTTATGTTGGGAGCAATGGTAGCTGCTTTCCAGTGGATAAGAAAAGAACACGCTTTCTATAGCTTGGCGGAGAAGGAAATATGAAGAAACCTGTATCGGATGGTTTCTGACACGTGCAACCATGATAGGTTTGGTTTCCCTGTTAAAGGGTTGTGAAGGTCACAATCGCTTTATTGTAATAACCAGACTCCCCAAATCCTAAATCATGGTCTAATCCTACCATCTACGGGATGCAAGTTTGAAGTACACGCCAAGAATATTAGTTTTAAATGTTACAGGCGATATAGGTAAACAGTTGCTTACACTACTGGAAAGTGGGAAAAGTGGGATAGATATCCCATTTTCCCCCAAATTGGGCGTCCGGTAGGTACTCTCACTCACTCTGTAAAACCCTGCACAGGTGGTAATTCACGTCGGTGTTCTATAAGACCGTGGTATCACTTCCACCAAGTATTTTTATGTGATCGGTGGCAAACAAGCAAACGGATCACCTGACGGTAAACGATTGCCGAAGCGTGGCTCTCCCCCATGAAAGTAGTTGCAGTTTTTTCTCGTGTCCGCCAAGCCTTGCTCGTCGGGTGTCATTGCGCGCGGAGCGGGCCGCGTCACGTGCGCAAACACGCATTAGCATAACCAAACGCGGCGCGCGCGCACACACTGGCTGCTCAACACTCGGCGTCTTTGATTCTATACTGGCAAACGCGTAAAATAATATTGCGGTTTGGACAATCTTTTTAAACATAGGTATTGAAAATGTCGGTCGGACAAGTGAGGGCATTCGACGTAAAATCCGAGTAACTGGTCAAGTTATGTGGAGAGAGTAGAAATGTACTTTTTTAGTAAACAAAGTGGACGACAAACTTAAATTAATAATGAATTATGATGAGCGCGCTTGCGCTGTATTTCGCCGAGTGAGTGAGGGCACCGGAGGACCAATTTGTTGGAAAGGGTGTTAAAGGTTGGAAGCGCATTTGTGACTCTACTGGTGTTGCAGGTGTCTATGGGCAGCCGGAATCTCTTACCATCAGGTGATCCGTCTGGTCGTCTCCCACCTGTAACTGTCTTCTGCGAGGCCGCGGTATCCTCCAGGTCAAGCAGGCCCATTCATGCCGAAGGAGTGGCTTTCCCACGGTTTAAGTTCTATTCTAATCGATGCCCTCAAAGATCGCCACACGACAGCAAACGCAAACTCGTCGTGCCCCCGACCCAGTGCGTCTCGACCGGCTCAAAGTTTATGCAGGCACCTACCATCGAACATAAACAACAAAGATCTAATTTTGATCCACGAGCAAAAAACACGAACCGCGCTTATTTAATCAACCCACATGGGCTGAGACGTGACATTTTTAATTACAATCTGGGAATGGGCCAGCTGATTAAACGGAAAGATTAACCTTTTTTTTACAACGGGAAACGGCCTTCAACTCAGCTGATGTTGAGAGATGATAAGACTGCAGTGTAGTTCAGCTGAAATTAGTGCTAGAAGCGAAAAACGAGCAAACGATTACCTAAGCGACAAATGAGCAAATTTTAAACCTGACGACAAGCAATCACCACCGCTTATAAACATAGATCTGCAAGATCAGATAGAAAACTGATACATTGCCGGCGTTTTAGTGAGAAGTAAGGTTGTTTTTTGAAGGTCCGGAAAATACTACTGCATTCAAACCTTTCAAAATAAAATAAATACTCAATTTACGTCGTAACCGAGTATTGTAAGCTACCACTGATTCGGAATTACGAGGATATATTCACCAAAACTAGTCAATCCAGCTAAACAAAGACAGATATAAAAAAATAAAGTGCTTAGTACTTATTTGCCCTAACCATAAAAGAAACAAGGCACTATATCCACGACGTCTCATTTAGCGAATGCGTGAAGATTGCATAACGCAATACCGCACTTTAGGACATACGCTTTGTGAACACAGATTTTATTGTTTCTACGCAAGATGCAAGCATTCGATTTGCAATCATCAAACAACGCCAACAATGACAAGCGTTCGCATGATGTGCGGTTACAAGGACAAAACCTAAAGTACTATGGTCACCTATAATAGTAGTACATATTGAAACAAAATCTAAAATATTTTTGTATTTTAGCTCTTTTTATTTCTTAGGTTTAGATCCACTCGCCAAATGATAAAATAAATAAAATGTAGGACACATGTGAACGTTTTCCTTTAACGCTTTAGGAATTTTCGTTCTTAGCCAAGCAACTCACAGTAAAAATAACTATAAACAAGAAAAAAAAAGAGTGACGGCGCACTTTTTTCACTTTTAACCTCATCAAAAACATTTTCATGCTAAAATCTCTTTCATGTAAATATGAACACTTCCTGAACATTTTTAAACATTCCCTTAATACGAGCTTCTAAAATGTTTTGGATAACCATGGCTCAAGGTATAAACTCGTGGATATTTTGATAGGCTAAATTTTTAGAGAAAATGTAGAATAATGGTTTTGCCCTTGGGCTCTCGCTTGGCTCATTTTAGCGGAGGTAAAAGATGAAAAAGATACGAAAGATATTTGATAACCAGTCCGGCCCAATCCGTTTCTTTTCCTGTTGTTTTCTTTTTTAATCCCATTCTGCCCGTTTAGTATAACTTGAAGATTTCTTTTCATTAATAAAATGTATGATCATTTTAAGGACGGTAGTTAAGGTGACGTTAACGTAAAGCAGTAATTCCCGTTTTTAATAATGATAATAATGTATAATTTTTTCTGTAGTGTTGGCTGTTTATTGAGCAAAATAAAAATGTTTTTGTACATATTACTGTCTGACGGTTATAATAACATACGTTTAAAAGACATTCCATTGTAACTCCATCTTCATCGCTTAGATGGACGGCCGTCCAAAGCTGTATGCAAAGATTTAAATCAATCTTTGGCTGTATGTAGGTAGCTCAGTCATCGACCAATCTCCAAAGAAACGTATCTTTTTAATCACTTGACATTGGCTAAACTTTTTTGTTGACCCCGGGAAATACCGCTGACCCATAGCTTTGCGACTCCTTATGCATACCCTCCTACTGGTTAGCCGACGTCCTGAACACAATCATTATCATCATAATTTCAGCTAATAGACGACAACTGCTGGTCATAGGCCTCGCCCAAAGTTCTCCACAGAGATCGGTCTTGTGCCACCCGCATCCAAGGAACTCCCTCAAGGACCTTCTACCCCAACGGACGGCTGTTTTCCTCGCAATGTGCCCTACCTATTGCCACTTGAGCCTCGCATTTCTTTGGACTATGTCTGCAACTATAGATCCCCTGCGGATTTCATCATTTTTGACACGATCACGCAAGGACATTCCGAGCATAGCCCTATCCATTGCCCTCTTGTCCACTTTGAGCCTTCTTAAACGCCTCATTGTAAGCGGCACTGAACACAATACAGGTTATTAAAAAAAAAGTTTCCTTGACGATTATACATAAAAAAGATGAGCTCTTCCGCGTATCTCATCCCTCGTGCCGCCCGGGAAGCAATGTGATTACGGGAGGCACCGCGCGTCCGCCCGGCCAATCTAATTGCCCGCTCGTACTGCGGTAGGGTTAGAGTTTTTAGTATCCATCGATATTGCGTTACTGGCTTACTGACTACTGGACCATGCTCGGCGCGGTTCGTTAGACACGCCGTTTTGGCGTATTTGTTGTTTTTTGGATGTAAAGGACAAATTGGGCTACTTTTTGATCTTGGAAATCGTTGGTAGAAATGCGACAGTAAACTGGGATGACATATTGTATATGATGGACGTACCCGGGGCAGGTTGTAGAGGTAGAGATAGACTTTATGACGTTGAAAATAAAAAAACCGACACTTTTTTTTCTAATAAAATATTTTTTGTTATCTTTTAACTATCTTGGATTTGACATTTTCTCCAGTACCTACTGCTCGAGCCCTTTTATTTGCTACATGTTATCATGAGTGAAGTGTTAAAAAATATGTAATTAGGTACGGATTTCGTGGTAGCGGCCATTTTGGATTTGAAAATTTGATATTGTATGCATTTTACTACCTTATACAAGCCCTTTCATTTGATATCCATATTAATTGAGTTGTGAAATAATCAGTAATGCATCATTTTTAGCGGTAAAAACTAACCATAGCTAAAACACTTCCAACTAAATCACCGTTTTAAAAAAATCTGTTGATGCATTCTAGACATTTGATAAAATTACTGTAAGAGATAGACGAAAGCATATTTAATTAATCACACCTTTAAGTCAGGTCTCATCTTCGTGTTATATTAACAATTAGAGTAAATTCATTGAATCTTATTTAACGAGTTTGAGAACATTAATTATATTTTACGAACACGTCGGTAACTTTTCCAAAAATATTCTAAAGAAGAGCAAGTAAATTCAATTAATTCAGTATTTATTATCATATTATATCAGCTGGAGTCTGTTCAGATGATAGACGCCTTGTCAGTCTATCTTGAAACTCCATGACGACATAATTAGTTACCATACCATACAAAACTAATAGATAGATCGTCGATCTAGGGTATAGATCAAAGTTGATCGAAGTAGTTTGACTGGTCTGGTAGCTTTAGTTGATCGACCGTTTCTCTGGTAGAAAAATTCGATTGACTAATCCATCTAAACATCGATCAATTTTCATGGGTCTGGAAAAAACTATCCATCAACGTCGACTTATACATTCTACCATCGATCACAGTCGTCGATCGACAATCGATTGATTCGTGGTCCCTAAAATCGATACAAAATGCAAAACTATAATGCAAAAAATATAAAAGTATCTAATATTTTTTTTCTAATGTAGCAAAGTTGAGCAAACAAGAGCTAGTTTGAGCTAGTAAAGTTAGATCAAATCACACCAGCAGACGTATTCTTTTAAAGCTTTTTATCACAACCGTAAGAAGACACAAGGTATCCCATAAATAAATTAAACCCTTACATACCTTAACCGCCACTCCACCTGCAAACAAAAAACACGTTTTAATTCCCAACAAAAATAAAAACAGGACAATTCTGTTTGCCCGGGAGGTGGCGTAATTTAATTCCTTTCCCGGACCAAGGTCCCAGGGACCTGCGGTCTTCAGGACCCCCTACAAGACTTTTGTATTCTTAACCCGTCACATACTTTTGTGCTTACGTATGCGGATCACGTAATAAATCCCTTTTATTTAATCTACAGGCGTGTTACACTTTCTTTTATTATTGTTTAGATGTGATTCTGTTTATTTATTGTGTCTAGTAAATAGAAGGAACGGCGTGAGCTCATAACTTCGGCTATGACCTAGACTATGAGCTAGATAAAGCAATTTCAGTAACGATTATTAATATACATGGATTATGCAACGTTAATTTGTAAGCACATAAAAATTAACGTCGCGTTAATTCCCGTGTATAATAATAGTTATAATGCAAAGCGAAGATTTGAAGAAATAATTCGTCTTGATCCATCTTATGTTCAATAACTACGTCTTAACTTAGTAACTTGTGACTCCACTGGTGTTGCAGGTGTCTACGACAGCCGTCGCTTACCATCAGGTGATCCGTCTGCTCGTCTGCCACCTAATGGTAAGTGATCACTACTGCTCATGAATATCCGCAACATTTGGAGTTCTATTATGCTTATTAGAAAACAAAAAGCTATGACCAACTCGACAGGGAAAAATGGACGTGCCTCCAGTACATTTGAAATGGTTGGCAGCTGGACCTGATTCCCGACCGATACAGTCCGACATGTTACAGTTTTATTGCCTATTTTTATTCGGGAACATATTTTTATCCCGTCCCAATATACCGAATCCAGGTGATTGTGATACTAAACATTTTTTATAGTGCACTCGTGGCCCGTTCCTATAAATCATCGAAGAATTTACAGCGGGCTTGTAAACCCCGGTTTACGACCCCTGGCGGCGGGACACACAAATCAATGGAAGAGTCAGATACATTAAAAAGTGTAAATCATAAGCTTGGGGTTTTGGAGGGAAATTGGATGACAGTTAAATGGTCAGTGCTTATTTATTGTGCTCTCCTATATACTATTTATAAAGAGGTAACTTGGACAACGATAAGGTTAATTGATAAACCTAAAAAGCTAAACACTAGCGCGATAGAACCGACGCGCAGCGCCATCTGTTTTTTATTTTATTAGTCTATAGGCCAACGCTTGATCACAATCGCAACTGATAGTCTAGGATGACACGTGTTTGCATAGAAAATGCCTGTTTACTCTTCCATAAAGAAATCCAGATTATAGTGGTCGGAAAAACAGATCTAATTGGTATAGGTTGAAACTAATATACCGAAACGAAGTGAGCGCGAGCCATTAGTATAGATACTAGTGAGTAGATATATATTGTTACTAGTGACTGGCTCTCACTTCGTTCCAGGACAATAGTTCCAAAGTGAACCAAGAGATGGCGCTGGGTGTCGATTACTCGAGGGCGATTAATTTTTTTTTAATTTTTGGTGTGGTTTGAACACAGTAGAAAGATGTAGTGTTGAGAGACACATGATACGTCGAGAATCGAGGAGCTGTGCTGGTACACCAGTCCTCGATAGACTGGCTTACTGAGTATTACTGGGTATTTTCTATACTTATACATCTGTTAGGAAGGCATTATGTCTCATCCAGGCCACAGACTCCTTGCTGCGCGTTAATCTTCCCTGATCGGACACGGTGGCGTATCGGCGCGGGCGCCACTACCATGAATTTTGTGTCTAATAGATATGAACGTCCGTGGCTTTGCTATCAACCCTGCTACGCAAATGTGGAGTGTATTTTGATGGGGTGTTGTACTAAAATCCTACGTCGTTATTCATTTCTCGTAATGGTTTCAAATAAATCTTCTAGAAGTAAGATGTTATGTTCATCATCATCTCATAAAACCAACACTATCTCTCTCTCTTTCTCACTTGGTTCTTTATTATTGACATCCATCCATACTAATATTAAAAATGCGAAAGTAACTCTGTCTGTCTGTCTGCTACTCTTTCACGCCAAAACTACTTAACGGATTTAAATGAAATTTGGTATACAGATAATCTAGACCCTGAGAAAGGACATAGGCTACTTTTTATTGCGAAAAGGGGGTTGTAAGGGGTTAAAAGGGGGGTAAAAAGTTACTTTTCCACGAGGACATAGTCGCGGGCGGCCGCTAGTCTATCTATATAGTGCAGTCTCCGCGGAGTATTTGGCTGAGAAATTTTCCCGGACTTAAAATTGTTTTCATGAAAGACATACTTGTTAAATTTCCAATACTGCAAAATTTAAACGATATATCAGATTGCTCATTCATTGAAGCGTCCTTACGCCTATTAATTTGAGATCAAAGGATGCAATACATTATTCTATGAGAATTAATTAAGTGGGCCCGAAATCAGAGTCTGCTGCTGAAACGAACTTAAATGTAATTAACTGTGCCTCTGTATAAGATAATTTATAGGCTTTTTAAGATTGGTTTACACAGTGCGAGGCAGGGTGTGATTCTAAATCTACACTATTTATAAAGAGATAACTTCTATAGACAATGACAAGGTTTATAGGTAAACCGAAAACACGAAACGCTTGCGCGATGTAATTGGACACAGCGCCATCTATTGGTTCATTTCTGAATTACGATCCCGAAGCGAAGTGAGGGCGGGCCACTAATCTATGTATATCTTCTGAGCCCAGAGTACCCTTATTCAGGACTTTGGGAGACAGTGACATGACTGCACTTTCATTCTTGCAACACCATAAGAGTATAATCTGATTAACTAAATCATGGTTACGCGTTTTACAACTATCCCAAACAAAAGGTTTTTTCACAAAGTTTTCCCACACCGCTGAGCGAATGGTAGAAATACGCACATGGATTTGAAAAATCCAGAGGTACATATTTGGAATCGAACCACGATGCTCGTATGAAAGGCGCGAAAACAAAATTCTCCAACCTATCTTCGTCTACGGTGGCCAATCTTAAAGATAAGCTACGTATGCAGGATATATTATCGTTGTACCAGTAAGGTAGTTGTATCTGTTAGTACCAGGCCCAGACAGCAGACACAATAGAAAATCAATTGTTTTTGCCTTTTCAAAGGCTTTTGGGTCATACGACGTTATGGTGCGTTTATACAGGGTGTATCTGTGAACATTTACATCCCTTTAACCACGTGTTCTATCAACCATTCTGAACAACATTTGTTCAACAAGTTTTCTAAATTTTTCGAAAAATGTTTCGACTCCCCATACAAAATGACCAAGTCACGTGACCGACTTTGTATGGAAAGATGATATTTTTTTATGCGAATTTTCAAAAGTCATAGAACAAAATGTTGTTCAGAATGGTTAGTAGAACACGTGGTTAAAGGGATGTAAATGTTCACAGATACACCCTGTATACCGTCGACGAAATCATTATATTCAAATATGCGAATTAATAATTTCGTCTAGTGTGAGTCATTGTCAAGTCCAACACCTTTTCACAATAGGCAAACTAAAAATAGTCTCCACTTGACAAATAACCTTTCCAGACGTGTCACTCCAAATAAAGCCTCGTTTATTGAACACCTCCGCTCACATCCAAAATAACCGCCCGACCAGACGTTTGGAACGAGCGCTTAAAACCGTAAGAGCTCTTTATCGATCGCAACATCTCACTTTATCACTACTTAGAATACGTTCCGAATACCGATATCTCGAGAGGCGATAATATACGAAGATTATTCACGTACTAATGTTTCCTTTTCCACAAAAACCAACTTAACTTTTCACCCCCCACCTACCTTAACACAAAGACATAAGAAGTATATTCATTTGGGATTATTTTGAATAAGTTGTCAGAGCAATACGAAAGGCTGTATGTCAATTTTATGGAGGAGCATTTATCGGGCCGTAGAATCGCTTACAAATACAGCCTTTGAATATAATATCGTTCCAATAATAAATATGGAGTTTCGTAAACGGTTTGCAAGCGGGAATCGAGCCGTTCAAAAGTACAAGTTGGTTTAACTACCTATTTGGTTGTTTGAAGCCGTAGAGGGCCGTGATTGGAATTGCCCTGTGGGGCTACAAGTCGATTTGATGTCTTGTGAGTTGTTCCGAATGAATAAAATGGTATTGTATGTCCTTTGAAATCTTGGCCTGCGTAATTGTTATCTCCGAATATTGCATAAAAACTATGTTAACTAACGTCCCTGTTTCCCATCAACGATAAGAAAAGAAAGAGAAGACATAATATCTATATCAGGCCTAGTGCCTTTTATCTAAGACGTATCGTATTTAACGTTAGGTAATTGTCACTTCAGAAAAAATATTGACTCTTATTTAAATACGCATATAGACTATCCATACTAAAATTATGTCTCTGACTGCAGCAGTTAATTGCTTGTACAAATCTTACATTTACTAAAAGTCTACAGTTTAAACTGACCAGATGGCGCATTTGGTAGTGACCCTGCCTCTTACACCAAAGCTCATGGGTGCGATACTCACCATGAACAAACATTCGTGTGATGAACACTTGTGTTTGTTCAGTGTCTTAGTGTAATTATGTATTTAGGTATTGTATTTCTGTTTTGTCAGTCGTCTGATATCTGTAACACAAGTGCTTAAGGGGCTATATCGACGAAACTGTCGCCGCCAACCTTTTTAAACTGATTGTGTTTTAGTTTAGTTCTAGTTTCATCAATGTAAAAGATGTTGTGAGTTTTGAGAAACTACGAAAAACGAACTAACGAACCGGCCAAAAATATTTCAGGTCATTAATAGTAAGTTACTAGACTTAAGAAACAATAACAAGAAACAAATTAAAGCCGGCAAACAAAGCGAGCCGTCCGGTTTATTCTCATTTGTGCGAACGGATCGGGACGGCAATCCATCAGAGGAGATTAGCCTGCCGTGGGCGGATACCTAGCGATTGGGCTGTAGCGACCGATGGCGATGTTGATGTGGAAAAGTATCGATGGAAGATTCTTAAATCAGTCGAAAAAAAAGATCGAGGAGCGAGAGGTCCACTTGGGGCGGTTAAACAGAGATATTCCACGAGGTCTTAACTGTGGGAGAGCCACGCTTCGGCATGAATGGGCCGGATCGACCGGAGTGATACCACTGTCTCACAGAAAACCGGCATGAAGCAGCCCTTGTGCTGTGTTTCGCTGAGTGAGTGAGGGTAGGTACCGGAGGCCCACCCTGGGAGAAGGGGATAAAAGGTTGGCAGCGCACTTGTAACTCCACTGGTGTTGCAAGTGTCCATGAGCGGCGACAATTGCTTACCATCAGGTGATCCGCCTGCTCGTCTGCTACCTATCACAAAAAAAAAGGTCATCTGGTGACCTCCGAGTATCTCAGTACCCAGATTTGATTTTATGTGATAAGATGAGATAAGGTAAGAAATTTATTTAGTGATAGGTGACACTGAAGCAAAGATCATGGTAAACGATTGCCACCCATAGACGCCTGCAGCACCAGTAGAGGTACCTCCTCTACCTAAAGGTTGTCTGGAAGAAATCGCTACAAGCGATAAGACCGCCTTATTGTACTGTCTATAGCTTTTGCTTCACTCATGTATTCTATTTCTGTGCAATAAAGAATATCTATCTACCTAAAGAAATAATTAGGTATAGAATGTGACATTTTATTTTCGACCCAAACTCATAATTATTATGACCTGGCTGACTGGCCGAATTTAGTAGTGACTGCCTTATATACGCGAAAAGTCGTTGGTTCGATCCCCATCCTGGATAAACATTCGTGTGATGAATGTATTTGTTCAGTGTCTGGGTGTATATACTATTACATATGTAATTTATATTATATTTGTGTTCCCTCTGTTGTCTGATATCTGTAACACAAGTGCTTAGGCTACTTAGGAAAGAGTCAGCATTATGAGAAGTTGTTGTAAATACGTACCTATACAATTGGTTTCAAACTAAGAAAATGTCAAATATCGCTCTTTTGCAAAAGAAGCCGTCATTGGGAAAATCTTAATAAGTTAAAATAATTGTATCGATATTCCCGTACTCACTAGTCACGTGACTTGGGATTTCAGGTTTTATCTTTGGATACTCGTATTTTTGCCTATCATCCTACATTCACTTATTGCTTTCAAAAATTCACAAAGTATAGCCAAAAACACGAATCCATACTAATATTATAAATGCGAAAGTAACTCTGTCTGTCTGTCTGCTACTCTTTCACGCCAAAACTACTCAACGGATTTAAATGAAATTTAGTATACAGATAAACTAGACCCTGAGAAAGAACATAGACTACTTTTTATTGCGAAAAGGGGATTGTAAGGGGTTGAAAGGAGGGTAAAAAGTTACTTTTCCACGCGGACGAAGTCGCGGGCGGCCGCTAGTATACAATAAAACAAACTTAGTAGTGATCTTCAAGTAGGTTTAACTTGTATGATCAATATCAGGACCAACGGCTTAATATGCTTCCGAGACACGGGAGTAGAAGACCACCAACTTCCAGACTTTGGGAATTGTTCAACAGTAAAACTCAGAAATTTTTGGCCCGACCTTACTTATTCCTTGAACTCTCCGTAAATTCAGGTGGCTTATAATGAAACCGTCCTGTAACGAATGAGAATATACCTGTCTCATTCAAAGAAAAGCACGCACAGTGCGTGTAAAAGAGAGCAACTCCGAATCGGTCGTAACGCTCACTTCAAATTAGGCCATCAAGTGGCTTATAAAGAAGCCAGCTTGTAACAAATGAGAATACCTAAACTCTGATTGTTAATCATGTGGAGTAAACTGACAGATGTCAATGTGTCATTCCCATACATTTGTCACTAAATTTGACAAATGCAAAATGTCAAAACGTATAGAAACTTGACATTTGCAACTGTCAGTTTACTCCACATGATTAAAAATCAGAGTATCATATACCTGTCGCATTCAAACAAAAGCGCGCACAACGGGTGTGAAAGGGAGAAAAACTTTGGTCCGGTCATAACGCTCACTTCAAATTAGCCCATCAGGTTACATCTATCGATGTTTCGCTCGTCATCCCTCGCTCCCCAGGGCCTCTTTTTGCCGCGTCTCGCAAATAAACGGCTGCCGATGGCCCTAAGCCCGTCCCTGGGGCATCATTGCCAGATTACGTGTGTCTTCGATAATTAGTCTGCTTCCGGCCCTGGGAAACTTAGGGTTTCAATTTCACATTTCGGAATAGTCCAACATACCTACGAGTAGGTAATGTGAGGTAAATCCTATGTGAGGTTGAATGCGGATTAGCTCGCACTTTCATAATTGTTTTCATTTCCTCTAGCCAGATCCCGGATTAGCTTTTGTCTTAGGGCCAGTTTTTTGATCCGCAGTTACTTTTTGGTAAAATTAGCTATAGCCTAATTATCTTTGAGAACTGTCGCTTGCGGTATTTCTGGACTGATACGAACTGCCAACCTTCAAAAAGGCGCACTTGTCACACCTCTGTTGTTGATGAATAATAAAATGCGGTTATCGCTTACCATCCATCAGGTAATCCTTCTGCTCACCTACCACCTTTGATACAAAAAAGACTGCCAACTTTTCCAGTTCAGTATAATCTCGATAGCCAATGTTTTTCAGCCATACAGGTGTATGTGTATTTCCAAAAGTCATAGAACAAAATTAAATGTTGTTGAGAATGGTCGGTAGAACACGTGGTTAAAGGGATGTATATGTTCACAGATACACCCTGTATAGGGCCGAATTCCTAAGATGTTTAACAATGCATGAAGTATAAAGTCTGAAGTCCCAAAAAGTGATTCCATACACTTACAGTACTATCCTTTACTTCTTTCCAAAAATCCTATCAGATTTGAGCCCCATATTCTCGTTCAAAGTCGTCACGTCACCAAGAAAGGAGTCATAAAACTCAGTTCAAATAAACAACCCAATAACCAGTTCCCACGGAAGTTCCTGCAACCAGCGGTGTGAGGCGGGTGAGGCCGGGTGAGCCTGGGCGAGAATCCGCGTGAGCACGAACTTGCGCAATAAAATTGATGGGCCCAAGTGTACCCAAACACTGTTATTGTCTTCAGACGTTTGAGACTTGGTATAAGGGACGCGCGAATGCACCATCTGGCCGAATGGCGTATTTGGTAGTGACACTGCCTCATACGCCAGAGGTGAATGTTGATTCGTGTAGTCGCATTAATGTTTTAAGCACTTGTGTTTGTTCAGTGTCTATGTGTTATAATAATATTATTATTTTTATGTATAGGTGGAAGGTACTGTATTTGTCATTGCTACTGTCTGATGCCGCCGTCCATGGACACATACAACCACAGTGGAGTCACAAGTGCGCTGCTAACCTTTTAACCCTTCCCCCCCCCGATGGGCCTCCGTACCCTCACTCACTCGGCGAAACACAGCACAGGAGCTGCTTCACGACGGTTTTCTGTGAGGCAGTGGTATCACTCCGGTCGAGCTGGCCCATTCATGCCGAAGCATAGCTCTCCCCAATTATGTAATTATATTTGTCATCTACTGTCTGATGTCTGGAACACAATTTGGTTAAGCTACTTAGTACGGAGTCAGGTCAATGTATGCGATGTTTTTTGAATTTATCTTATTTGACCTTTAGTACGAAACACGGCGAAAGCGCTGCTTCCCGCTGTTTTCCTGTGAAGCCGTGCTATCATGTTATTTTTTGTGGGAATTGTACCACAGCCTCACAAAAGACCGACGTGAATCGCAGAGTGAGTGAGGGTACCAGAGGCCCTTTAGGGGGGAAAGCAGGTTATTTTGTCGCCTTTAGACACCTATGTGTCTGTGTGTGTGTTTGCTGACACATTTTAGATTGCTGAGCCATCGGACTGAGTAAGCTTTTCACTTGAACCACACGAACAAAGAGCAAAATGAGTGGAGTTTTGAAATTTTAATTGGTTTATTGGTCGAGCTTCAACTTGGCGCGTTAAGCCGTCGAGCTGATTAATTATGACTGTTTGTTTGTCATTCTGCGGTGTCGTTCCGCGATCACTTTCTTTTGAGAGCTAAGATGGCCCAGTGGGTATTGTGTAGCACTTTAACGTCGTAAGGCCCAAACAGCAGACAATAGAAAATCAATTGTTTTTTGCCTTTTAATAGGTTTTTGGGTTTTACGACGTTAAAGCAACTGCTCTTATACCCCACAGAAAATAAACAGGTCACATGATCGACTTTTTATGAAAATTTATTAATGTTTTTCAGAATTATTGGTGGATGACGCAGATAAAGGGGTTTAAATATTCATCATATACACCCTGTATTACAGCCAAACGCTATTTTATCTGATATGTGAAATACGAGCAGACCATGCCCCTATACACCTGCAACACCAGTAGTCACAAGTTCACTACCTACCAATCTTTAACCCCCTTTACCCCAATTGGGCCTCCCGTACCCTCATTGACTCAACAAAATACAACGCAGAAGCTGCTTCACTAAGTTATATTATGAAGTATCATCAAAATTCATTCAGTCATTTTTGCATTAGGCAAACGTGGTGCTAAGCCTTATCCCATCATAGTAGCGATGACTTGATTAGTATGATGGAGACCTTTCCTAAAGTAGGCCAGTATAGGCTGATACTTTACATTGTCCTGGCCCTAGGCTTTCCCTCACCACTTAGTTACTGACTAAACCGTATAATCTAATTAAACTAGACCTAAATTAGCTCATTAATAGGCCCTCGTCGCTGGCCGGCATTAGGCACGCACAAATAACCAACGGCCTCAATCCGCGTTATCGAGGTGCCGCGGACGCCCGTAGATTATACTGACTCAGTGTTGCCAGCAACGAGGGCAAACCAACTACCATGACCCTACAACACTAGGCTATAATAATATTCATAATAGTTTTTATGCATGACTGGGGTGACACTGCCTTTATGTGATAGGTGGCAGACAAGCATATGGATCACCTGGTGGTAAGCGATTGCCACCGCCGATAGACACCCGCAACACCAGTAGAGTCAGTGCCTTTTAAAGTTTTGCATTTGGGAAATAAACCACTATATTATTATAAACTAGCGGCCGCCCGCGACTTCGTACGCGTGGAGTTAATTATTGACACTTATCGTCATATTTTGGACAATCCACAAAATATATTTTTAAAAATTGTAGCCTATGTGTTATTCTGAAGTATAAGCTATATTGTGGTAAAGTTTCATTTAAATCCATTCGCTAGTTTTTACGTGAAAGAGTAACAAACATCCATACATCCATACAAACTTTCGCTTTTATAATAGTAAGTAGTTATAAATGTAGTTAAACTTTCAGATCAAAGATACTACAGAGTTAACATGTTAAAAGTGTCGCTGACAAAGGCTCCATTTGCAAACTTCAAAAAAATTCTATTTTCGTAAATTAAAACCATAATTCATTTTAACTTCTATAGTTGAAGGTCGAATATTTTGTTTTTGCCCTCGACGGCCATGTTCCTAATTCTAAATATCTTAAAGCAGTAAAAATACTAATGATAGCGCTGCTGGGATCACTTTTTTAAACGCTTTTAGCTTTAAGTATGGAGTTGGGTATCTATACTATGATTTTTAATCATGTGGAGTAAATTGACAAACTGAAGTGGCAGTGGGCTGGTCACATTAGTCGCAGAACTGACAACCGTTGGAGCCATAAGGTCCTTGAGTGGAGACCGCGACTCGGCAAACGTAGTGTTGGACGCCCTGCTACAAGATGGGATGACGACATTCGAAGGCTGGCTGGAGTGGGCTGGATGAAAGTGGCCGAAAATCGGGAGCGGTGGCGTGCATTAGGGGAGACCTATGTCCAGCAGTGGACGAACGTGGGTTGCTGATGATGATGATGAAATTGACAGATGCAAATGTCAAGTTTCTATACATTTTGACATTTTGCATTTGTCATATTGAGTGATAATTTATGGAGACATATTGACATCTGTCAGTTTACTTCACATGATAAAAAAAAAAATCAGAGTAAAGTAAATATTATATCGATGGTTGAACTTATGACAATAATGGTGATAAAACACCGTGCTATGTTGGCAACATCGTGGCCGGCCCAGCTGCGGCAGCAGTAGGCCGCCAATCCGCCACGCGGCATTCGATAGGATTTGCCTAATTGCTGCCATAATTTAGCCGTAAAGTCACACGCATTGACTAGCGGAATTGTCTATTAGACTTTGGTAAAGGTAGCTTTAAAATATTTATTGGGTTAGGATACTGTTAAAGTCCATTCCCCAGAGGACGGTGCCCAACCAGATGGACCGATCAAGTGAGAGGAGCATCTGGAAATAAGTTTTTTTGGGGAGTGTTCGAAAGAGCTTCACGACCTGATACCACCTTCTCCTTTCTACCACCGGACAATGCGGAAGACGAAAGGAATCCACCCTTACACTGTGGAAGTTCCACCAGCTCGTACTAAGCGTTTCGCTTCTTCTTTCTTGGTACGAACTACTAAGGAATGGAACAACTTGCCGGCTTCTGTATTTCCAGAGAGCTACAATTTGGGTGTCTTTAAGTCGAGAGTGAATAGGCTTCTTCTGGGAAAGCACGCTACATCTTAGACCTCATTGTCACTCTCCATCAGGTGAGATGAGGTCAAGTGCAAACCCATCTTATAAAAAAAAAATATCGGTTGTTAGAGACGCCATGGCTGCCTATTCATGCCGGTGCCTACCGGTGGAGGCAGATAACACAAGCGAGGTGCAACCCATCCACAATCAATTATGACCACGTTCCTCAGTCATGTGGGAGAGTAGAGCGAGAATAGAAAGTCTATTCAGTGTGTGCGACTACGACCAGGGGGGCCATTCTTGTTTGAGGTTCAGAGAAAACTCGCCCGCATAAAACTCGCCCAAGAATTTCAAGATGCGGCCATTACGCACCAAGACATCAATGGGCACTATGGCTTGTGAAATATCCGCTAGATGGCGTGTCTGTAGACTGAACTCCAACTATACCTCACCATTGGCTATTTGGTAACATGTCAAACTGTCACTAAACAATCAATGTACAATTACGCCATCTAGCGGATATTTCACACGCAATATCCCTCATTGACTGTAAACAAATAGCACAAAATAATTACACACAGAAGGTAGACTCAGCCTGATTCTGTGCAAATAGTGAGCTTTTTGGTGTTCCATATACATAGTTTTATTTCAAGTTATTATTACTTACATATAACTCTAAATAAAAAATATTAATACAGACGATATAAAAAACACATTGTATTTTTTATTACAGTGTAACCTATTGTGACATTGAGCGTGGGTAGAGATATTAATAAAATTTCTTTTAATAATATAATAGATCTCAAGTTTCTACATAACCAGAAACCTCCCAGCGGTATTTTCATTACACAATTTTGCTCAACGTCGAAAAACACATCAAACTTTAGCGTCAACAACAAAATAATATCATCCGCTCATTCACGCAAGAAAAAATTAGGTCCTTTGCAGAGTTGAAAAGAAAACTCATTTCTGACATTTTTCGTCGGCAGATTGTTAATTTTGTCCTGTAGATTAATTCCCGGTTTTAATTACAAGTGGAGTTATCATTTATACTGTGATTGCTTGATCGTTATTTTTTAAGCTTTGGCCGACTTTGTTTGTTTCTCTTAATGGATTTGGGTTTTTGGGTGTTTGGTGTGAGGCATTTTATACATATAGTTAGCATTTTTTACCAAATAGGTGGCAGACGAGCAGACGGATCACCTGATGGTAAGCGACGCCCACCGCCCATAGACACCAGCAACACCAGTAGAGTCGCAAGTGCGCTGCCAACCTTTAACCATTTCGGCAACGGCCTGGTTTTTTACTACAGCTAGCAGCAATGTAATACGGCGGAGTATACTATCCGGCTGTAACATAGGTATAACATACACGTTAGTGTAATGTTTGAAGTCTGACCCTAAATTGCACTGCCTTATTCATAAGTTCTCTGTATGGACCGAACTTGAATTAAGATTTTTTCTGTTTCTCTTTCACATTCATGTTTTGGTATCTTCATTTTTCCAAAAATCCTGATATACAAAAACTCACAGAGTACTCGTAGCTATTGTTTTGTCGGAAATGGTCACAATTGAAAAGGCACGCACTAAAGCAGCCCTTTACATTGAAACATCTTTGAGGCCAACTGACTGCACTTTTAATAATAACTATGAAAAGGGGAATGGACAAAAAAGCAAGTGCGGAATGAACGCGTAGAGATGTGACATAACTACAGGAATACAGTATTGTTATCGATAAATCCACCATCGTACTTGTCGACATCGTGAGTTTGAGACCCACCTTCGACATTATTCGTGTGATGAACACTTGAGTTTGTTCAGTGTCTGGGTGTAATAATTTACCCAAAAATATATTTTGGAGGCTGCCCATACTTAAACTGAAACCATTTTTTTTTATTTTCATAGAAACCAATCGTGTTTTGTATCTATGGATCTACTTATTCTTCTTGAAATGCTAAAGATTTTTAATTAGATTAGAAATTACTGAAGATTGGCCATCAGCATTTCGTGGCTTATCCTAAGCCTAAAAAGTTTTTCGCTAGATTTGATGCCAACCCAATGTCGTATGTTCCTGAGCCACGACACTTTTCACCTTAAGGAATCTAGTCTTTCTTTTAAGGTTCGGAACCTTAAAAGACTGGGTATTTCAAACACACATTTCTGCAATTCAAATGGGCTGGCTGTACCCAAGTAATTACGCGTTTTTATGACCCAATAAAAGCTTTCAGACGTTATCTGCAGTACCGATGCAGTGGTATAAGAAGTACAATGATGCACTTTTAGAGATGCTTAGGAAGAATTAAAAACCTAAGCAAAGTAAACTTTGAAAATATGTTTTACTTTTGAGATTAAGCTGAAATTCTAAATTAAATGAACTTCCGACATTTATTTAAAAAAATGTGGCGGCGGCCATCTTGGAATTGAATTTTATCACATTTTATGTATTTTGCTACTATTTAGATAAATCATTGGTACTGTTTTAGTTTAAAATGAGGTTTATTTAATAATTCATAAATTAGTATTATGTACTCGGAGGATAGTTAATAACTACTACAGTAGTTTTATACCATCAGGCAAGATGCATGCTTGTTTGTTACTGTCTTGGTTTGAAAACGCGACTATGATTGGTACAGATACATCCCGTGTTAAAGCTCTGATAAACCTCCTCTACAAACACAAATCAAGCTACAGTCACCATATAAAATTAACTGCTATCCGGAACCCGTCACAAATCACCGTTCTCGCTTGGCCGGTTTTTATTATTCATTAGCGGTGAGCGGTATGCGGGTAATAGGACCGTTTCTATTCGCCCCAGGTTCGACTCCCGGGCAGAGCTGCGGCCTTAACTGCTATTGTGAATTGTTGTTATTGTTTTCACTGGCTGATTTCTGGTGATGCTGTTAATCTTTGTCTGGCAGTCTTGTGTTCTGAATGTGAGAACTCACTGTTTTCTTTTTAGGCTTTGAATTCTGTTACTGCTCCGTTTGGTCTAGTGGTTTTAAGTACCGGGCCGTGATCTGGATTCTTTGGTTCAATACTCGGGCAAAAAGTATGTTTCGAGTTTTTCCAACATAGCCCGGGTTTGTGATCACTAATCCATATTAAGCAAGAGTGGTGATTAAGCCTAATCCCATCATAGTAGCGATGACTTGATTCTTTGATGGAGGCCTTTGCCCTGCAGTGGGACAGTATGTATGTATACTTTGCTTTACATTCACACTAGCAGGTGCATTATTTTTATGTCATCAAAAACCGTTTCTAATTGACTGTTAAGATATTTGTGACTCGTTGAGCGTCCATAAGTAAATATTGTCATGACCGTCAGCAACTTTTTGAAAAAAACATTTAACGTGCTTAATTCTAACATCGTTTTTGGGACACCTGCAAATTGACATTGACTATTCCTGCTGCTGACTGTGCCTATTTGCTTAAATATGTACGTAGCATTAATTTCATAAGTCTAGACGAGCAAACTCGGCTATTCGAACCGTCCTTCATTGATCTAACTCCCCAAAGAAAAAAAATACGGCTTCAAAACGTTTCTATCTCAAAACTGTACCTTTTTATATACATTCCAAAATACAGGTTATATTTGCTCAGCAAACATAACCCGACTCACATTAATCATGGGATTTAAATTTTTCGATGGAACTTTTTAATCTGGTCCTAAGCAAACGAAGGCGACATGGGTAAATATTCGTATGTCCCGCCCGTAGGGAGGGCCGTAAGTTCAGCAAAAAGTGATATTTTAACCTATTAATTGTAGTAACTTAATGTTTTGTTGACCAATATGCTTTGGACCTATTTGTTACTGCTATTCGTAGTTTTATCATTTTGAACTATAAACTACACTGTCACTATAACATAACGGGAATTCACGTGACGTTTATTGTTAAGTACATTGTATGCACTTAATGCTTGAATGCATTTTTAATTTTTTTTTTTAATTTTATTGAAGGCAAATTTTTGCCTAAAGTAGTTTAGTCCCCAATTACTTAATTTAAAAAAAAAAGTGAACAGATGACACCAAAAATAAGTTTTTATCTATGGCCGAAGCGAAAAAAAAAACGATGGAAAAATTATATTAATAAACTTTACATTGCGTTTTTTCTCAAAATCGTTTCATTAGGACATTCCCTGTTCTCTGCCTGTACCCTTCAGATCTATACTATTTATAAAGAGATAACTTCTAAAGAAAATTACAAAGCTTATAGGTAAACCGCTTGGGAACTGTACTGGCTGTACTTAATAATAAAAAAAAAACAATTTAAGCCCATATTGTTCTATCTTCGTTTATCCACACTGTCCTGTTTTATTTGTGAGAGAGCCACGGTTTAGCATGAATAGTCTGGTTAGAGATACCACGGCATAAGAAAACGTGAAACAGATTGCGTTTGGTTGTTGTGAAAATTAATGACATCGCCACCGCTGTTAAGTCATCAAGTATGTTAACCACATTAGAAAAAACGACACAGAGTCCGTTCTTATTATGCAAAAAACAAAACGAAAACGCCCTAAGTGGACATGAGACCTTATGCATCTAAAAGCGAGAGATAAGTCTTTAGTACAAATACCTAAACATTTTCTCGAATTCATTGTCCAGTTTCCACAAGATAAATTTCGAGAAGGTTGGACCCGAGTGAACTACGCCTATTTAGTCTCGCATGGTGGCGATAAACCGCGGGAAAATAGGGCTACCGATCATGGTTACTAATACCTAGTAGTGCTATTGTCTCTCAGATGTACCACTTAAGCACCTTTTGATAGTAGAGGTTATAGTTATCTTCCAAGAAGTACAAGTATCAACCTATATGATGTCATACTGCAGGGCAAAAGCCTCTATCATAAAACTTCTAAGATGAGATCGGGCTTATTCACCACGTTTGCAAAATGCGGATTGGTGATCATAAACCTGAGCTATGTTCGAATTGGAAACATACTTTTTGCTAGACCCGGGAGTCGAACCCAGGACCCCGAGATCACGGCCCGTGACCACTAGATACCATACTTGCATAATTTTGAATGATCATCCCAAGATACACAAGGTGGACTGACGATTTAGGGTCGCGGGAGTTTTTTGGATTCGGGTATCACAGAACCTATCCGTGTGAAGAGCATTTTTTTTTAAATATATTTTCTTCGGAAAAGGGCCTGTATAGCCCAAGATTTGCCCCGTTTTTTTATACGACTGCCCAAAATATGATGAAAAATTAGAGCTAGCCTATATTTTTGGTCAATATAATTTGTATAATGCAACGCTGAAGTTTTAAATCGTATAAGCGATAACCCTAGCATTAGGTGAAGTCATTGCGCCATCAGGGCTGCCACTCGCTAACGTCGCAAAGTTTCGGACACCAAACATTCCTGCGGTCGTATCTCGGCGCGCAGACAGTTTGTCTTCAGCCTCTGGACACCTGTGGGGGGAGGAGTGGGGGTGGGGGGTTGATGAACTTGTTGTGTTAGGTAAATTACTGAATGGGTTGAAACAAGTCCTTTGGGTATTTGGGTGCGCATTTACTCAATATTTGTAGGTATCTTAGTTTTGTGAAACTATTTGGTTGCTGTAGCATTTACTTATGATTTAGGGATCCTTATGAAATGAGCGCTCATAGGAAACCGCAGTATGGCAGTGCCTAACTACAACGTGGGCTCTCCTCTTGCTTATCATCAGGCTGAGATGCCAATATAAAAAAAAAACATGATATTTGAAAAATCCATATATGCATGGTTGAATTCGAACTCTGAGCAACCCCGCATGTACCCCGGGCTACGAAGCCAGCTATGGTATAATATTTAATGGTGAGACCTATTTAGCTAATACGCATATACAAATTATTACAAAACCCTGAAATAACCTAAAAAAAACACATAAAAGTAAACAACAACTCATCTCAACTTAAAAGTATCATGGAACCGAATTGATATAATTCGTAAATGAGAATTTAAGTAGCCAAGTAAATCTCAGCAATAAACTTTGCACCCATTTAGATATTACTTCGTTTAACAAAAATAATAAGCATAACAAAAATAACACTAGACTCTCATTTCGAATGAAGGTACTATGTTTTTGATGGGACTTTATTGCAGTCCGGCAAGAAAAATTCTTAATTTGGAACAATGTAATGTAGGTAATGTTGATGCTGATTAATTCTTTATCTTATATTAATGTAATATATAAAATTTTCAATACATCAGAGTGGTTATTTCCTAATCCTTGCTGCTTTACATTCAAGCGGGCACACTCGGGCTTATTCCTCTCACGAAATAAATCTTTCTCTTTATTTATCCGTTCCACAACTACCCTATTGTTTTTCTTCCTGTCTGGGGGAGTGATTTGGTTTCTTTTTTTGGGATTCAATGTGTGCTGAAACGTCCCGGGAAATACTGGATTTGGTTCGTAATTCGCTGTGTTTTTTCTTCTCAATGCGTGCTGTTACTAAGGGATCGAAAAAAGCGGCACACAATTTAAGATGTTGACAAGATTTGAAATAAAAGGACTTATGGCAATATTTCCAGAAGGTTTTCTTAGGTACTGTAACGATGGTAAACTCCTTTGATACTGGCCGCCGTTTATGGCTGATTTTATAATGGGAATCTGTCATGCATTGAAAAATAAACAGACACGCTCTCGAGAGCGCATTCGGATCTGAGTAACGATATCGCGAGGAACTAGAGTAAAGAGGGTCCAGACCTCACGTTACAGTAGGGTCTTGGAGGATACTTCCTCCCAGATTGTGGTAGTTAGAAAGTGGACTAACCTATTGATTTCAGAAAAGCAGTAAAAGATATTTCAAACCAATACCGCCTCCACTCATTGCCACAGTACCTTCATTAAGTTAAGAGCTAACTTAATGATTTTTTTGATATTTGACTGGCCGGATAGATATTGAGAAAGGCATAGGCCTTTCCCAATATCTATATAATATATATCCAGCAGTGGACTGCAACAGGCTTACGATAATGATGGCGTACGTGAATTATTACCACCATCCCTTTTTCATCCACCAAGCCACCATTAATTTAGCTTCATAACTTCGGGAAATTCGTAAACACGAACATACTTTGCTGGAAGTGCGGGTACGTGCCCTTGGGAGGGCGGGCCGCTATCCAAACGTTTTTAATCCGCGCATTGAAACTCAAAAGTTGGATCCGCAGCAGGGATTAAGTGCCCTCGGATGATGGACGACGAGCCCAATCTGTTATATTAAGAGGAAACACCAAAGAGAAATTAAAAATAGGTTTTTGCAAAATCTATCTGTCAATCTAGCTGGCCCGTTATCCTTGCCCAACAACAAGTCTATCAATGAGTGTTTGGGTAGCATTTTTAATTAATTAATACTTCCCCCCCCCCTTACTTAACCCCTTACAATCCCCTTTTCGCAAGAACTAAGTTCTTTCTCAGGGTGTAGACTATCTGTATCCGTTCACTTAGTTTTTGGCGTGAACGAGTAACAGACATATAGACAGAGTTACTTTCGCATTTATAATATTAGTTAGGATTAGGATATAAGATGGCTCTTATCTTACACATAATCAACGCCTCTCCTGGTGTTCGAAGTAACAAATTTTAGACACTTCATGAATTAGTCACGCCTTTAAGTACATTTCCTTTTCATTTATCTCTCTTTATACATTTTAAACGAGACGGTCCGTCAAAGTATGGCGAGGGCATATCGGACGGACGATTTGCGGACGATTTGGTTTTACTGTCAGAATCGAGCCAACAATTACAATATATGCTAGACACTCTACATAAAGCTAGCAGACAAGTTGGCCTAGAAATGAATATCACAAAAACTAAAGTAATGACGAATTTCAAAAAGTCTAATATAGGAATTGATAATGACTTCATAAACTATGTGGATCATTATATATATTTGGGGAAACAAATTGGATTTAACAGGGAAAGTAATTCCCTAGAAGTGGAGAGAAGAGTCAAACATACCTGGAACAAATATTGTAGTTACAAGGAAATATTTAAAAGCGAAATGCCTATCAAAATAAAGAAAACTATTATGGACTCTTGTCTCATTCCCTGTCTTACGTACGCATGTCAAACATGGAAGTTTACTAACCAAAATAAAAAACAAAATAGTTACATGTCAACGAGGTATGGAACGTAGTATGATGAACATCAAGAAAATAGAGAAAATTAACCACACAAAAATAAGATCTAAAACGAAAACAATAGATGCACTTAGCTACAGCAAAATTAAAATGGAAGAATGGGCGGCCACATAGCGCGACTTAAAGATCAAAGATGGACAAAAACAGTCACGTTATGGAGAGGTCCATCAGGCAAGCCGATGCAGAGGAAGACCATACGCAAGATGGGGATGATGAAATTAAAAAGATAGCTGGCCCAAAATGGCATCAAATAGCTCAAGACCGCGAAAAAATGGAAAGCTTTGGAGGAGGCCTTTACCTGAGGGGGGTTCCAGTAGATAATAGAGTAAGAAGGAAGGAAAAGGGAAAAACAAAAAAAAAAAATATTGAAAACATGTTTTTATAGTATTTTAAGATTACGTTTATTTTTTAAATAATTCATGCTAGAAACGAACTATTTCAATTTATACTTTTTTCTTAATTTGTAACTAGGATACATAAGGAGATACAATACTTTAATGATATACAGTAGCCACAATGTATAATGTTTACTGGAAATAAAAGGCTTTTTTATTTTATTTTATTTTATTTATTATACATTTTAAAACTTCACTTTTTCCATTTTCAAGTTCCAAATTTAGCCAGCACCATTCAACCGTTTGGAACGATGCTCAGCCCACCGCGAAATACCCATGGTGCTTATTTGTTATTTTAATTCCTGCGGCCCGTTTGTAGTATTGAGGGGGGAGGGGGACATCACAGGGCTGTAGCACAACTAATTGCTGGATTTTACTGCTTTTGCACAAATTTTGTTTCTTTGGAGATAAGGGTGCGGTTATGGTGGCTGTATGGTAATATTTTAAAGTAATGTATCAGCCTATATACTGTCCCACTGCAGGGCAAAGGCATCCATCATAGAAATCAAGTTATCGCTACTATGATGGGATTAGGCTTAATCACCACGCTTGCCTAATGCGGATTGGTGATCACAAACCCTAGCTATGTTCGAAAAATTCGAAACATACTTTTGATCGACCTGGGAATCGAACCCGGGACCCCGAGATCACGGCCCGGTACTTAAACCACCAGACCAACGGGGCGTTATATTTTACAAAAAAAATAATTATCGCCGTTTTTGGTTTAAGAATGATGATGGATTTATGATCTTAGCATCCGATTCCCGGGTCGAACAAAAGTATGTTTTTAATTTTGTGGAAGTTCAGGTTTGTGATCACCAATGCGCATTAGGCAAGCGTGGTGATTAAGTCAACCGTATAATAGGCTGATACTTTTTAACATAAAGTATGCATCACAGTGAGAAATCTAAACCAATGCCTCTAAAAAAAATAGAGAAGAAGTGAAGCGACGCTACTACGACGTGTTTTGCCTCAAGTTAGGTTACTGGATGCCCAATCAGAAGGGAACAACAGCTGTGTTGTTACAACAGCCGTGGTCACAAGCGAACTCTTTGCTTCGCACCACGGCTGTTGTAACGCAGTCGAAACGTCAAGCAGTAAGTGCTAGAATGTACTTATTAATTTTCGTCGCGTTTAGTCCCGTTTATGAAGTATTTGTATAATGCAACGCGAAAGTTTAAAAAAAATATATTTAAATTATCTCGAAAATAACTTTTTGTGGGTTTGTTCTAGTTTGCAAAATTTCCCTTCATAATCGCTTTTCCTTTGAACATGTCACGAGTCTTACTATTAAGGGGTGATGAATCTCTCAATGTTTTCTCCGCAATGTTTCCGGCCCAAAATTTGTGGACGCACCGAGCCTGTTCTATTCAACGTTTGTGCTATTTTAATAAAACCTGATTCATACGTACACTTTTATTTATGCGAACTTATCTTCTATACTTTTTATGAAGAGGTAACTTCCATTATAGAATTTAGAAGATACAAAAATAACGATACCATTCGGTAGGCGGATGTCAGATGGTAGATCCATCTACTACTATCCAGCTACTACTACTACTGAAATATGTTTATTATTATTCAGAGTATTCTAAACACTTTGAACTATAAAAGCTCTAAAAATTAAATTCACCAAACATCGTCCACAAAAAATACATTCAAAGAATCAAACGGCGGAAACGTCGCAATTCAAAAGCCGTCACTCTATTAAATTATTCCGTTTCGGCGACTCAAAATGGCGGCCGTAATGTTGCCAGTGTAAAAACTGAGTGAAAGGGGTGATTTTTTCCCTAACTTTTTTCCTGGCGGTCAAGAGCTCGCTTCGTGTTTGGACAAATTGTTAGAGTCGCAATGCTTTCGAACGGGGAAACATACGGGAAGAGATGGTGTGTTGGATCGCATGGTATATGAGACCGGGGGCGCTTAATGCAGGTTATTGCCATTCGTCCCACCAGTGGGACTAAACGGGATTTTTTAAAATAAATTCCGTTTTATTCCGCTTCGTCGCGTCAATATCGGTGAGATGAACGGTCAATATGCGTTATGAAACTCACGAAACATTCGAAAGATTGGGTTATAGAATGGATTTGTTTAGTAGGACGAACGGGTATTCTATAAATTAATTCATTATTGTTATATAATATGGTGGGACGAACGCGAATAACAATAATTCCTGTTTGTCCGTCTGGTGAGACAAAACCTGGTGGGACGAACGGGAATAACCCCCAACTGCGCTATCTAAGGTGTACAGGATAGACTACGACAAACGACTACAACGTAGCTGCTACGAGTATATGACTACGACGTAGCCGCTATGTGACAGCAGCTACTACGAGAAAATTACGTAAGCTAGTAGTAAGATAATTTATCTCTACTCCGTCATTCATCATCATATCTCATCTCAGCGTGTTTTTCCCTCTTGCATCAGATTGAGCCTTCGCCAGTCTTCTGTAAGGCCGCGGCATCACCCCGATATAGCCGGCCTAAGCATGGCAGCCACCTTCAACTCCCTATTACGTGTTCCGCTCCGATCCATCTCCCCTGTATCCTCGCATCGAGAGTTTTTTCCACAATTGGCATTCTGTGTGGATTGCGGCCGCTTTCGGGTTAGGCAATTCAATTTTATTGTTTGCGACCGCTATTGACGGTTTGTATTAGAGCCGTAATTATGTAAAGCCCGTGGAACGGAACGTTTGAACACGCGAACGTAATATTTATGATTTCTTTGTGTGGGACGGTACCTGAGAAATTAGGAGGGCTCATGTTGGGATCGGAAGGGGTAATTGGGTTATGTTGTCTGTTGGGACATGGTGTTTTTTATGCTGGAGGTAGGTGAGCGTGACTTGAAAGTTAGAAGTCATTGGCCTTCTGCGAAGTCAAAGAGGTGGCTGATGGATTCATGATCTTCTAATCAGCTATTTTTATAAATTAGTGAAACTAAAGTGGTCCCCTGATGGTAAGCGAACACCAGCGGCCGCCAAGGGACAGCACTACACAGAAGGAGTGCGGGATGCAGTTGCCTGGCCTTTTTAGGAAGGGTATAGGTATGTAGTTCTTGAAGATTTGAATGTCGTATTGATAAAAAGGGGCTTTTAGTACACATCAAAGCTTCTGGTATACATGATACACTTAGAGCCTCGTTCACCACCTCTGAGTAAAGTGTCAGGTAATTTACTTTTCAAACAAGTGGGTTCGGAGAAAATTGGTCCCTGGCCTTTGTATTGAATAAATTATTTAAATTGTTATTCGGTGTAAGCGACTACCAGCGCATCTATAGGTACTGGTCTAAGGTACCGAAATAGAAGTTAAAATAATTAATATTAAAAAAAAGAAATACTAATATTTCAAGAAATTGCCACCACTACACCGACGTTGACAGAAATAGATGGAGAAAAACCATCAGTTAGAAAGTGACTGCAGAAAAGAGATCACGACCCTCAGCTCTGAGGAATACGACTCAAGAAGGAGGCTCTAGAGGTTTTATGATCGGAGGTTAACACCCATAAAGCACGTCTCCATACAAATTGAAAAGCGGTAGCATTATCATCTTACAACCACATTGTTTATCATAACACGTTTATTCAAAAGCAATAAAACATGGAAAAACATCGCTTTTGCTACAATTTATGTACGCATTCGCGATTTACTGCGATGAGATATGGCCGTGGGAGAGTGAGTTATGAACGCCGATACGTTGCTGGTGCGTATGCTGTTTCGATTGGCTTCAATGCCATGTTGCCACGTGGCATTTACAAAACTACACATCGACATATAATCCTCGAAAGTCTTTAATGCGGAACCGAAACGTGGCCGCTTACAATGGGCCGCTTAAGAAGGCTCAAGGTCACTCAGAGGGCAATGGAGAAGGCTATGCTCTGAATCTCCTTGCGTGATCGTGTCAGAAATCATGAGATCCGCAAGGTCTAAGGTCGCAGACATAGCCCAAAGAATTGCGTGGCTCAAGTGACAATGGGCAGAGCACATTGCGAGGAGAACAGACGGCCGTTGGGGTGGAAAGGTCCTTAGAGTGGAGGCCGCGTGCAGGTGACGCAGCCGTGGCAGGCCTCCCACCAGGTGGACCGACAATCGAGACAACGAGAAGCGTAGGCAGACTATATCGTCAAATGGTCGGATGATCTGCGAAGTCACGCAGGCAACTTATGGACTAGACTATAGATTGGGTTGATATAATTTTTCTATTCTACACAGTACATATTCTGGCAACACTGTTAATGTGTGATTGTTGGTTTACGTGATGGTTGTATCGCTCTGAGCTGTGCAACTTGTTGAATTTTATAAAGTATCTCTTCATACTAGCATTTACGTCTCTACACCCAAATTTATGTTTTTTTTATGAGAATGTTAAAAAACGAGTGTGCTGTCATCTGGATGGTAACCGTTTATACCGAAGCGTGGCTTTCCTAAGGTGGAAAAATTTACTTTAAAAGATATTTCGCACTTTGCAAACAAACTCCCACGCATCAAAAGTTAAACAAGGGCAAGTCTTAACGCGTGAATCGGAGCAAAAACAGCGGTCCGCGCCATCTGTTGTCCTCCCTCGCAACATAATCCGTGCTGTCAGTGCGCCGCGCATCCATCACTATGCATTACCGCGTCAAAGAGGCTAGGTTCGCGTTACAGCGTTTGTGGACAGAAATTCATACTTTTTTTGTTTTATAGTAATCAAGAGATAATTGTGGGAGAGTCACGCTTCGACATGAATGGGCTGCCTCGACTGGAGTGATACCACTGCGTCACAGAAAGCCGGCGTGAAGCAGAACCTGTGCTGTGTTTCGCAACACCAATGGAGTCCTACGTGCGCTCTCAACCTTAAGCCCCAAACTCACTTAGCAAAACACTAAGCATACCCTACTTCACGTCGGTCCTCTGTGAGGCTGTGGTATCATTTCGGTCGATGATCGAAGGTTAACACAAATAAAGCACGTCTCGTTCAAATTGAAAAGCGGTACCTAGCATTTATAATCTTACAACCACATTGTTTTACACATTCACACATGCCTCATTGACCTGACTCCGTATTAAGTAGCTTAAGCACTTGTGTTACAGATATCAAACAACAGAAATATAATACTTAAATACATAAATAATACCCAGACACTGAACATATTTAAATTGCATATTTATAACATGTAAGAAGCTGTCGAAACAATTCAATAAAGGTTTTCGTTTTTATTATTTAAAATCTCATCAATTAGCCGAAATTATATTTATTGTTGCTTTTCCTCTTTCATTGTTGTCCTATTTTTATATTTTTTCCGTAACGTCAGTTTTTGTTTCCTTATTATTTTTTAATTTAATATCCTTTTGTTTTTCCTCAAACGTTATTTTGGGTATTGTTTGATTTATCTTATGTAATGATAATAAATGATGAAAATACCACGCAACTGTACAATTATTATTTGTTTTTTCTGTTCATCGTTGGTTTCAATAAACCTACAAATATATACACACTTTATATTTGTTTAGGTGACTAGTTGTTAAACAAGTAATGTTTTACGTGAAATATTTTGGTGATATTTTTTTTGTTGTATAAATTTGGCTTTTTTACATAAATCATTCTGTTTTCATTTCATTAGGTAGTCATGTTCGGTTTGCACAAAAAAAGGATTAATTTTACGCAATATTTTCAATTCCATTTGTAAATGCCATTATCAGGGATTACTATGGAATACTCTATTTGTGCGTTTTATTTTTATACTAATAGCATGGCTTCACTTCGATTCGGAAAATATTTTTGCTATTTGTTCCAAACTTATCCACTAAATGGCCGAATGGTCGAATACATCACGCCAGCTTTTGTTTTATCTGTTTTAATTACCTATCTACTATCTATAAGTACCTATATACCTAAGTCTTACGGTTGTTTTTTTGTTGTGATAAGTTGTAGACGAGTAAGGTTAAAAATCACCCTATCTCTATTATTGGTTATATATATTTTTTTATGTGATAGGTAGCAGACGAGCAGGCGGATCACCTGATGGTAAGCAATTGCCGCCGCTCATGGACACTTGCAACACCAGTGGAGTTACGTTATATTACTTTGGTTTTAGAAAAAAATGAATAGTAAATTATTTAGTTTTTGACGAAACAATATTACTTGATTTCTCTAATTATACAAAAGAAAATGACAAGAGAGTATAAAATGTTGCTATATGACGAAAGTACAGTATGGATGTGTTAAATTTTGTCATTTTATTTTATTTTATTTATTCGGTTCATAATAAATGTTATATGAATTCATTCAACAAAATAACTATCATGTAAATATTAACCGGTATTTTGGTTTATAGTTTTGTAGATATTCAAACTGTCCACTGGTAAAGCCACAGGTACAGCACTTTCCCCCATTATCAAATAGATAATTTACGTCTTAAAAGTCATAAACAGTATGTACAGTTGGTAAACTATAAGTTTATTTCGCTGCAGGCCATAACATACATTAGAAAGGCGGTGCTTTATGATTACACTTTGCGAGTATAATGCTCGCTACCAAATGGTACTGCAGGGATGGTGAGGATTCATAAAAAGCGAAGTGCAGTTCGGAATCGCCCACCAAAAGCTCAGTGTGCAAGATCTTTATAATATTCCAGAATTTTAGTAGTTTAAAAAGGGATAGTTTGGGGCCCATCGACATAACTATTTGAAATTCTGGCTATAATTTTACTAATTAAGTAAAAACTCAAGGAAAATATAACTGCGCTTGTTAAATAAACGATTTTTTAACGAAGTTATGGAGATCTGGATATATTTAGATTTTAGACCATAATTCAGGATTTGGGGACTCTATAGCCTATAAGTGATAGGAATATTACCTTTAAGGGATTCTTTTAATGATTTACAAAAGTCACAGAAAAATGTTGAGATTAGATAGTAGAACACGTGGTCAAAGGGATGTAAATGTTCACAGTTACACCCTGTATATAAATTGATTTGTTTCTTTTTATGACAGTCAATTAATAAATGTTATCCATTAAGTATGTCATAGTTTCTCTCTTTGACTTTGCTGTGCCTGTCAAGGCGTATAAAGTATGTAAACTGTGTTGCTTATGTAACATCTGAATCATGTGTAATGCAGAGAAATAAATAAAAAGAAATAAAGATACCCGCGACACCAAGTGAAGTCAAGCGCTGCCAACCTTCAACCTCCCTCAGCGGATTTTCACAAAACAGAGGACAGCTCTGCTTCATGACAGTATTATACAACTTAAATACCTACATCTATTGCAACGATAAACAAAGGTTAGGTTGTGACGCCACATTTGATACGCATAAAATATTAACATCGCAGACGTCACTCCTGTGACGTCACGTTGTCAGATTAGCTCCCGGCTTGTTGTGGTACAACTTCATAGTAATTAATTGACAAATTGTACATTTGTTTCAGTATTATTGGCCGTGTAATAGGCTTTTTGAGGTAATTACTAATAGTGATGGGTGAATTTTAGTGGCTTTAACCTACTTAATTATTATATTTTATCATGACGCATACGCCAAAAGGTCTTGACCGCTATACCTCTAAACAGTGCAAGCAAAGTAAGGAATGTTAAAAAAAGTCTAATACGCACAAGACCGAGACAAATGGCGACATCTCATATCGGAGGCCAAGACATCGGAGTAAGTAAATAAGTAATACGGTTTACAAGATACGTCTTTTTAGCAACTTACAATTGTTATAGTTACGGAAAAAAGTGACTGTGACATAAGGACGGACAGATAGATAGATAGACTTGACGAATCATTGGCTACGGAACCCTATAAAACTAGCAAAAGCAAACAAAATTCAAAACGTCGATTGTTCTATCGACAGCGCCCCCTCGTATATCACGCAACGTCATCGTCACACGGCACTGACACAAAATAATTACACACAGAAGTTAGACTTTGACCTGATTTTGAATTTAGAAGAGTTCGTTGACATATGCTAGGGTTGTTGCCCGGCATGAGTACATAAACGCGCGGCCTCTACCATAGACCTCGACAGTTTGACAATCTTATGTCATAAGTTAGGATTAATGTGGTCGAAAAGGCGTTTTTGCCCGTTATTGCGCATGTGTGAGTACGTGACATATTTTTAACTCTTAGTGGGCAGTCAGTCTTCTGAGTCAATTGTATTTTGTGGCACAGACCAGTTTAGTGACGTCACTACCCTGCAATCATAGAAACCCTAAACAGCGTGATCGAGAAAAATGTCGCTGCCAATAAAAGCTCAATTCACAAAAGAGCGAACCCCTCAAACCGAATTGGGCCTTCGGTACCCTAATTCATTTCATTACTACCGTATATTATAAGCTTTAAGGTTCTATTATAGACGTAATCACTTATAAACTGTATAAATAGATAGATAAGTTAAAGAGTGACATAATGCTCCTTTTCGTTTCTTTCTAACGTGGGTGTAAGTGAAACACAGCAGTCGAATTCAAAAATATGTATACACTTTAGGACCTTGTCACAGTACATATGTATAAGAAAACGACTTCTACTTTCTTATAAATATGCATTGTGACAAGGTCCTAAAGTGTATACATATTTTTGAACTCGACTGTACCTAAGTATAGCCACAAATATCAAAGTATAGAAATCTGCCAATTTTTTTCAATCGATTCTCAACATACTTTCAATTGAGGAATTTGACAGGTTGTGGTAACCTGATGTGTGGCTGACTGTACAACTTAAAGGTTCTTTAAATTTTCGCACAGCATTATAATTGGCTAATTACTATTATTAAAGACGGGAAGTAACGTTTATTTTTAAGCACATAACACACACAAGAGTCACAGCCGGGACGTAGCAGACGTCGCCGCGCGCCGCTTGTGACCACGGCTGCTGTAACGCAGCCGAAACGTCAAGCAGTAATACCGTACACATAATAATGTGCTTATAAATAAACGTCGCGTTAATTCCCGTCTATAATAATAGTAACTTAAAGGTTCTCGAACGTAATCAAGTGAGATGATAAATAAATCAATAGGTTTAGCGCGTCATCCTAATCTCGGCTAATCTAATCGACGCGCAGTTCCGCGTGATTTAGCGCTCTGTGGTAATGTATGCCGACGACGTCGACTAGTGACGGCCTTGTGATTATCACTAAGCATATTCAATATGCCTTCTATCTTAAACGATATTTCGGCTATGGCGGCCAATCTTAATCAGTCAATCGTATCTTATATCCATATCCATACTATTTATAAAGAGATAACTTTTATAGACAACCAAAAGGCTTATAGGTAAACCGAAAACACGAAACGCTTGCGCGATGTAATTGGACACAGCGCCATCTATTGGTTCATTTCTGAATTACGTTCCCGAAGCGAAGTGAGGGCGGGTCACTAGTTTGCAATAAATGTGTACGCAGAAAAGTGCATTCTCTTTTCCCTTACCTTCATAATTTGATGGGATACCAATGGGACACGATCGACGAAGGTAGGACCAAAAAAATTACGTAAAGCACGTAAATACAAGAACAGAACAGTACAAGACCCCCTAGAAGATAAAATATATTTGATTTCGAAGAATCGTACAGATCGAATATAAAATGTAGTAGGTATTTCGTTTTGGACCCTAATCCACAATACCTCTAATTGGTTTTGGATTCCAAAAATATACGAAATCGGTCACGTGACTTATTCATTCTGTATGAAGAGTTGAAGCCTTGTGTATCTCGCCGTAAGGCCCAGACAGCGAACACAATAGGAAATCAATTGTTTTTGCCTTTTATAAGGCTTTTGGGTCATACGACGTTATAGGAGATATATAACTATCAATTGTAGGTAAAATTCTGACATTTTTTGTTGATTTTACGACTATATTATAACCAAACTATACCCAAAACTGGAATTCTGGAATTGTAGTCCGACTCCAAAATCACAAGAAACCAACACAAAAAGCCTTTTACTCTATCAACACGTAACAAATGAACATTCGTCTACGGGCTGGCCTACATTAGCGCGTCCGTACATTACTCAGGAAGACAGCGACAAATTCGCCTTTATACCGCCTAACCTTCGCCTGAGGAGGGGTCACTTAGACCTCATGGGGATTTGTGACTTGTAGGTACGACGCACATTAGCTTTGAACTTTTAAGGTTGTGGATTCGATCCCTACCCTGAAGGCCAATCCTCGATTTTCGCCTTCTATGTCGAGTCGACTTCATGAACGCACAACATAGATTACAGTCGACATTCTTTATCTTGTTCTCCTACGTTCTTGCTCACGATGTAAAAAAATATTACATTTTTACCGTGAAAGAACCATGCTACGGCATGAATGGGCCGGCTCGACCGGAATGATAATACGGACGACCGACCTGAATCAGCGCCATTGCTGTGTTTCGTCGAGTGAGTGAGAATAGCGGAGGCCCGGTTAAAGGTTGGCAGCGCACTTGTGACTCTACTGGTGTTGCAGGTGACTATGTGTGGCGACGATCGCTTACCATCAGTAGGCCTAACATGCGCACCGCGACAAAATTTTGTCGACTCTCGTTCGCGAGAGCGCATCTTTCTATCCCGCTCATCGCTCAGTAAGGTGAGCAAGACGCAACTTGCGCCGACAAAATACGACAAATTATCTCGTGGTGCGCATGTTAGCCCGGCAGGTGATCCGTCTGTTCATCTGTCACCTATCACTTTTTAATAGTAAGACAAATTCAAGCAATATAACATTTTCCACTAAGGTCTAAACTACCCCACCGACGTCTCCCCGTAACCCGCACGGGGAGGATAACCGTGGCGGGTTACTTATTATTTCGGCGGGTGACAAATGACCCCGAGATAAACGGGCAGAGCCTCGAGTGTGACGTCATTGTGCCCAGACGTTTAGCCACCTTTGACGCAATCACGAGCTACTGTAGTTAAGTTATTTAGGGGTTTTCGAAAGATTTTTCGGATCAAACTATTTTTTTGTAGGCAGTGCCTAATACTTTTTTTATGTGATAGGTTGCCACCTACTGGTGTTCCCAGTGTACCAGTTGCAGTAGATGTTTCAATATACCTGCAACACCAGTGGTGTCACAAGTGCACTGTTAACCTCTAACCCATACAGGCCTCTTATACCCTCAGTCACTCGACGAAACACAGCACAGTGCTGTTTGAGCGCCGGTTGAAACGTAAGGTCGGGGGTTCGATTCCCGCACAACACAAATGTTTGTTGATGAAACAGATATTTGTGTTGGGTCTGGGTGTTTGTGGTTCCTTCGTTGTTTCTGGATTCCATAGTACAAGGGAAAACCTTAGTTTGGGGCCAGGACAATGTATGTGATGTTGTCTCAATTTATTTATTATTTATTTGCTTCACGCCGGTTTTCTATGAGGCAGTGGCTGGCACGACCCGTGACCCGGCCCATTCATGCTGAAGCGTGTGAATTTAAATATAATATTAGTTTTGTGATCCCCTGTTGTCTGATGTCTGTAACACAAGTACTTAAGCTCAATGTACGAGATGTTGTGTGAATTTATTTATTTATACAAACGATGTAAAAATATCGATGTAAAGTGTAGACCCATTGATCTATTACGAGTATTATAGTATAGTGGTATAGTGAGCACTGCACTCAGAGGCTCAAACAGCCATTGCGCCACTCGAGACGCGGTCCTCTGGATGGCCCTCAGCGCGCATCGGTATGCGCATGGTAATGAGTCGCTAGTGTTTGGAGGTCCACAGCACTCCGCCCTCACACTCCTGAGTACATCCAATGCATATTGATTGGATTAGGTAGTAAATATAAAAGTAATTCCTCACTTCAAGTATTTCCTTCAAAAAGCGAGCGTATTCCTTCTTAAAAGGTCGGCAGCACATTTGCGACTCCTCTGGTGTTGTGTGTGCCCATGGGCGGCGGTATTCACTTACCATCAGGTGATCCGTCTGTTTGTCTGCCCCCTATCTCATAAAAAAAAACTTCAAGGACTCAACTTTGACTTTTTTTTTAGACTGGCGCAAGGGACCAACACAAATGTTTGTTGATGAAACAGATATTTGTGCTGGGTCTGGGTGTTTGTAGTTCCTTCGTTGTTTCTGGTTTCCATAGCACAAGGGAAAACCTTAGTTTGGGACTATGACAATGTATGTGATGTTTACTTTTACTAGATGCTGTAAGATTTTGAGACCGATACTATTTAAGACGTCTGATAATTACAATGAAGTGACTGCCGTCTGACTTTCGTAACCCTTTATCACATCACATGATGTAGTTTCAAATTAAACCCAATAGATGGCGGCGGGCATCGATTGTGTTGCTCAAGTATTTCGTGTTTTCAGTTTATCTATAAGCTATGCCGTTGTCTTTAGAAATTGCTACTTTGGAAATAGAAATAGACTAGTAGCCCGCCTTCACTTCGTTTCGGGACAGTACTACCACTGTCTACCAATAGATGGCGCTGGGCGTCCATTGCAACGCGCCAGTGTGTTTCGCCTTTTCGGTTTATATATAAGGTTTGTCGATGTCTATGGAGATTATCTCTTTATAAAGAGTACAGATATTCGTTGTAAAGTAGCCGTATAATGGTTTCGAAATTCGAATAGAATGGACCCATTGAAAATGTGTGACGCAGAGAATGGCCCTAGTCGCAGCGACGTCCGATGGATCTAATGCTGTGTCCGTGTCGGCCCACTCGCGCCGAGTGGTTGAGTAAACAGCTTGGCCGGTCCTATTCTGGAACTTTCCATTTAATTTTTTTCCCCATTCAATTCAACGGTTGTCATAATTATCAGTTTGCAGATACAGAAGTGTCACACGAATGTTTGTCTAGGCTGGGGATTGATTGAACACACGATATTTAGCGTCTGAAACAGGATTACTACCAAATGCGCCATCGGTCCATTCGTAGACGCGGTTTAAAAGTGAAAATGTCTGAAGTCTGAAGATTCGCTGCCAGGCCCTAGCAAACGACGCCGAGCACCGCCAATCTGGTTGTGTCAACGGCTGCTGCGACATAGTCGAAACGTCAAGCAGTAACAATACAATTTATTTAACAATTAACGTTGCGCTAATCCCCGTTTTAATATTTTATAATTAATTCAAGAGTCCATTACCAGAATCAGGCTCCACCGGACACGATCCCATTTGGGGCCGGGCCGCTAAACACAGGCCATGTGATCTGATGAATTCTAATGTAAGCCTAGTGCCGTAATTAGCATCCCAGATAGAATTCACGTGTCCTCGTTGCGATGGTGAATGTCCATTGCATTAGTGCAGTGGTTGTGATTGTGTACTAATAATTTTGAATGTGGAAATTGCGTGTTGAGGTGAGTCCAGAGGAGTGTAACGTGTAATGTAATCCACCGTGTAATGTAACACGAATTCTACGAGTGGACGGCACAAGCATTACATGTAACGCTCGCGTGGCGTACGCGGTTGATCCATCGGCTGTCGGTTTTTCGCGCTCACACAAAGGCGCTCGCAGAGCTCGTTTGGACACAATTCGTTTCGAGTTCGTGTAAATTACACGTAATCTTACTTTACACGTTACACTCATCTGGAAGATTGGTTTCATAATCTGTGATTAATATCACAATCACACATTACCAAACACATTACCAAATGCGTAATCCGGCCTTATAACTTAATAGTTATAAGGCCGGATTACGCATTTGGTAATGTCCTCTTAACTGATAATACGACTATTGCGGCCAATCTCAACCATCAGCCATCGACACCGGACATTTAATAGTGCACAAGTGTGTGCGTAGACACAAGTGCACCTTACTCTCATAGTTTAGTGGGAAACCAGAGTGATACGACCGAAGAAGGATCAGGGGCAGGACCAACAGCTTAACATGCATCCCAAGGCACAGGGGTACAAGATAAATTAGAGAGGTTGAATATTAGGTAGGTACCTAAAGATCAGAATACCTATAGTTAATACTTAAATATATATAACACCCAGACGCTAAACAAACACAAGAGAAAACTATGTAGCAGAAATACAATGTAACTAAAGTAAATATCTCGATAAAAGTGCCGATTAATAAAATCCACTCCGCACGTACAGTCGCCTGCTAAAAAAGTAAACACCTCGACTCTTAAACCGAGACACTAAGGTTTATATTCGAATGAGTAATACTTAGTGCACGTGTACGCAACAACGGATAACATGTGCATTATTACATGACGCTCCGCATAGTTCGCGAAATATGCCCGGTACAGTCGCCTGCATAGTTCCCAACTTGCTCCGCAATTGCGGAGTTCTGACGGGGTAGCGCAGGAATTTTTATTTTGGCGTGAAAAAGTTCATGAATAAAATGAAGGCTGTAACGCTTGACGATATTTGGGGGTGGAATTTAAATTGTGCGTACTTCTACCATTAGTTCGGCGTTGAGGGAAAACATCGTGAGGAAACCGGCACGCTCAGAATTGACCAACAAAACCCGTATGGAAGGAACGTTCTTATGCCCTAAGCTACCATCGCTTTTTCACTACAAATGAAAGCATTTGGTAGGTAGTTTAGTATACCTATTACATCTATACTCTGATTATTAATCATGTGGAGTAAACTGACAGATGAAAATTATTTTATGTGATAGGTAGCAGACGAGCAAACGGATCACCTGATGGCAAACAATTGCCATGGCCCATGGACACCTGCAACACCAGTGGAGTCACAAGTGCGCTGCCGACAGGGGCTGTTTCACGCCGGTTTTCTGTGAGGCAGTGGTATCACTCCGGTCGAGCCGGCCCATTCATGCCGAAGCGTGGCTCTCCCACAATCGATTCATGGATTTGAAAATCCAAAGTTGCATGCTCAGATTTGAACTAAGAACCTATGTATGGAAGGTGCGCTGCTTAGTCAACTGAACTATCATCGGTTTTTCACTACAAATGAGTGCGTTTGATAGGTGTAGTATTCAATACTAGTCTTAAACATTATACGACGTAATCAAGTCAGCTGAAACCCATAATTGCCTGGTCGAATGTACTCCAGCTCGAATTGGCACTTGTGAACTACTTGCGGCTACTTATGAGAGGAACTTCCGCGGTTCACACTAGTCTAGTATTGATCAAACCGCAATTGGAGAAAGGGACAGCGAGGCATGTCTGCTTCATAGTGTAAGATAAGATAAGATAAGATAATCATTTATTGTCAAACTGTGTTACAATTGTTGTTAAGAGCATTCTAGGAGAATGAGGAGGTGTAGGTCTAGGAGATTAAATTTCTTCTTTTGATGAGAATGGTAGACGCGCAGACGTATTACCTAATGGCCAGCGATTGCCACTGCCTGTAGACACCTGTAAAATCAGTGTCACAAGTGCACTGCCAACCTTGAAACCCTTTTTCCCCCAATTGGGCCTCCGATACCCTCACTCACTCGACGAAATACAGTGCAGGAGCACAAAGACTGACGTGAAACAGCAGTTTCACGTCAGTCTTTGTGAGACCGTGGCATCACTCTGTTCAAGCCTACCCATTCATGCTGAAGCAAGGCTCTCACACGGTTAAATAAAATTGTAATTTATTACATTAATAATTTGGCGGTAAGGTATCTATATGTCACCGTGAAATGGTCAGAATAGTAAGTTGATCAGTTTCCAGAAAATAACAATCGGTGCCAAATTGAGGGTACCGGAGGCCCAATTGGGGGAAAAGGTGGTTAAAGGTTGACAGCGGTGTAACTCTAATGGTGGTGCAGGTGTCTATGGGCAGCGGCAATCGCTTACCATCAGGAGATGCGTCTACTCGCCACCTATCACATAAAAAATACTACCTTGGGTGTGTAAGGCTTTGCTTATCTCCAGTCGAAATAAATAAATATCCCCATTTCTTTGGGCGTCCTTTTCGTTAGCCTTGCCGTAGACTCCTTCCTATACTAGACCAAAACTATGCCAGCAGAACTTAGCTCGACAACTGCCAGTACCTAGGAGACGATGATTACCGCGCGGTTGGCGGCGTGTTTATTGCACTTCCAGGGATACACAACTTGCTGCACTTGAATATTTAACACCTATACGTGTGGTAAAGGGGATGGGGATTATGGCTCAAAATTATTAGGTACACTAAGGGCCTATTTTACGGCATACACACACAATAGACAGACTCAATAGATAACTTAGTTTGTTCTTTTGTGCCTGTCAACCTCATAATTGGATCTGAGAGCCATACCACGCGGTGCGACGAAGCACCAACCACACGAAGAGTGCGGCGCCGCAATGTTTTGCGGTTTCTGGATGTTAGCATACTAATCAATACGTCGATCGATATCGATAGTTCGAAGTTGTTTGACTGGTCAAGTACCTTTAACTGATCGATGGATTAAGCATACGATCAATTCCATCGGTTGACGTTAGTTGACAGGTCATCATCTTTCTGTTTTATTCCCAGGTTATCTAGGGTCGGTCGGTGCAGTACTTTTTCTTCTTCCGTTCGCCCCTGTTTCGCCATTCGTCATTGTTTTAAAATTGTATTTTACATATTTATTGTACTCAAGATAAAGATAGATTAAAAGATAGAGCAGCTTGATAAATGTCGAACTACGACGTAGTTAGCTCACTGATACTCCAGCGTGTGGTTTTGGAATTTCAACCTTTGACCTCCCATTTAAATCTTTAAACCTATTCACCCCTGTTTATGTATATAATCAAACAATTAGAATCCAATACACTTTGACGACCTTTCAACCATATCGTAAATAGCTTAAGAAACTTCAGACCATTAAACTAAAATGGCATAGCGTAAAGAACATTATTTAATTAAACTAATCAATTAAAAGTAACCCCTCTGCTAGAGTCTGTTAAGATATTAATTCTCTGGACCGTCAACAGATACTTCAATAGTGTTGTAAATGTATTGAGTATGTCGATAAGTAAATAATAATAAACAAATTTACAAGTAGGTAAACATTTTACGTAACGATCACGACCACTCTGCCAACAGTGCACCGGATAAGAAGAAGAAGAAACATTTTTATAAAAAAACTGACCGAGCAATTCAATAAGCGGAATTCCAACGTGCATGTCTATAATGATATTTTTATAATATTAGACAATATAGATAGTTTTGGTTAATAATCGCCAGAATTTTCGATCACTTGTTATAACTATCAATAATAAAATTCATGCTTTGATTTAGCACAAATTTATAACCAATCATTAGCTGCTGTAACTGTGATTCCCAGAAGGGAATTTATACCTTAAAAATAACATTGCTTGTATCGATACTAACAAATCAGTAATCACACATACATCACTAACTTATAATCTACGAACCAAATTAATTAGTAATTTATTAGACGAAATTAATTACCTTGAAGGCTGGCAAGTTTAAAAATCGGCCAAGATAAAGTTAAATGGTTGGTAGGTAATTACCAGGGGAAGTTTCTTGGCAGTTTCCAAGTTGGAGCTCGAACGACTCGTTGGACAAGTCTGGCAGTAGTTAAAGAATGTAGGATTATTTGTGCAAGTGTCGTACTTGCTTGCGAGATGTGGAGTTATAGGGGTTTTAAGGGTTTCATAGACAAATGGAAAAAAAATCAACCCTTCACAGGTTCGTCATATCTGTCTGCGTGTTAAGCTGTATGGTATATATACTTTTTTCACAAACTATAAGTTGCACTCTTGGAACTTGGTAAATAAATATATTCTGTAAGCCGCATTAAGATTTTACATACAATAAAATGAAAAAAAAAAACTGACTCTACTAGTATTGCAGGTGTGATTGGGGTCAGTTAAGAATAAAGTATCAGCCCATATACTGTTAAATTATAAAGTCCTCCACATAGAAATCAAGTCATCGCTACTATGATGGGGTTAGGTTTAATCACCACGCTTGTCTAATGCGAACTAGTGATCACAAACCCACGCTATGATAGAAAGAAAACAAAACACACTATTTGTTCGACCCGGTAATTAAATCTAGGATCTCGAGATCACGGCTCAGTACTTAAACCATTAATCCAACGGGGCAATAATATTGTAAAACAAAGAAGGATACCAGGACACAACACAAAGGTGTACTATAACCTAGAAGACATTAGACCCGCCAAACAAAGAAATCTTATTCCGAAACATAATATCCACTTAGGTCCCTAACATAATTCCAGGCCGATGAAGCGCCGGGAGTCCCCGCAACTTAGCGGCGTGAATTACGGCCGGGCATTAGCGATAGCGTATTCAGGCGCTAGTGGCGCTAGGCTGCGCAAATCGCTTCCGAATCACCTAGGAATGAGGCTAGGAAAACAGCGGGGGATCTTCTAGATGTGGATTGGAAACTATTAACACTTACTTACTCCACTGGCTCAGCGATCCGAAACGAGTCTTGGCCTCCGAAACAAGAGAACCACTGTGCCGATTGATCCGACGACCAGGAGACCGGCCTAGGTATCACTAGAAAGACGCCATCAAAAATAATCTGCAAGAACTTCAGGCCGTAAAATAGGAATACATAAGTGGGCTTCTCCATAGTCGGCAAATTTCAATATTTAGACGCCAGTTTCGGATGATAATATGGGACTTCCCGCAGTAGTCATATCTCGTTAATAATTACCCATTTAAACGACGCTTATCTGCAAATAATTGCTAAATCACCTATGAGTGACGCTAGAGAAACAGCAGATGGAGCTACAAACTAACTAAGACAATACTACAGTTGTAAGACTTTGAGCAAAAAAGATTCAAACAATAAGTTAGCCAAGGCAATGCTACAGTTTCAAGACTTTGGACAAAAAATATTTATACCTTTTGTGTTCCAAATGCCCGCTGGTTTAGGCGGCCCCACCCACTGCAGCTGCAAGCGGCTACGATTTGTCGCCACAATCAGCGTTATTGCTGCCTTCGCACGCTTTAGGAGGACTGCACACATTTTTTATTACAACACCCAATTACAACTCTTCTTTTAATGACTACGGTTAGATGGAGCAAGCTTTTAACACACTCTGGTCACATCTAGTACTAGCTTCTACTCGTATGTGCTTTCGCAGCTTTTTGTTTTACTTTGGTTTGACGTAAAAATTGGCTGAAATGGAGTTAACTAGCAATATGTTTAGTGTTTACATGACTATGAAATGAAAAATACGTCAGGAAACAATGGACGACGGATTAAAGTTGTTTTTTTTTTGAAACGACAAGCGAGTCAGATTGTAAGCAGTATTAATCGCTTATTAACATCTGCGAGAGAGAGGTCGCTGGTGAGTCACCTTTTAAAAAGGAGTAAGCTCTATCTCTTGAAAGTCCCTAAGTCCTACAAAATATTCAACCTCCACTTATCCTTCATTTGTCGTAAATCATAGTACATCCATAAGTCAATGTTGAAGACAGCATCTAAACTATTTATATTATTGAGCATCGTCTGCCTTCAAAGGTGCATACTTCGACCAGCTTTGATCGAATTTGAACTTAGTCAACCAAAAGATACGGCTTGAAACCGCATGCCAGTTATCTCGGTCTATCGCATGAATGCACTTTGAATAAATACGTAACTCACTATCGCGGTATTAAGTTCAATATTGTTGATTGATTTCTTGAGTGTTTTGTAGTGAATTGTATATAAAATGGATTTATGAAGTCTGCTTTCATTGAAAACTTTGGTGGGATTCCACATGGACTTAAATGGCTGTAAAGCACCTACTATTATTCAGAATATAGAATTATCCCCATTAAAGGGTTGCGAAGGTCAGGCGGCAGTCGCTTCACTTGTCACCCAGACTTCCCAAATTTTGAATCTTGGTCTAAGCGTACCCCGGAGTCCGAAGTGACAGCTTTGGATACAACTGGGAATCACTCGCTAAATTTAGAATTAAATGGATTGATTTAAATGGAAATGAAAAACGAAATGATTATTTGCCACAAAATGTAGCGCAAAAATCCAGTAATACAATTTTCACTGGCGTATTTTTTTAACCTTTCAATCAAATCTGCCCTCATTGCTTCTTAAATCCCCAAAAAACTCTAGCAAACGATCAAAGCTTAGTTTATTGAATAATTAACCTTGTCACCTCGAAAATTCTACAAAACGCGGCGCCTCCCGGAGGCTGATTACGGTAAAACGAGTCGTTAACATACAATCTCAGATCAAAGCACCTGATTTACCTCCTTAACACATCAAAAAGCCTTGATGGCGAGATATTAGGACTAAATGAGCGTATCGCGCAGTACTCCTTACACCCAACCAGTATCTCTTGGCACCCCCCACCTCGCAAATGCTTAGGAGATTAAGGACACGACGGGGATGACTGGAGTAGTGCGAAGGTCCAAGTTGTCTGGTGGGTTTAAGTTCATTACCCCACCCTGTCTTGTAATTTAGTTGGTGTTGCGCTGTCCGAAGTGTTGGTGGTGGTAGATTAGTTTATAGTAATGTTGAGATTCTGTTTTATAATTACTTGTATGGCATGTAATTACGTCTTTACATTCCGCTTTATAAAATTGTAAAAAGGAGTTTGCATGCATATCATTTTAGCCAATAGACGCCCATTGTTGGACATAGGCTTCCCCAATGTTCTCCACACAGATCGGTCCTATGCCACCTGCATCCACAGAATTTCGGCAACTTAAGTACTGCGCCCATGATGTGGATGATGATTCTTGTCGATCCAAAGGTTGGTAAACAGCAGAGTGAGTACAATACCAAGACACCAGTTAAACTTTAGACTTATTGAATGGCATAAACGTGTCTTTGAAACCCTGAATACACACATGCAGAGCGATATTGTACCAGTTTAGAACAGCCGTTAATCCGCTAGTCACAGGTGTACAACGGCTGAACTTCGTGCTATAGTCTGTTTATGCAACCTATTTAAAACTTTACAAATGCAATTGGAGTTGCTACGCTCGACTGATTGCGCTGTATCGACAACTTTTATAAATTATGGTGAATTTCAACGCAAATACCTGTGTTCTTCTTCTTCTTTTGTATGGGCTTTTCCACATTCAGGCTTCAGTTAAGGCCCATTTCGCGTGCAGAGGGTGACGTCGGCTCGTCTTCACTCCAACCAGCCAAGTTTTTCTAGAAAACCTGACAGCGCTTTCGCGCTGTGAAAGATAGGCAACTACATGGGTTTCCTAGTAGCTGGCCACCCCTCTGCACTCCAGCAAAATGGGCGGCTATTTCTTGTTGGCAGCTTATATGGATAGCGGCTATCAATAACCATCAGGGTCAATTTCACAAATATTTCATTGTCGTGCCAGTCGATCGAAAATAAGAAACGCTAGCGCGATAAAATCAATACCCAGCGCCATCTATTGGCTCACATTGGAACTACTGTCTGCACTAAAGAGATTAAGCGAGGGCGGGCTTAGTATGTGTATAAAGCCTATCATAACGTGTCTACCTTTGACTTCTCAATTTGAAGATTATGACATGAGCGTAGACAAAGTCAATTAAAATTTCAATTGATACCCAAAGCATTGTGTAGTACTTACACACAGCAAACCCTACTTCTACAGTGTTAAACGTAATAACTTTAATGGGTCCCTTGTTTAGGTCTAATTGAAACTTCGGACCCGAGTATTATGAAAGTGTGTTCATTCGGAACGACCTAATTGCAGGGCACTATTGAAATTACTATTTGTATTTGGAGGCCTACTCTGAACCCTGAAAATTAGTTCACAAGAAGTCGTTTCAGCATACGAGCTTACACGCGCGTATACGTGCGTCTTTCGGCGTGTTCACGTAAACTGAAATTTATACTTACCTATTTTCCATAGCAACGTTTCCAAACGCACGACTGCTAAAACGCATGCTAGCAATTTTTTATCGTGGAAGAGCTACGCTTCGGCAAGAATGGGCCAGCTCGACCGAAGTTGTACCACGGTATCACAGAAGACCGGCGTGAAACAGCGCCTGCTCTGTATTTAGTCAAGTGAGTGAGGGTACCGGAGGTCCAATTGGGGGGAAGGGAGTTAAAGGTTCGCAGCGCACTTGTGACACTACTGGTGTTGCAGGTGTCCTATGGGTTGCTTACCATCAGGTGATCTGTCTGCTCATCTGCCACAGACGACGATAAAAAAACGCAACTTCACACTATTTACAAAAACGTGTTTACACGCGCATTTGAGACGCTATGTTGAAACTGCACTAATTTGAAGAGATTTTCTTCAAACTTCAATCAATGTCAGTTACTTTAAATTCTTAACTTATTACTGACATAATGTGAAAGCTATGTAGAATTATCGTAGACATAATACGATTTCTTGCTGTCAAAATATCAAACTTATTATGATTCCAGCCGAAGCTTTAATAAAATATTTTGAAATGTAATAAAATTGGTGCAAAATTACTGAAAAAAATTGAAATGAAACTTGTTTTTGCGTGCGCTTTTACGGACTGAAAAAGGTAAAAAGGTTTTCGTTTAAGGTACTTGTCCGATTGACTAGCGCTGCTTTTTAATTCAATTACCTTTTTGCAATTTAAGGCATGCCTTTTGTACTTAAAAGAATTCATTTTTATATAGACCAATGTGGTGCTTATTAATTGAACTAGCCTTTTTTTAATGTGATAGGTAGCAGACGAGCAGGCGGATCACCTGATGGTAAGCAATTTGCCGCCGCCCATGGACACCTGCAACACCAGTAGAGTCACAAGTTCCCCCCGGTGGGCCTCCGGTACCCTCACTCACTCGGCGAAACACAGCACAGGAGCTGTTGCCTTTACGTGTTACATAATAAATTGCTCCTGTTTTGAGATGTCTGATACAAGTACTAATGTGTGTGTGTGTGTAAGGTGGGCCTTTTATATGTCTCGAAATCGTGGTAAGGAAATGAAAAAATTGCATAAAACCAACTGAGTGCTTTAATAGCTTTGAAGTAAATAAATGTATCTACATAATCCTAAAATAATAAGAAACACTAATATGACACTCAAAAACGAGTCTTTTAAACGTTAATGTGCTACACTAACAAACAAAGGCACGGACCCAAAAGTTTAAGATATATATTTAACACAATAAAAAAACCATTACGCACATGATGTATCTAACATGAGTGACATAAGTTTCATTAATACGAATATTTTTACAGAACGAATATATATTTTTATATAAAATTAAATTCATTACAATTGAAGTTACATCGAAATTAAATGTTGGCGCTAGTAGCTGGAACAAGCAAGCTTTATAAATGAAAAATTCTTGATTTAAGGTGAAAGTAAGTAAAATATATTGAAGGGTGCCTGCTTTTATTTAAAATCAGAAAATATTGATGTTTTGTAATCTGTTTTATTATAATATTACTCAAAAGTTGATTGATGGACCCTCAATGGTCTCACACATCATATATTTTAATGGTGTGTATCTTAATATCGTCTGATATCGTGTATTACTTTGATAAATTGAAACTGCGGTCACTATATTAAATGTTTAAACTATATTAAATTAATATGTGATAATAGAAAGAACGGCGAACGGTGAAATGGCGAACATTGGGGGAGGCCTATGTCCAGCAGTGGACTGAGACAGGCTGATGATGATGATGAATCGAAAGAGCTTATTATGAACAATACAAACTTAACCCGCCAGGCCGCTAAAATATATGACTAGTGTTGCAGGTGTCTATGGGCGGCAACAAATTGTCTATCACCTATTACATAAAAAAGTATCCTACATGTCGACAACTTCTGCCCGTGCTCTAGTTGGCGGCTTCATTTATTAAGTATAGGTGGTCATAAAGTATTCGGTGACTTGACATCAGGAACAAACATTTGTACTCCTTCTGGTACAGCTGATGTCCTTGGGCAACAGTGGTCACTTTCCATCGGGTGGTTTTGTTTTCTCGATTTCCTTCCTGTCTCAAAAAAATCTAGCTTGAAATCGAACCGAAGACGATCAGGCTCCGGTACGACGTTAACGGGCCTCAATGTACAATCGACAAACTTGAATTATGACCCACTTAGCCGATCTTTCCTTTGTTCGTCATAGGTTTGTCGCTTGTTCGTTGCTCTTAATGTTCCCAACATTCAAACCTAACCGTTGTCTTGCAAACAAATCCAACACACGACCGTCCTTTCCAATGCTACGATAAATCCCCTCGCATCAGGCCGACAGCGCATCAGCTGTCCTCGTCAGGCGCAACGTGACGCCCGCATGAGACTGGCAGGCGGGGGGAAATAATAAAAAGTATTTTTTAGCCTTCACGTTGTGACAGGGACTCGGTTAGAAGGTGGGGTATTGTGTTTATGACGACTTGAGTGGTGAGTAAATGCTTTATGTAAGGAAACAAGTTAACTGATGGTGAATAGGAAGCAAGGAAGATGAAAAGTCACTTGTTTAGACGACTTAAACGAGATGACTAGATAGACCCAAATGATTTTAAGTTAAGAAAATTAAAGGAACTTTGTGAAATTTAAGAAACTAAATAAAGGTGAGGTATTTGATAATATCAGACGGCAGATGACCAGATGGCTCATCTGACGGACAGACATTGCATACCAAACCAGTGAAGTTATTCATGAGTTACCTACCAATCTATTTTCCCCTTTCTCCCTGGTTGGGCACCTGTAACTCTCTCACCCGGCAGAATACAACACAGGCGCTGCTTTACGCCGGTCTTGTATGTAGCCGTGGTACTCCGGTTGAGTTGTGTCAGGCTGAAGCGTGACTCTCCAACACTCACTTATTTATTGGGAGTTTTTTTCGAAGCAATTCTGGCCATTTTGGCTCATTATAACTGCTTATCTTATGCACATTGGAGCATAAATTTAAAAAATTGACTCAACATGAGATCTAATTTCTGACAGTGCGAGTCACACCTCTGGCAACATTTTGGATGAATGTTTTTGTGGAATTTAGTTTATGTCATTTCCAAATCTTCAATTACCATACCTACTTATAAACAACATTTGGCTTTTCCAAGAACTAATGGAATATCGCTGAAGCTTCAACAAAATATCCGCCTAATATCCGGTGCTTGGAATTACCTCCGGATGACACTAAACTAAGATGACACGTCGTTTTTCTTTAGATAAAAAATATTCGTGACAAAAATTGTTATTTTCAATTGCCTATATTGTGCTAGCAAAACATCCAATACTACGGAGTGTATCTGTGAACATTTATATACTTTTAACCACTTCTTCTAAACAACATTTGTTCTACAACTTTTGAAAATTGGCTGATATTTTTTTTGCGCTGTGTTTAGTCGAGGGAGTGGGGGAACCGGAGGCCTAATTGGGAGAAAGGGAGTTAAAGGGTTGGCAGCGCACTCAAGATCCTACTGGTGTTGGAGATGTCAATGGGTGGCTTGACATCAGGTAGTTCGTGTGCTTGTGAGCATAAAAAAGACTGCTGCTTCACGCCGGACTCTGTTAGGCCATGGTATAATTCAACTCTGACCAAGTCCGCCCAAATTTACGCTAAAGCTCTCCCACGGTCAAATGCAATCAGCTTCCATAACTCCTATCACAATGACATGAAGATTTGACAATAAAACAACAAATATTTACTTCATCATCATCATCATTTCCACACAGATCAGTCCTATACCACCCGCATCCAATATCCAACATTAACTTACTACTTGCAAAATTAAAAGCTATTTCGAGCAGCAATCTTTAACGCTTTACATCACACCGTGACGTCATACTAGACGTTAGCAAATAAATAAAAACCGCTTAGCTTGCTCTTTCGCTCGCTCCGCTCAGCTCAACGTCAGCCGTCAATTAGCCCAACGATGAGCGAAGCTGTAAGTAGCTGGGTGTTAGAGGTGGCGCTATGAATAAGCGGAGGTGGCATATATTCAATAAATGAGTATACTTATTGCTTGATGGAGTTATACGTCTATTTGGACCTTCAATCATAGAAGCTTGGTATCTTAAGTGTAAAACAGAACCATGTACAGCGTTAAAGCCTCGCCGTCAATGAATGCTCTGTACGTAAAGAGCTATATTTGGCATTTTTGTAATTTAAAACCAATTACTATGGATTAGGATCGAAAATAAACTACATTTTGCTCAAAAGCCATGACACATGGTAGACGAGTCTTATTTAGTAGGCGTCGAATTTGTCCCTCCATCGCTTTCTAGGCTTGCCACGTGGTCTCTTATTCACTTTGGGTATCGCTGTGGTATTCTTTGCCCAAATGACCAGCCCAATTCCATTGCAGCGAGGCAGCTTTTCGTGAGTCGTAAATTTTACAAGTTCTAGAGTTCTGGAAAGGGGTAAAAGGTTGGCAGCGCACTTGTGACTCTACTACTGGTGTTGCAGGTGTCTATGAGCGGCAGCAACATAAAATATGAGTGCCTATTTTTTTAAAGTCAGACGACCTCGATGGCGCATTGGCTAGGACGGCCTCAAAGATGCAGTGGTGGCTTTCGCCCGAAGCGTTAAAGGTACCAGGTTCAATTTCTAGTCATGTCAGTTTAGGAAACTACATTTTCTAAGTTGTCTTGGGTCTGGGTGTTCTGGGTTAACGCCCCTTGTTAACTATCGTCACCTGTACAAGGGTTGCCCTAGTTTGAGACTAGGTTGATTGGTGTGATTGTCTGGCGCATTTATTTATTTATAGTGCGATTAGTCAAATGCCCAAGTAAAATTGCCTTCTCCATCCACCCCTACCTCCCCTGTAACCCATCAATATTCATACAGCATCGCCTATCATGCACTCGGCGACTCGACAGACTGTCTCACCTGTCGTTTATCGAAATGCTAAACAGGGACGTGACTGCCGCCTCGCACCAGCCGAACCTTATCTGGAGGAGCGAATGTTAACCGTCTGTTAAGAAGCATGTTTTTTGTTATGTTAAGAGCGTCTTTGTTAGGAAACTTGAGGTTTATTTCGAGTGCGTGGAATCGAGGGTGGGGCGTTTGCTTTCTAACAAAAATAGGGTAAAGTAAAGAACCAAAGTATTCGTCACTAAGCTTGATAGTAACGATGCGATGAATCAATTCTATGATGGAGGCCTTTGCCCTGCAGTGAGACAGTTTATAGACTGACTAGCTTTTGCCCGCGGCTTCGCTCACGCCCTCCACTTCCCTAAAATGGGGGGTTAGAAAGAGACAAAAAGTACCCTTTGTTACTTCTCAAGCAACTATCTCCACATTAAAAAAACACGTCAATTCGTCGCTCCGTTTTGCCGTGAAAGAAAGACAAACATACAGACAGACACACGAAAGTGTGTCTGTCTGTATGTTTGTCTTAATTTATATTATTAGTATGGATACTTTAATTTTTAAGACCGGAGTCACAGCACGGTTCATTTCACTGTCCTACGCTGTGGCGCGCGCCTAGACTTACCATTGGGTGACCTCAAAACAGACTATTTCTGTTTGTATAATCAAAATCGTAGCCCCAAGGCATAATAATCCAACAAGAACTTAAACAAACAGACCCTTTTCTTACTTAGTATTGAAATAATTCACCAAAGGTTTATTTGCCCGGTTCTAAGAAGTAGATTCTGTGAGTTGTTTCACGATGGAATTCTATGGAACTTACTCGTTATATGTTTAGAAGTTATTTGGTAAGGTTTACCTAGGCTGTTTTTATTTACTCTATTTGTTGGAATAAAATTATTTTCTGTATTTATAGTTTTTATAAATGTCCTTAGATAAATAAGGTAAGTGCTGAGTTTTTTTCGGGTTTTTCCGGTACCCTTTTGGCTAAATTTACTTTAGGATATCAATTTAGGCTATCAATTTTGACGACCCGTTTGGTTCAGTGGTAGTGAATGCTGCGTCTGGGCCAAGGGTTGCGGGTTAGATCCCCGCACGTACAAACATTTGTGTGCATGAACATGTTTGTTTGTAATTGGTCTGTATCATTTTCATGTGCCGGCTAGGAACACTCTATAATTTCAAGTACAAAGTAAAGTATTAGCCTATTAACTGTCCCACTGCAAACAAAGGTCATCATAGAAATCAAGTCATCGCTACTATGATGGGATTAGGCTTAATCATCACGCTTGTCTAAAGCGGATTTGTGATCACAAACCCGAGCTATATTCGAAAAATTTGAAATATACATAAGTAGTTTTTACTTGACCTGGATTTAAACCACTAGAACAACGGGCCTTTTTTTTCTACTGCATGACCTCTACTCCAGATATTTCAAAAAATGTGACAAGCCAAATAATTTTATCAGTGGGAGAGCCACGCTTCGGCATGAATGAAAGGTAAGCAGCACTCTTGTGAACCACTGATGTTGCAGGTATCCATGAGCGGCGGTAATCGCTTACCAACACCTGCCACCTATATCATAAAAGAAAAAAATAATAATTCTAAATCATACGTTTTTGGTATTAGGTTCACTAGCAAGCTCGTTTTCCTGTTCAGTAACATAATAAGTCGGTTAGTTAGCCGCAGCCTTCCTCGTTGGACGCCCCTCGGGACTGGAGGTACTGAGCTCTACATGTATTGTATACCAAAATGTAATAACTGATGTATTTCGCTAGTGTATCAAAGAGAAAGCGTATTCCTTTTTAAAAAGTCGGCAGCGCATATAACGTGACTCCTTTGATTATATAAATAATCAAAGTGTGACTCCTCTGGTGTTGTGGGTGTCTATGGGCGGCGGCAATCGCTTACCATCAGGTGATCCGTCTGTTTGTCTGACCACTATAACATAAAAAAATAGACAATAGCATGAATAGCTGAACTACTGTTTTGACTTGTAGTTTTAGCCACTTTTTCTAGTTTGGCTATTTTTCATACCTACCCACATTTTGCGAATAAATGATTTTAATTGATTGGGATTATATTGTATCCAAAGATTTTTGATAAATAATCTTGATACGTGGATTTTATAAATTTCTGTCCGATGCACGTTCTTCAGCGTACGAGCTATGCGCTATTTTCTTGTTCCATATTTTACGAACTAGAAACTAGAGCAAAACAATGAGCCGAACTTATTTGCATGACAATAAAAATGATTTTCGAAAGACATAAAAGGGCACGCAATAGATCCGTTACCACAACAAAAGTTTCCAACTCATCAAACAGCGATATGCGAGGATCGCTCCCGAACATGACCCATACTTTGTCGATTAGGCTTTTATGCCTGTTTTCATCAAGGATCAAAACATGTACGGTACAGTATTTTACGTTTTTCGTTTTTATTTATGGCTTGTAGTCACTGTAGTAATACATCTGTAAAGAGCAAATTAGCAAACTGAAGTGGCAGTGGGCTGGTCACATTAGCCGCAGAACCGACAGCCGTTGGAGCCGTAAAGTCCTCGAGTGGAGACCGCGACTCGGTAAGCGTAGTGTTGGACGCAATGCTACAAGATGGGATGATGACATTCGAAGGCTGGTGTGGGCTGGATGAGAGTGGCCGAAGATCGGGAGCGGTGGTGTGCATTAGGGGAGACCTATGTCTTGCAGTGCACGACTGTGGGTTGCTGATGATGATGATATATAAGGGGAGACACGTGATGAGGTCTGCAAGAAATTTAAAATCACATACATAGCCCAAAGAATGAATTGGAGTAACACCACAGCGATTGCGTTATCAAGCCGGCAACGCATCAGCGACCCCTATGATCACAGATATTCTTAAGTGGCAATAATTAGTCACCCAAAAGTGACCCGCTTGCTCGTTTGTCACCTAGGCCAAAAAGTTCATAAAAAAAAGCTTTTACATTTATTTATGGGAAAGAAAGGCAAATATGCAATTAAGTCAACTGACTCACAACACCAGCGGAATCGCAAATGCGCTGCCAACATTTATACTCCACTTCCTCTTAAATATGCCTTCGATAACCTCACTCACTCAGCGAAACATAGAGCAAGTTTTCTGTGAGGCCGTGGTGTTATTTCGTCCCATTCATGCCGAAGCATAAGCCTTTTACGATGCCAGAGAAGATCTAATCCTATTTTGTTTTGTAAATAGAGCGGCTAACCATAGGAATTAATTATGCTGAAGTTAATTCTTAATTTATTCAAGTCTCTTGCTTAAATAATGGCTTATACGTGCATTAATATGTGTCTGTAACCTCAATCATTTTAAAAGCCGACTTCCAGACTTTGGGCTGACACTGAGAATTTCTGAACAGAAAAACCCAGGTACAAAATCTTGTACCTGAGCTCTTGTACCCCCGTGCCTCGGAAAGCAGGTTAAGATGTAGGTCACTTGACATTGGCAAAATTAAAAGTGTGGCGAACAAGCCATAAACAAATTAAACCTCACAGCTTTAAAAAACTTGCGCAAGCAAGAACCAACGAGATAGGAACTTACTTCTCGATACTAGATACTTCTGGGCAAGCCCATTGTAGGCTTTTTCTCAACTCTGGAGTTATGAAGCCAAGGGAAAGCCCATTTTCAATAATAAAAAAAAGAACTAAAAAGAAAGAGAAAAATACAAAAATTACTTCATCTCCTTCCAGTTTTAGTTCAAAGAGCCATAGAATTAGTTGAAATAACATCGTTTCAGTTCCAAAGGTTTGTAATAAATACGATTAGCTGCAGTTATGGACGCTCCCGGTCGTTATGGTTCGAGCAATAAGGCGGCGGGTGTCCGGAATCACATTTTGCCTCATACTACTATTCCGATTAAGTTAGAAAAAGTACATTGTAAGAACTAAATTAGGAGTTACTTAATTACAATTTCATAAATAAATTTATCCGGCTCGAAGGACCATGTTTTGAATTGTTTTATGTATTACGTAGAAAACCAAAGTTTTGGACATATTTTAGGGTTATTTTTTAATTAGCTTACACATTGCCCCACTGCTGGGCAAAGGCCTACCCAAATCTCTCTATAGATCCACCGTCATCATTTGAAATTATTTAGGCTCCGTACTTTAGAAAGAATAAGCACCATAAAGGTTTCTTCAACTGGGTGAAAAACACTTTCCAATTTCCTTATATAAGGAAAAGCAATACCGTACAGAAGCCCGTACCTTATAGTGCAAAACAGGTGCTGAAACTTAGGATCTAATTTGAAGCGATTTCGACTGAATCGAAGTGACTGATTCCCTTCCCTTTCACACGCGCTTTATGTTTCTTTTATTTGAATGTGACAGATATATTCTCGTTACGGGACAGGTTCATTATTAGCTACCTGTTTGTAACTGCAAAAAAAAAAACTAAGGAGATTCTCAATTCAACGTGTGTTCATTCTACCTGTATAACGTTATCATCTCAGCGCCACAAAAGTCAGTCCCTTGACACAGAAGGCTGACTGCCCACTAAGAGCTAAAAATATGTCATGTACTCACGCATGCGCACTAACGGGCAAAAACGCCTTTTCGACCACATTAATCCTAACTTATGACATAAGATTGTCAAACTGTCGAGGGCTATGGTAGAGGCCGCGCGCTTATGTACTCATGCCGGGCAACATCCCTAGCATATGTCAACGAACTCTTCTAAATTCAAAATCAGGTCAAAGTCTTACTTCTGTGTGTAATCCCTATTTTGTGTCAGCGCGTTATTCCCTGTTGTGTCCCAAGACGTCACTTGTTGATTATGACTTACGGCTTAATTCATGGTCTAAGCAGAGTCCTAGGCTACAAACCGACAGCTTTGAACCAAAGCGGGAGTCATTCTCGAGATGAGAGAGGGAAGATTCTTTAAATTTTCGCGTTGTATTATTACGTGGTCACAAACTGACAACGAATCGACAAGCAGTAAGTATATCATAATCATGTGCATAAAATTAAACGTCGCGTTAATTCCCGTCTATAAAAATAGTTATAGTTTTAGCACATTATTTCATGGAAAAACATATTATTAAACTACTCTCATTTAATTACCCCATAGTTACTTAATTGCCTTCATTGCTGTAATGGAGTGAATCCAACGCCGGTCTTCAGAGTGTAATTATTTTAAAACCTTTGCTAATTACATTATTATGAATATGGATGGTAATTATCAACTTCACCAATTGAGGTTTTAATTACTTACTCGGTAAATGATTGCCCTGACAGATGGTATTAAATCTATATTCATACAACATATCACTCTTCCTCTTAAAGAAGACACACACACCAGCGACTCTAAACAGAAAACGTCTGCTTTTATTGTACCACTCGCCGATTTTAAAGCCAAAAAGTTCTTCTTCTTTCTTCTCTTTTCTTGTATCTTGCTCTGTATTATAAGTTGCAATTTCGGTTTTTTTTTCGGGCCATATATCCAAGATATTCAAGTTTTCTTGTCTTAATATTACTTCGAACTTCAACTTTCTTTTCCATTCTTTGCAACACTACACCATTAACATCTCATACATAGATCTGATTCCAGACTGCTACTTGTGTTACGGAAACTCAGACAGCAGAGAAATGACATAGTTGGATGTTGATGTTGAAGTTGGCTTACAAGGACTGCAACCCTTGTAGGTACTGGTAGTCTATTCGCCACCTTTGGAGGGCTGTAGATTGGTTGAATCAAAGGCTTTTCACAAACGCGAAGCACAATGGCAGGTTATACTCTTCCGTAGGATATGTATGTGGTCTATATTGACTGCCTTAGGACGTTTGTGTTCAAAATTTAGTGCCAGCTCAAGTTTGGAAGTTGGCGGTCTATTACCCCCGTGCCTCGGAAAACACGTTAAGTCGTCCTGCGCCCTATTCCTATTCGATCGTGTCACACTGATGTCACATAGAATTAAGAGGGTAAGGGAATAGGGAGTGCATCTGTTTTTGCGTACACACTTGAGGCTTTAATGTATCCTGCGTACGTGAATAATCGTTAAGCCGAATCGTTTGGAAGATATTATTATGTGGTCTTTGGTGCTAAAGTACTGAGATGAAATGACTATCGATTTTTAAGCAACACGCTTGGCTGTCAAAAAACACTACTATCCAGCGCAAAGGACCTGGTCCTTCGCGCCGGATCGCAATCAGAAGTCTCGCAATTAAAACCGCGCACTAAATTTAATTGTTGGAGACAGAATGATTTCATTAGAAGCATGTGCGGCTAATGATATTCAGAAAGAGATTTAACTCGCAGCCGAAACTCTCCGCGGATGCCGACTTACACGACGATTAGGACGAGCGCGTCGACGCCGACACGACATGAATATGTATGTTCGGGTAATTGGTGTCTTTGCTAGTTTAAAGGATTAATATTCTGATTAGTTTGGGATTTGTTGAGTACATGGGTTTGAGTTTGAGATGACGGAGTGTTTTGTTTTATTGGTTCAGTAAACTTGGGGAATGTTAACTGAAAACGATGGCAGACGAAGACGTCTACCTACCAGCAGCCATGATCTGGGGGTCCTGGCTCCAAATCCCTGGTTGAGCAAAATTAAAAGCAAAAGTATGTTTCAATTTTTTCGAACATAGCATGGGTTTGTGATCACCAATTCGCATTTGCAAGTGTGATGATTAAGCCTAATCCATCATAGTAGCGATGATTTGATTTCTAATGGTGTAGGCATTGCTTTGCAGTAGGTCAGTATATAGGCTGATACTTTACTTTTATTAGATCAATGACCTGTAGACCTGAAACTGGATCAAGCACATTGTTACCTAAACTCCAATTTATTTCCAAACTTGTCACCTCAACGGGAGGTAACGCTGAACTTTTCCATTTAATGACTTCTTTTTTATTACTTTGGGCTCATTGCATGCAGCAAATTGGCCGGAGATAAACTGGGTTGGCAAGAGACGCTTGTTTCGAGTAATCACAGTTCAGAGATTAGCAGTACCACAACAGTGATTTCAAAGTTTAAACTTGCTATTAGCGGTATTTCCGAACCTGTACGACATTCAAATCTTTAAGAAACGATACCTTTCTAAAAGGCTGGCAATGCATTCGCACTCTTGGTGTAGCTGATGTCCATAGGCGGTGTTGATTACTTATCATCAGATGACCTACTTGCTCGTTTGCCTTCCTGTACCATAAAAAAAACTTCTAGGCTTCATTTGATAAAGTGGGAGCCATGCTTTGACATGAAGCCATGAGCCGGTCCGGCTCAACCAGAGTGACGGTCCACGTATATACCACGACTTCTTGCTTAAATCCAATAATCATCTGAAATTGAATTCAGAATCTTTGAATGCCAGTTACAAGGAATCTTTTTCCATAAATAACATAAAATTTAACTCATGTAAATTTTACAGAAATAATTAATTTAGATTTGAGGATTTGCGTCAAGTTTGCTTTCTTCTTCATTGCGAAGTACATGAACTACTGGGTTTATTTTCTCTGTGACGTAATTTTCTTTAAAATGGGATGTTAGCAATGCAAATAATGTGAGGATAAAAAGTAAAAGGTCTCTCCGGGAAGTGACTATCGTCATTTTTGCGGTTTTTGGGTTGTTTTGTTCTATTTTGTTTAACGTTTAAAGTGCTTTTATCTTTCTGCGTACTTTGGGAGATAACATTATAGTTTGTTCCTATTTAGTAAAATAACACCTACTTGTACGCATTTAAATTGAAATACCTACTGAATTTAAACAAGTTTTTGATGAAACTGAGATATTTGGCCAGTTCTATGACCCAATACGGAAATAGGTTCGACATGGCGTTTCATGGCTGAAAAGCCAATAATAATACATTTGAAATATTTACTATAAGAAACCCTTTTACCATGATTTTTAATTTAAGAGATAGGTATGCGCTGCTCAGTGACATATTGTTGTGATATCTATAACTAAAAAGCAGTAGGAATTTAAACCATTAAGCAATAATATTTTAGAGAGGACGACCGCATGTGCGATGGAAAGACGATAATGTGTGATAAGGACTAGCCCTACTAGAAGGGCACAAACTAGATCCAGATTGCTTAAAATAGATCTGAGGGGAGAAATTGAAGGAGGCCTATACCAACTTGGTAGAGAGTGGGCATTTGTTTAATATAATATGTGGCAGATTATACGGATCACCTAATGGTAAGCGATTGCCGCCGCCCATAGACACCTGCAACACCAGTAGTCACAAGGTGCGGTGCCAACCTTTAACCCCCTTTCCTCCAATTGGGCCTCCGGTATCCTCACTCACTCGACGAAACACAGCGCAGGCGCTGCTGTCACGCGTGCGTGGCTTACGGTGGTTAACGGGCTTAGATGATTATGACGATGATTTAGGGGAGGTTTTGCCTTTTTTTGCGTTGGGAGAAAGCTGCTGCAATGAGCTGACGTCCTCATGCATACCCGTCTGCCGGGGGGCGGACAGTTTGTGTCGGGCTCTCCTCCGGTAGACTGAAGACCTACCGACTAAACCCCCGCACTCCCTGCAACCTAGAGGTAGAATCTCATAGAACAAAATAAATTCCTCGAGCTCATAGGCTAAAAAATACGTATATCAATGACAGTTATACCGCGCGGTTTGGCATTAAGCGTAACAGTGTATAATTAAAACAAGCCAAAATTCAACAAGAGGATATTAAACTTCTTCAACCCGTTCCATTGGTGTTAACAGCGCTCCTAATTACTGACTTTAATGAGGACTGCCTTATTTAAGTTACGTATCACACAGTGTAAAAAAGCCAATATAAAAATTACCTATTTGCTATAGGCAACCGTGGGAGAGCCACGCTTCGACATGAATGGACCCGCTCAACTGGAGTGATACCGCATCCTCACAGAAGACCGGCGTGGAGCAGCGTCTGCGCTGTAATTTCATGACACAACACAACGACACAACTGGTATTACAGGTGTATGGGCGGTACCTACCATCAAGTGATCCGTCTGTTTGTCTGCTACCTATATAAAACTTCGATCATGGAAACCCTACATACAGTGGGAATGCCATAAAATTATCGCCGCCAAGGAAGCTCTCGTTCGCTATTTGGCTTTGTAGGTATGCTAAACCAATTACCTACTATCAATCAAGGCATTTATAACATAAAATCACATAAAATGCTACATTTTGTATTCGATATGGATATTTATGGTTAGATATTCAAATGCATTGAACATCTATCCATATCCATACTATTTATAACGGGACTAATTGTTATACACATCAACAAGCCTTATACTCGTATACTAACCTAAAAGGCGAAACACTAGCGCGATGCAGTCAACGCCTAGCACCATCTATAGGTAGACAATGGAACTATTGTTCTGAAAAATGAGGACGAGGCACTCGTTAAATAAATAAATAAATATACTCTGGTTTTTAATCATGTGGAGTAAACTGACAGATGCAAATGTCAAATTTCTATACATTTTGACATTTTGCATCTGTCAAATTGAGTGATAATGACATGGAGATGACACATGGACATGTGTCAGTTTACTCCACATGATTATGAACCAGAGTATACTGGTGTCTTTGGACTGCGGCAGTACGTATAATAATTGAACGTGATCAACGGCAGCCGCGTATGTTCGTATTTCGAATACGTAATTTAATTTTTTGATGATTTCGGCTGCAAAAGCCGAATATCAACGAGTAATTTATGCGATTAAAATGGGAAATTATGTGACATTGTTCTTTGTTTGTTAGTAGACTTCAAAAGACGCATGCAAGAGGTACAAAGCGCTTTTGAAAAGAATACAGTTAAGTATTTGAAATTTAGATCTTACAAAAAAAAAGAGAACTTAAATATTTTCTATAGGGTACCTATTCTATTACACTTATGCACTTCACCAATTACTCACACTGCCAAATCATTTTGTCTTATTTTATTTCTAAGTTCCGAAAAGGCCCTAAAATAAAATAGTTCACTAAGCTACCATTCGCTCTATTTTTGTGTGATAGGTGACAGACGAGTAAATTGATCATTTATTGGGGAGGCCCAATTGGGCGGGCAAGAGGCTACAGGTTGGTATCGCACTTTTGACTACTGATGTTGCAGGTGTCTATGGGTGGTTTTACCATTAGATCGATCCGTCAGTTCCTAAACAAAATATAATTAGACTTAGGAAGATGTAATGTTGTATTTATTGGTGTTTGTGGTATATAGTTTGTAATAGTGCGAACAACAATTTTTTGTAGTGCCCAAAAACGTCATTGCGACATTGAGTAATGAGCGTACAAAATGTTGAATAGCAGTTTTCTTTCAACAAACCTTATTTGCTACAAAATAGATTGAAATTTTACCAAACAAAGAAGACCCAAAACCACTGGCATGTAAAAACTCGGACCGGCCCATCCTAGGCGCGACCATCCATCAAGGGCGTCTAGCGAGGATGTTGGTCTATGTAGTGTTGCTAAACTATCGATAAATTCACGATCGATAGTCGACCTCAAAATAGTACTATCGATAGTATTGAAAAATGCAATGATATTGATACTATTGTAACCCTCTACTTACTTCCCTAAATAAACGGAATACTATAACGCCAGTACTAACGTGACTTACTTTTATCATAAAGGAACGCAAACGACCTTTTACGTTACGTTGGAATCTATTACTCGAAATACTATCGAACAATAAACATATAATATACAGGGTGTATCTGTGAACATTTACATCCCTTTAACCACGTGTTCTATCAACCATTCTGAACAACATTTGTTCAACAACATTTCTAAATTCTTCGAAAAAAATTTCGACTCCCCATACAAAATGACCAAGTCACGTGACCGACTTTGTATGGAAAGATGAAAATTTTTTATGCGAATTTTCAAAAGTCATAGAACAAATGTTGTTCAGAATTGTTGGTAGAACACGTGGTTAAAGGGATGTAAATGTTCACAGATACACCCTGTATATATCCTATCAATAGTGTAAAAATATAGACAGTATCAATTTTTTGCTTTATTTTGTTAGAATCCATCCATTCACCTTTAGTATTGGAATTATCAATAGTGTTGCTTAAATTTCTTCTTTTGACACGTACACGAATCTGCATTAGCGTGTCAACCAAGCCTAATCTTATTATAGTAGCGATGACTCAATTTCTATGATGGTGGCGTTTGCCTTGCAGTGGGATAGTGCATAAACTGATACTTTACACAGAATAATAGTTTAACAATGCATTATCATTACATAATCTGTATCGTTTCACATAAATATAAATTTATTTATTTATTTAAGGACAACCAACAAAGCATTCACTTTACAATCTTAACTTATGGTATACAACACATGGTACAGTAATGCCTTAATTAAAGGCTGCCGCGGCATGCAAGTGATTAAGCATAATTATATAACAAGCAGTCGTCGAAATCGATTTTGTTAATACTAGGTAATATAAGAACTAGCGTAACCATTATCAAAATGATTACATATTATGTATGTATGTACGTTATTAGTATAACAGCAGTACCTAAACATTTTGCGGTGCTGCATATTGAATACCATAAAGCACAGCGAAATGTAGAACGACTTTCAGAGAAGCTAAACTTGTTGAGACCAACGGAAAAAAAAGTAGTTAAAAATAACAAAAAAAATGAGATGATCTCCTCATCCGTCCTTTTCTTATAATATATGATCATCTGATCATATCCAGGAATCCTTACTTACTAGGCTTAAAACAGTCCGTTCATCTATTACTCCCCGGACCCCTACGCGCACAGACGTAAACCCACTGACCTAGAAAGTGCAGGCAAACTGTCCGGGCAATCAATCAGCCCGGAATATGCTTACGAGTGAAGATCTTGATTTATCGATGTTGCCGACGAGGGTTGTGTACGAAAGCTAGTGCGGAGGCTTTCGCACTTTCATTTTGAGCTTCATTTGTATTAGAAGTTGATTTGTCATCAAGGGTATCAGTCAATAATTTATTGCGTTCTATAAGGTACAGTCAACTCCAACTTTACGTATACACTTTAGGACCTTGTCTTAATACATAATGTATAAGAACCGCTTCTACTTTTTATAGACACATGTATTGTGACAAGTTCCTAAAGTGTATACATATTTTTGGAGTTGACTGTACAATAGTAAGGTGGTAACATATTTTATTACAACACTCTTATGGGCCCTGTTAGGGCACAACAAATTTTTTTGGTACTTGGGAAAAATTGGGTAGAAGGTATATTATTAACTTTTTTAGGTGATAAAGGACAGACGAGCAGAAGGATCACCAGATTTTTATAGAATAACCCTTTGAGGTACTAGTTAAGAATGTAAAGAAAATTCACAATGTAATAAACTAAAACTGCATTAGCAACGCTAGTCTAGTATACCTACAATAAAACACATATTATATGCATTCTAGCCTAATATGTGACTATGTGTTATTCTGACATGCAAGCTACAGAGTGTATCTGTGAACATGTACAGACAGCCACATATAAGGTTACTACAATCTGTCAAATTTCTTCAATCGAACCTCACCTTTATGTCAAACGCGTTTGGTTCAATATTAACTGAGAAAATATGACAAATTGTAGTATGTGTGGCTGTCCGTACATCCCTTTAACCACGTCTTCTACCAACCAGAGCAACGAGTAACTTTAGTCTTCGTATTGTAATAAAAAGCTTGTTGGTTTAACTGTTATGGTCAACCTTTTATGGTCACGCTACTATAGGATCGCTACTATGTAACTAATTTTAAAACACAAATTTAAAAAGACATTTAGCAATCCTAACAAAAGCGTTATCTCAGCATCAACGAAGGTCAGTATCCCAGCAACCCAGCGCTAATTCTCCCAGGATTTCCAATAACCTGCATTGTCTTCTTCCTAGTCACGATACAGAAGGTTAATTACACGATTAATCCCCCACAAAAAACCTTCACAAAAGGGCCCGTTGGTTCGCAAATGGCGGGGCCCATTATTCGCATAAATTGTTCTGGAATCATCTTCGTCCCGGCTTTTGTTTGCCTCCGATTGTCGGTCTTCATTAAGTTAATTATGCCCCATTGTGGTTCGAGTGTGTGACCTTAGGGCTATTGTCTGGGATATTTTCGTTCTAGGCGCCTGAAGTACTTGGTGATCGATTTGTGTTGAAGTACTTTACTAATGTAGTATTTGACAATGGCGAAGTAAGTGGCCGTTTTGGCAGTTCGTTGATAGAATAAAAAAGCCCAGGTGCGAGTCGGATTAGCCCGTGAAGGGTTCCGTAGCAAAAGTAGCAACATTTATTTTTATAGTTTGAGTGGTCTGAAGGAAAATTCTGGCTTAACGATTCATGACGCATTAAACATTTTACTACCCTTTTTGTTTATCCTTTTAGTTGATACTTGTATTGAGAAACTTATTAAATAATCATCATCAACAAATTATCATCATAATATATTATATCAAATTAACTATGTAACCGCCGCCATTTAATGTTAGATTACATGCCTACGATCACTTAAATGACGGCGACCATCTTGAACGCAGTAAAAACTTAACAAAAATAAAAGAACTGGCAACGTTATTATAATAATAAGGTCGGTTATCAAATACAATCCAAAATAAAAGTAACAACAAAAAAAATAGAACGAATATTTCATTCGATTTTTGATCTTGAAGTTACAAACATAACCATGACCATGATGTATTCCAATATAATCCTTATTACCAAGTTTTAAGGTTCAGTCAGAAGAGAACACGCAACGTGGATATTCGTCAGTTGGTTTAGTTTGGACAGTTCTAAAATAAACCTTATCACTTCGTATTAAGGTTCCGTTGTAAAACTGGAAGCAAAATGGATATTCACGGATAGATAGTTGCACAATTAAAAAGCTTTCGAACGAGCTCGTCAGGTCGGTACACTGGCGGACAATGAAAGAGGGCATAACAACGACGAACCAAACTAGTTGCAATATTGACGAGGTGATATTTTACAACTTGTTACGGTGACCCTTAATAGCCAATCTATTTATAAAAGGTTAAATCTGCAGAAAACGACAAGGTTTATAGGAAACTCGAAAACACTAACCTGATTGAATTGACACCCAGCGCCATCTATCGGCAAATTATGTTACAAATTGAAGTGAGGGCGAGCCACTAGTACAGTATGAAAATATGACAGAGCTATGTCAAGGTTTAAGGAGTAAATGTTTAATGGATTGGCAACATGCATGTAAGTTTTCTTTGGTTGCAGGCGTTCATATTCTGCGGTACTCGCTAACCATAAGACCAGCACCACGCTTGATTGCCCCCGATCACGTAGTACCTACCTGCAAAAAAGGAAAAAAAATGCTAAATAGCGCAACGTGGCCTGCTACAAGATAGGATGACAACATTCGAAGGCTGGCTGGAGTGAGCTGGATGTCCAGCAGTGGACGAGCGTGGGTTGCTAATGTTGATGACTTTGAAATTAGATCAGAGCTTACAAAAATCTGACACAGTTCTGTGCGTCTCCCAAAGCGATATAACTTAGTTTTGTCATAAAGACTTTGTTTTTCAAGAATTTGCAATTTTAATGATACAGATTTACTTGTCCCCAAGTGTAAAGTATCTTATGCCCCTGCAGAGGCGTCACTCGTCGTTTCCTAATTGCATTTTGCAGACTATCTCCTCTAGATTATACTTCTGTTGCAATTTACACGAGAAGACCAGCTTACGTTGACCTCCCGCGCCTCTCCTCCGCTCTTCAAACCCAAAGTCAAAAGGGGTGACCATTACAGTAATTTGGGGTCAGATTTTGCTGGTCGCTTTTGGCACATTGTGACCCCTCCACTGTCTTAAGGACCCCGATTTTAAGGCAACGGTAGCGTTTGTCTTTCAAAGTGCAAATAAGGGTTAAGAATTGAAATTTTAATTGAGTTGTAAATTAGAGGAAGTGAGGTACCTGTAGTGCTTGGACTGTCTTCGTTAAGCGGGAATCTAGTTCAAATAGTGTAAGCTGAATTTTGTGTTGGCTGAATGGGTTTCTATTGAAACGTCTAGACAAACCTGAAAGGTATACATTTCATACATTGACCTGATTCCGTACTAAGAAACTTAAGCATTGTGTTATGGATAACGTACATCAGAAGGATTACAAATATTAAAATACTAAAATACATATAGAGTCAGTGTTTACCGCTGGTTTGAAATGTAGTTTTCTATCAAGAAGACGCCAGACGCCAAAAACCAATATATTAATAACTGCGGTCCGCCCTCCTAATTTCATCTACCTCCTTAGATTTTTTTTTGTATGTGATAAGTGGCAGCCGAGCAGACGGACCACCTGATATAAGCGATTACCACCTTCCATGGACATGGCAACACCAGAGGAGTCACAAGAATATCGCCGACCTGTTCAAAAGCCGGAAAAGCCGAAAAGGGAGGTTTGTCGTATCAGTCCAGAAACACCGCAGACGACTGTTCATTCCATAGTTTTAGTACGAGGTAGAAAGTTTCTTAAGAAACGCAACTATCTTTAATGGTAGAACATAGATTTGAAAAATACTGAAGTGCATACTTGGATTCGCATCTACAACCATTCATTCGAAAGGCGCATCTATGATGATGATGACTTGTGACTCTACTGGTGTTGCAGGTGTCTATGGGTGGCAGCAATCACTTACCATTAGGTGATCCATCTGCTCATCTGTCACCTATTACATAAAAAAAACAGAAAACGATCTTATCCCCTGAGCTACCATCCCTTGCGTCCCAAAATACACGGTAAAAAAAAACAAGTTAAAACTTCAGTTTTTCCCAAAACATCACTTGCAAACCCACGCCCGAGCCACGCGATAAATCTCTCCAGCTAAGTATTCAAATATGAAAATTAGCGGAATTAGTTAGCAAGTTTGATTGCTATTTCAGAAATACGAGGTACTTGTGAATTTAATAACATCGAGTATATTTTATCGAGGCTCAGCTCTGGCACGACAAGAGTCGTTCTGGACAGCCGTCGCTTCCTAAATAACTGGATACTGTTGCGCTGGTTAGTGTTGTGTGTTGCTCCTTTATTGGCTATCGATGAATTTTTAATTTCAGTAAGTTTCAAGGAGGCCTAGCTCTAGCATTAAAGTCATTCTAGGATAGCTGTGTCGTTTTCTAATTAATGGAATAAAATGGCCTGTTTTTATTTTTTTCTGGTAAGATTCCCGGCTAATACAAGCTCAAATAAAAAAAAAAAAGCTTTGAAAGCAGTTTTATTTCTTTCAATAATATAGTAATATTTATTTTAAGTAAAATATGCTTCAAAGATTTAAGCTAGTTTTCCTCCAGATCCAAATGATTTCCATCCTGTATTTAGGCTGATACTTTACCCACAGGGTGCGAATAACTGCGAGCTCACCAACAACAACTGACCAAGAGTTAAAGGCATAGCTATGTTGAAATCGGCCGGACTACATCATTATCATAGTCTGATACTATTCTATCGTCATCATCATCATCAGCCCGGTAGTACCCACTGCTCAGTATAGGTCTCCCTTCCCTTTTGCCAATGTCCTGAGCTGCTCGGATCCATGTAGCCCCTCCGATTTTAGCGATGTCGTCGACCCATCGTGCCACCGGACGACCTGGACTCTCGGCCGTTTCTCGGACACCATTCGGTCATAATCTTGCTCCACCTGCCATCACTGCGCCTAGCTAAATGTCCCGCCCAATGCCACTTTAGTTCCATCACTCTCAATTCCAGTCCTGCGTCGGATTTCAGAGTTCCGGACTCGATCTTGAAGTCTGATGCCGAGCATGCTCCTTTCCATGGCTCTTTGTGCTACTCTTATTTTGTGCACAGTCTCCTTAGTATACCTACAACATCGATATCAAAACTATCGATAGTGCACCGTAACCCTCTGTTTATCTTTATAGTGTCGCTTTAATGGTGTTTATTGCCATCTAACACAATTCAGTTTTGTTGTGATAGTATTCCTGAAACTGTGACTTTAGATTAAGTGGTTAAACAAATCTCTTGGAATAAACTCGAGCCGTTTTACGAGCAGGTTACGACAGTGATGAAATAAAAATAGAAAAGTTGTATCGTCACAAATATACAACGGCTATGAATGTCAAGTAGATGTTACTTTTTTCTTTTATTTAATAGGTGGCAGACGAGCAGATGGATTATCTGATGGTAAGCAAATGACGACACCCATAGACAAGTTTGCTGCTAAACTTTTAACCCCTTTCCCCCAAAATACGAACCCGTACCCTGCCCGTACGAAGCGATTTGCTTCCACATTTATCATACGGACAGCTAAGGAGTGGAACTCCCTGCCGAGGTCTGTTTTTCCGGACCACTATAACTTGGATATCTTTAAGGCAAGAGTGAACAGGCATCTTCTAGACAAACGCGTGCCATCCTAGACCTCATCGTCACTTTCCATCGGGTGCGATTGTGGTCAAGCGTTGGCCTATAGTCCAATAAAAAAAAAATACCCCCACTTACAGCAAAGGTCTTAACGTCGGTATTTTGTACTTAATCGAGGGGAAAGGGGATGGAAAATTTGGCAGCGCAGTTGTTACTCGTACACAAATGTTTTGCGGGTGACAATCGCTTACCATCAGATTTTTTATGTGATAGGTGGCAGATGAGCAGACGGATCACCTGATGCTAGCAATTTCCGCCGCCCATGGACACAAATACCAGTAGAGCCACAAGTGCACTGCCAACCTTTAGCCCCCTTTCCCCCAACCGAGCCTCCGGCAACTTTACTTACGCGTCAAAATACACATCGCAAGCGCTGCTTCACGTCGGTCTTCTATGAGACCATGGTATCACTCCGTTTCGAACCGGCCCATTCATGCCGAAGCGTGACTTTCTCAAGGCTAATCATGGGTCTATTACATAAAAAAGATACAACTTTGCTTGATCTCAATGCCAAAAATGATGTCCAAAGTGGCTGTTCACCAAATAACTCCACTCAAGGAATTAACAAGCTTCACCCTACTAAAGCCCACTTAGCGCCGCAAAAACAAAATGCCTAAATAATAATGTGGCCATTAAAAGCATTTACTTATACATTACTGCAGACGGTATTTACTTTTTCAAAGACACGAAATTAAGTGCTATTTACATCAATAGATTTATCTTATTTCGGGGTTCATCTTTAAGCTGTATTCTTTTCGTACCAAGTGACTCAGAAATTCTCGACACATCACTAAAATTCACAACCATCTCTTGCTATACTTCATCATTTACATTGACGTTGCTAGAAGACGCGTCAATGTATGTTGCGTTGAGAATTTATTCGTATTTTAGTCACGGGTGTAAAAATCTCGGTACCAGCCGGGTCTTTTAAGGTACTGTAGATAAACATCTAACAAAAGGAAAGGTCGCTTCTCTGAAATTTCGTTTCCCATTTCACGACCTTTTTTTTCTTGAATAGACCAGATTCTTTCATTTCGGCAGAATTCCACCGTCGATGAAATTGATAAAGGCTCGATCGAAAGTTTTGGGTCAGTGTGGACGCCACTTAGGCCGTGGTGTGGAATGCGAATGCTCGTCTGCCAACAAAAGAGTTGGATGGTGGAGGAAATTGATGGAAATGCGAGTTGGTCAATCCGTTATGACAGGAGGTGAAGTTGGCAATATATTGGGGCAGTTAAAATGGTTCACAGGCGATCGTAGGAGCATCGATTTTTTAGTTCGTTGGTTTTGGGTACATTGACTTGTATACAGATAATGATATATTAACAACGTGAATTGACGGTGAGAGAGCTACCTTACGGTATAAATGAGCTCGATCGGAGTGATACCACGGCCTCACAGTAGACCGGCGTGAAGCAGCGCTTGTACTATGTTTTGCCGAGTGATTTAGGGTACCAAGGCCCTATCGGGGAAAAAGGGGGTTAAAAGGCAGCGCACTGGTGACTCCACTGGTGTTGCAGGTGTCTATGGCGGCAGCAATCGGTGATTCATCTGCTCGTCTGCCACCTATCACATTTAAGAAAAAAAACATATGTCTCTCATCTTACAGTGTAATTCCCGGTTGCATCCAAAACTGTCCCGAAGTCATGATATCACCAGAAATGTTACCAAATTCTTTTGTTTAAAAAAGAAACTAAAAACTCATCAGGTGCAGTTAATTTTTAGGTACCTATTATCATATTTTAGTTCAACTAAAACCTAAGTTTATTTAACAAAACATCCGTAATTGCAAAAACAGCTCGATTTTATGCTAAAAAGATCTTTGCTTTGCCTGGGGAAACGTTTACTTAGACCCAAACGTTCAATCTAAAATCGACGAGTAATAAAAATGCTGTATTTTCGAACGAGCGCTGCAAAGCAAATATTTTCGTGAACTGCTAGTATGGCAGTCGCCGCCAATAATGGCGATTTGAAATGCAAAGAGACTCAAATGTTAATTTAATATTTACTTGTAAAACAGGACCGTTTAAGTAGGAAACAAATGTTTGTGTAGTGATTAATCTTTGAACTAAGCCGGTTGACTGTCTGGCCACAGCATTTTGTATTTGGACTCAATGAAAACAACATGCTTGTCCAAAAAATCATTTCGGTACATCGTAATTTTATTTAGTTTTATGTCACTTGGGGCGCTGCTTTACGCATTCTCTCTGTCAGGTGTGTGTTTACGTGAGTCGAAGGCTGTGTCTGCAAGATTTTATTTTCTCGAACTTCCCCGTTTGCGTTATATTGGCTCAGCATATCGGCTCACCTCAACCTGATGATAAGCAAGAGGAGAGCCCACGTTGCAGTTACAACGGACGCGATCGGCATCACATCCGTTGGCACTGCCATACTGGCCTACGAGATCATAACAAATCGTCATACATTAGAATAGGATGAGGAATAAAATATTGTCCTAAAATTTTGGCGAGGTTCTTGTCAAATCGTCTCGTCAGATTAAATTTTCCGATTCTAGTGGTAGAACCGCATTATGTCTATTTACGTTTTAATATATGTTTTGTAAGTAGTTTTGATTTTTTTGAACGTATAACGATGCCTATGAAAATAAAGATTTATTTGAATTTGAATTTTAAACAATATTTGGGACTCTTTATTTGTAGAGAAGTATAATTTACGTTTACACGTGATAACAAAATTATATCAATACAAAAAAAACAGAGGAATTTTTGATCCACCATCTTTCATCTGTGATACCTTCATCACAATCCTCAGAAACGAGAATTACGATGATAGGATAAGAGACTCTAAATCGTCTACTCCGAAACAAAACCAAAAATAATATATTCCAAGCACCTTTCTCAACAGCCTCTACGTCTCCATAGCCCCAAATAGGAATTAATACGGGGCTAAATTCAGGGGATTTATTTTGCATATTCCCGTATTTGTAAATAGTAATAAATTAATTAGCCGGCTGATCCCGACCCGGGGCGAATTGATAATAATTAGTTTTCATATCCCTCTCGGCCGATATTAGGGATTTCTTGTTGCTGTTTTTGTTGGGATGATCATGAATTTAGTATGTTTGGTAAAATGAAATGTATAATGTTCAAAAGCGCTATATTTTTAAGTTGAATAACGGAGTATAAAGATAAATATTTAATTCGAAAGATAATGGATTTTAATAACACTGTTGTAACATTGTGGATTTAATAAGTTAAATTCATACTGATTTTTTTAATGATAAAGGAAGGCATTTTATTATTTCAGACAATATAAGTATTAAAAATATAATATGTACTTAAATACATATATTTTACCCAGCCACTGAACAAACACAAGTACCTACCTATTCATCACACGAATGTTTGTCCAGGGGTGGGCATAGAACTCACGACCTTTGGAATATAAGGCAGGATCACTACCAAATGCGCCATTGGGCCAGTAAATAGGCGATAGGTGTCAGGCGAGCATACAGACTTTATAATGTTTAAAAACTGTTCATGGATTACCCATGAATAAAATTTTAAAGTGGAAGTTCCACCAACTTGTACTAAGCATTTCGCTTCTTCCTTCTTAATACGATCTGTTAAGGAAGGCGACAACTTGCCGGCTTCTGTAGTCCCAGAAAGCTACAATTTTTAGTCAAGAGTGAATAAACTTCTTATGGGAAAGCACGCTACATCTAAGAGCTGATTGTCATCCTCCATCAGGTAAGGTGAGGTCAAGTACAAACCCATTTAATATAAAAAAAATATCGACATAAAAGTTTGATTACTACACGAAACATTTTACATTTCAATCAAAACTGACGAAGCCCGCAAAATAATAAAACCTAGCCTTGACAGGCATCAGGAGAGCTGGACAATGGGGTGCAAAAAGACAAAAACGGGTAGTTGGTTGTCGAGTGATATTTCAAGCGCAGACGAGAGGGTGCGACTGCGGGGCTCATTCTAAAGTTGTCCTGGGGTTATTAGGGATGCGACTTATATTTCAATAAAAACAGGTATGTATTTTAGACCACTCCGTGGAAATCCGTGGGAGAGCTTCGGCATGAATGGGCCAGCTCGACCGGAGTGATACCAAGGCCTCACATAAGACCGGCGTGAAGAAGCGCCTGCGCTGTGTTTTGTCGAGTGACTGGAGGTCCAACTGGGAGGAAAAGGGGTTAAAGGTTGGCAGCGCACTTGTGACTCCATTAGTGTAGCAGGTGTCTATGGGCGGCGGCCGTTGCTTACCATCAGGTGATCCGTCTGCTCGTCTGCCACTTATCACAAAAAAACTGCCAAATCCATGTGTTAGTTCAGTCAGTAGTAGAAGTATAAACTACAGGTGTTCAAAGAGAGGTTAGCGTTTTAACGTTCAAAAAGTTGTTGTCTTCGTGAAAATAATAACTAAGACTTCAACAATTTTGTGACGATTGCAGTGTACCTATATGTTTTTGGACATCTTGTCTACCTTGCTATTATCTGCTACTGATTACGCACTACCTTGGAGTGGAACACCCTTCCTGCGTCTTTACGATATCAATACGATCATATCAAATTAATTGAATCAAACAGAAGAGCCCATCCCTAATCCAGTTGTATACGCAAAGTTGTACGGGAGGTAGTTACCAACTTGCAAGATAATGTTTTTGCTCGACGGGGCAACGGAGACGGCAGTATATGAATATAAGACAGCCGCACTTCGGCATGATCTTTTAAAGATTTCCGAAGGCCCAAAGACAGACACTTCATTGTTATTACTAGACTTTGCCGCCTCTAGTATATAAAAAAACTCCACATACCCTGAATCATACTCTGTGTGTACCCTGGGCTTAGAAACGTCAGCTTTGGACGCAAACGGTAATTATATGCCAAGATGAGATAACAGATCTTCCAACCGATCAAGCTACGGCAAATGACCTTTGATATAAACGATCAACCATTAACCAAGATATTATATTATAATGCAGTTTCACCCTCAAAGTTGATCGATTGGCATGTACATTAAAGTCTATCTACTTTTAGTCAAAATAAAGTATCTGGTTTAAAAAAAAACTGAATAATCATGTTGGTTTTGCTTTTAAAAATGCAATACTTTTACCAGATAATCCATTTGCTTTTTAAAATTTTAATGGCCGCCAAAGTAACACGTCAACAAAAATAATGAAATTCATATTTCCCTTTAAATTTCATGCAAGTTGATAAAATATAGCGTTAAAAAACCTTGACACAAAAAATATGCGTGTAAAAAACCCACAAACATGTAAAAAAAATAAGATGGCAGATGAGCAGACGGATCATCTGATGGTAAGTGATTACCGTCGCGCATTGACTCCTGCAACACCAGTGGTGTCACAAGTCCCCAAATTGAGCCTCCGGTACTCCATTCACTCAAAAACAACAGAGCGCAGAAGCTGATTCACGCTGGTCTTCTGTGAGGCCGTAAAATCACTCCTGTTGAGCAGCCCATTCATGCCGAAACGTAGCTCTCCCGCGGTTAAGTCATATCATCTAATTTTGTCACCGTGTGGGTTAATACGTGGGGACAATACTGTTAAAAACGATTGTCATTACATCTGTTTCGATTTCTACCGTCATCCGTCTACCCACAAACTATTATGAATACCAACTAAGGCATACACAAAAACCTCGATACTTTATCAAGCAAATCTGCTTAAGCCGTTAAAATCATCCATCTCCACCTAAGCACCAGCTGATAGACTAGAATCCTCAGCTTAACCACAAATCTTACGAGCCTAAGATAAACCGAGCCTGGCGCCAAGTACCCCCAAATAAAACTGGAGACAATTTAAACTACAAGCATTAAGCAGTAACAAACGACGCCTGTAAACACTCTTGCGCTGCATAAGTTCGGATTTGCAAACAATGCCGGGGGAAATTACTAACTTACACTTGCAGCCTCGGGCGACGTTATTACAAATGGGTTACGGTCCGAAATCGGATGAGCGGACAAAGACTGGATTAGTGATAGTACAAGCCAGTGCATTTCCAAATAGTACGGGAGTGGGCTAGATGTTTTTGGACTACATTGAGTTTGGTAGGAAGAATACAATTCAGACATCAAACAGTTTTTAAGTCTCACTCGAGCCTCCTGGAATTTAAAAACCAGATTATGTTTTTGATATTTTTGATAAACACCTATTTTTTCTAAAAATATCAACAAACAAAGCTTTTAAGCACTTGTTTTTCAGATATCGGACAACAGAGAATCATAAATATAATACATAATATATTACACCCAGACAATGAACAAACACAATCGTTCATCACACAAATGTTATTATTTAGGTAGTTTTTTAACGATTAGCTACTTATTGTACTTAAGAAATTATAAAGTTTGTGATTGGGCAGTTATTTCAAAGTTTCAAATACAATAGCTGTAAATATAGGTACTTTAAAATCATATTACTTATCGTCAGTAATAAAAAATCAGTATAAAAGAATTGGTAAGATAAGTTAATTTAAATTAAGTTAAATCATATTGTAGTCCCTCGACCTAGAGTAATATAAAAGCATCTATCGTTTGGTAAATTCTGTAACCTCTTGTACTACAACATTTCTAGAGCTAGCTGGCGGCAGTCGCTTACAACATTTGCATTGTTAATACAGCCAACTGATTCAATACTATTGACGTCGAAACGTCCCTGAGTGATATTTAATAATGTGCTGTTTGTTTTATTTAACGGCTCGAATTCACTCTGACTCCGTGAAACGGAACGCAAATTTAATTTTCCCGGTGTGTCCGTGAGTTTCTTTATTACTTTTATTGTTGACGTCATCGTAATTTTTATTAAGCGTAAACTCTTCGAAGCGAAAAGCGAAAAATTTATAGAAATAATATTTTGTGTAAAAAATTAAACACTTCTTTTGTCTGCCAGCCAGCATTTATTTTATTGGTTTTAGATTAACGCTTGATAAAAAGCGATGATAGCTTAGTAGAAAATGGGCTTTCCTTGAGGGGAAACGTGGTTCAATCCATGCATGCACCTCTGGATTTTTCAATTCTATTTGCGTGTTTCTACCATTAATTCGGCGGTGAGGGAAAAATATCGTCTGATTAACCATAAAGGGTGGCGACGGGGTGATTAGGTGCTTTAGGCTTCCTAATAAAATCCTTAGCAGGCAGTTTCTAATATAGTTATACATTAGAAACTGCCTTATAGGCGCAATGGGTAGTTTTCATACGAATTTGTAAAAGTCATAGAACAAAATGTTATTCAGACCATTCGGTAGAAGAGGTGTTTAAGGAGTATTTTTTTATTATTATTAAATGTGTTTGCACTTGACCTCATCTCACCTGATGGAGAGTGACAATCAAGTCTAAGATGTAGCGTGCGTGAAATTAGTTCACCAAGTTTAAAGAACCACTTGACCTTCCAAATGCCTAATTTATTGCAGCGGTTTTGACTTTAAAAATAGGTAATGTAGCATAAAAACACAATTGGAGGATAATCAGTAAATAAATAAAAACTTTCAACTTGTAACAAGCATGTAAACAATTCTTAAGCAACAAAAAACACAAGTTTCTTTACTAGAAAATACTACTTTGTAGAAAAAAGTGTTTAACAAGTTTGTAATTGCTTTCTTAGCTTACCTAACTTAAAATAAGTTTTAGTTTAGAACGAACTTAGTGCGGCACAAGACACGTTAAATACGAAAACTTTGAAGAAAAATATTTAACCTTATAAGTATTACACATTATAATTTCTCTTATGTTAGCGTGTAATTTCCAGTTTTTTTTATGATAAAGTTAGCAGACGAACAAACGGATCAGCTGATGGATTGCGATTGAAGCTAAGCGATTACCGCCACCCATGACACCCGCAACACCAGAGGCGTCACAAAGTGCACTGCCGACCTTTTAAAAATTAGTTGCGTTAAAATCTGTCACTTTGAAGCCCAGGGTATGCCCAGGGTACACTTAAACCATGATTTAGGATTTAGGGACTCTATTACTATGAATACTTTCAAAGGCCAGATTGGCATGAGGTGGCTGAGAATAGACCGGAGTGGCAAATTCTCGTGTCGGAGGCCAAGATCCACTTCGGGTCGCTGAGCCAGCGTAGTAAATAAGAAAATATTAGTATGAAGCTCTTCTCTTTGCATGAAAAAAAAAACTCAAAATCTATAAGCCAAAATTCAACAGTGTCACCTTTAAGGGGTCGCCAAAACCACCACAAATGGGGATGAAAAATTAAAAACGAGCAATTAATCACAAGCGTTTATGGCTTGTATTTCCTATACGGAGCAAATAAATTACAAAGTGGGATAATGTAAAAGAGTTTCTAGGCCATTACGTATTTATGGAACAGTTTATAGCTCATCTCACCCGACGGGGACGAAGTAGTGTTGTGATTTCATAGAAACTTTCCCCCTAAAAACTATAATGCCAGACGTAGGATTGTAGGTATCTTGTTGGTAGATCACCAGTACATATATAGATACAATATTAAAACGGGAATTAACGCGATGTTTATTGTAAAGTATTTATAATGGTACATACTTACTGCTTGACGTTTCGGCTATGTTGCAGCAGCCGTGATCACAAGGGGGCTGGCGGTACATGGCGTCGTCTGCTAGGGCGTCACATTGTTCTACGACTTTTGAGAATATGTCGACATTTTTTATATATTATAACAAAATGAACAAGTCACGTTATTTTTATGAAAATATGATGTATTTTTTCGAATTTCCAGAAGTCGTACAAAACTAAAGTTGTTCAGAATGCTTGTTAGAAGATGTGGTTAAAGGGATGTAAACGTTCACAGATACAAACTGTATAATACTCGCTCTAGTTCCCAGAAAAGATTGCCAAAGAGAAACTTCACAGAGAAATTTTTATTCCACCGTCTATGTGTTCCGTTAAAATTATGTAACAGGCAATTTCACGGAAACTAACTCATACGAAAGTGTTTTCTAAAAATTTCCAAGTGCTGTTTTGATATGTTTATAAAGCACGCTTGGATTCTCGCATTTGCATTATGAATAATATTTAGATTTTGCGTGTACAATTCTCAGAAGTGACCTTCGTAGCCCTTTAACAGGAAACCAGAACCACTGAAAAATGGGCACGTTTCTGAAACAATCCCATATTTTTTCTGTTTGAACGACTGCCCCAAAAAAAACTTATTAAGTAACTACCTAATAATTCTTTATATATATCATCTATATTAAATTTAATTCAAGTTTGCGATCACCGATCCGCATTAGGCAAGCGTGGTGATTAAGCCCAATCCCATCATAGTAACGATGACTTGATTTCTATGATAGAGGTCTTTGCTCTGCAGAGGGACAGTATATAGGCTGTTTGATTACTTTCTTTTAAAGCTAAGCTAAAATCCGCTTGACCACAATCGCACCTTATGTAAAGCGACGAGCTCTAGGATGATACGGGTTTACCTATAACACGGGCCACGAATTAGTATCGTTCGAGGTGCGTTTTCAGAAATGAAATGGCTATCACTGTCCTTATTGTAGAACGACGTCTACGACGGACTCGACATATCAACTACGACGGGGGGTTCATATCGACTACGGGGGAGTCCCAAGCGGCTCGTCATTATGGACTACGACGGAGGGATCGTGGTCCGCGAATTGGTGACCCCTGACCTAGAAGATGCATGTTACTATCAAGGTAATGGGAGAAATATGATTAAGTAGTTCTATGTTTGATAAACCAAAGGTAAATTCAGACATTGTGAAATCGTAAGCTTCTTATGCACTAAGCTACCATAGCTCTTCTTACGATATTGGGTACATTGTGGAAAGGCGTTTTTAAAAATTGGGAGTGCACTTGTGACTCCAATAACGCCAAACGCTTCCCAGGTGATCCGTCTGTTCGTTTGCCTAGCACATAAAAAACGTGGTGAACAAAAAACAAAGATACCGATATCAATCCTTTCCGGGGCAGATTCATTCAAGTTTTAAGACCTTAGGAGATTGGGTCATTTATGTAGTAAATTGTAAGGAAATCGATGCAATCCAAGAGGAGAGCTCGGCTTATAGGCAATGCTTCTGATTAGTTGTTGACATTAATCTTGGACACGGGTTCTCAACCTGCCAAAGGAGATAAAAAGTTTGTAAGTACAGTAACTTAACACGTTGGTGGACAGTAAAAATTGCAAATTTCTTCCAAAATGACACTACTTATTTGCATACATCGTCTGTGGGCGTACTGTCAAAGCAGTTGCACTTTAAACCCCTAAATGGTATCGTTTCGTGACAGTACGCCTATAGGCGCCCATCGCGGCGTCATCTGAAGGTTGGTAATCTTTGTCGGAAGCGTATTCCCCATCATCAGCATATGGATCTTATGGTTTTTGGTCCTTTTCTATAGATAAATTCATTATTGTTTCAATATCAAAAACAAACAATCACTAATTTTCGACATGAAATTACCTTATACGTAAATTGCAACAATTGAATTTGAATATTTCGATAAATAAAACAGTAAAAATACGTTGATTACTTACCACGGTAGCCGTTATTTGCGCGCGAAAAACATAAGGTGACACGAAGTCGGGTCAGGTGACAGTACGTGACTAAATGTATGAAAACACGACGCCCATAGGCGTAGTGAGCGGGAGGGGAGGGACCAGAATTCTATCAATGTGTGTGTACCTTAACGTGTTGTAGACCTATGCCAGATGACAGTATGAAGACGGGATTGCTTGTGCGGCGACACTACTACATGGCCCACCTTGTAAGAGTATTAAAAATCAAACGCCCTCAGACGTACTGCCGTGAAATGAATAAAAACTAGGACGTCTATAGGCGTTCTGTCGTATCATTGTTTGCTACCTAAACGCCTGTGGACGTTACTGTCCACCATCGTGTTAATAAAAAAAAATGCACTTAAAAAAATTATCGAATTGTTTATGTGGGACTTGAATCAACAACCTTCCACACTTTCTTGTTGAAGGTTGTAGGTTTGAGTCCCTGACCCTTCGATGATTTTTAAGTACATTTTTTACTTGACAATAAATAAATTGCAAAACTTAAGAGTGTATTGAAGTTTTTGTCTCAATAATAATACCCATCCTAGATATTTCAATATCACTAAAAGTAAAAGCCCTTTGGACCTTGCACCGACCTAAAACGACGAAATGTTACAACGTACTTATTATATTAGGCCAGGTCAATTCTGAATGCAACATTTGGGTTACATAATGAAAATGAATCGACACAAATCAGTGTCAAGAAAAGGGTTATGCACAACCTAAATAAAATAAAAAATGTTACAAATCTTCTACCCACCAAAATAACTTAACCTACTTCCCTTTGAAAAAGGCTCACAAATCGTTACGTCTCAAAAATGTTTAGAAACACTGCTCTAAACAAAACGCCGGACCCGACAAAGATCTCGCTGACAAATGGAGTGGACTAAACTCACCACATTATCTCAGCTCACCCTCTCCGGCACTCTCGCCCTTATTCCCTCCTCCATAAGCGTGACTTTTAATTGCCAAAAAATGGGGTCTAAGCTTAGAAATCCTCTATTACGGTTGGGCTGCCCTAAAGGTGGCCTTAGGGGGTGCCCAGCAGTTTGCACTGTGAGGGCAAGAGGACAAATGGGCAATAAAGAGTAGGTGGAATTTAAGGGGCAACGAATCGGTCGCACTTGACCGCTGATGTGTTTAAGGAGGGGATTAAGAGTTACGTCTTGCGGTGGAGGGTTGAGTAAGTGTTTTAAATTGGGTACAACTGTGACGTCAGTTGGCCTTGAACTTTGGGCTTTCTTTATGTCTGAGATACAAGTGCTATTTTTGTATTGTGGAGGTTATAAAAAAGTATTATTTTATATACTTTCAAAACACCTATTTAACCAACTATTCTAAACATTTTGTCCTAGGATTATAAAACAACTTTTAATACAAAGTCGGTCACATGACTTGTACGTTTTGTATGAAAATTCATACTGTAAGACCGCTTGCTCGTTTGCCTTCCTATATTAGATATAAAAAAGGAATTGGCGTAAGTTTTCAATAGAGAGTCAAAGAGATGAAGTACAGAATGACATAGACTAATTTATATCTCTTTCTAACGCGGGTCATTAATTGTATGTAATCATGGTAATCCGTTTGCTCGTCTGTCACTTATGACATAAAAAGTAAACTTAAAATACACGATTTTTCACCAACTTCTCCATTCATATAAGAAGACTTAAGTTTTTTTATTCCTCACACAGACCCCTGGCGTAGCAAGGTAGGGTTTTATAGCTTTCAAGTTTAAAGTTATTGGATGTAGCCGGGACTTAACTACTAAAGTTCAACTGAAAGTTAGGCATCGTATGCTTTAATTAGCTGGGTAGGGTCAAATCTTTCGGCAAATGGTCACGTTTGTGGAACCAATAACCGTTGAAATTTATGTCTTAAGTACCTGGACATAAAACGTAGATTGAAATGACCAGAAATAACTGTGCTTTGAAAGAGTAAGTAGTACTCTACTACTAGTACTACTAGTAGATTAAGTAGCATTAATCACAAGCGTTTATGGCTTGTATTTCCTATCGGAGCAATAATTACAGAGTGGGAAATGTAAAAGAGTTTTCTAGACCATTACGTATTTATGGAACAGTTTATAGCTCCTCGCACCCGACGGGGACGAAGTAGTGTTGTGATTTCATAGAAACTTTCCCCCTAAAAACTATAATGCCCACGTAGGATTGTAGGTATCTTGTTGGTAAATCTCAGTATATAGCTAGATAATATTAAAACGGGAATTAACGCGATGTTTATTGTAAAGTTTTATAATGGGACTTACTGCTTGACGTTTCGGTTACGTTGCAGCAGCCGTGATCACAAGGGGCTGGCGGTACATGGCGTCGTCTGCTAGGGCGTCACATTGTTCTACGACTTTTGGGAATATGTCGACTTTTTTTTATAAAATAAAAGAACAAGTCACGTTATTTTTATGAAAATTGATGTATTTTTTTCGAATTTCCAGAAGTCGTACAAAACTAAAGTTGTTCAGAATGCTTGTTAAATATGTGGTTAAAGGGATGTAACGTTCACAGATCAAACTGTATAATACTCGCTCTAGTTCCCAGAAAAGATTGCCAAGAGAACTTCACAGAGAAATTTTTATTCCACCGTCTATGTGTTCCGTTAAAATTATGTAACAGGCAATTTCACGGAAACTAATTAATGAAAGTGTTTTCTAAAAGTTTCCAAGTGCTGTTTTGATATGTTTATAAAGCACGCTTGGATTCTCGCATTTCATTATGAATAATATTTAGATTTTGCGTGTACAATTCTCAGAAGTGACCTTCGTAGCCCTTTAACAGGGGAACCAGAACCACTGAAAAATGGGTACGTTTCTGAAACAATCCGATAATTTTTCTGTTTGTATGACTGCCCCAAAAAAAAGTAAAATTCATTATGTAACTACCTAATAATTCTTTGCATATATCATCTATCTTAAATTTAATTCAAGTTTGTGATCACCAATCCGCAATAGGCAACCGTGGTGACATCCTAATAGCACTGACTTGATTTCTATGATGGAGGCCTTTGCTCTGCAGTGGGACAACAGTATATAGGCTGATTGTTTACTTTATCGAAATTTATCGAAATGAATTAATATACTTTTATAGCACACAAAACAGAGATATAAAACTTAAAAACTATGACAAGCGAAGATAAGGTCTAGAATTTTACGGGTTTGCCTAACAGGGGCCACCAATTAGTTTCGTCCGGGGTCCATTTTCAGAAGTGAAATGACTTTAACGCGGTCCTCATAAAGAATGAAGTCTACACTGGCGTCTACTGGAGGGGTCCCAGCGGCTCGTCGAGTTCACTACAACGGGAGGTCCATATCGACTACGGGGTAGTCCCAAGCGGCTCGTCATAAGGACTTCGACGGAGGGTAGTGGTCCGCAAATTGGTGCCCCTGACCTAGAAGATGCATGTTACTATCAAGGTAATGGGAGAAATATGAATATACTATGTTTTATAAACCAAAGGTAAATTCAGACATTAAACTACCATTACATAGTTCTTTTAAGGAAATCGGGTATGTCATCTAGGAGAAAGGGGTGTTTAAAGATTGGGAGTGCACTTGTGACTCCAATAGCGCCAATCGCTTCCCAGGTGATCCGTCTCTTCGTTTGCCTATCACATAAAAAATGTGGTGAACAAAAAACAAAGATACCGATATCAATCCTTTCCGGGGCAGATTCATTCAAGTTTTAAGACCTTAGGAGATTGGGTCATTTATGTAGTAAATTGTAAGGAAATCGATGCAATCCAAGAGGAGAGCTCGGCTTATAGGCAATGCTTCTGATTAGTTGTTGACATTAATCTTGGACACGGGTTCTCAACCTGCCAAAGGAGAAAACAAGTTTGTATAGTAACTGAATAAAAAAAAATGCACTTAAAAAGATAATCGAATTGTTTAGGTGGGACTTGAATCAACAACCTTCCACACTTTCTTGTTGAAGGTTGTAGGTTTGAGTCCCTGACCCTTCGATGATTTTTAAGTACATTTTTTACTTGACAATAAATAAATTGCAAAACTTAAGAGTGTATTGAAGTTTTTGTCTCAATAATAATACCCATCCTAGATATTTCAATATCACTAAAAGTAAAAGCCCTTTGGACCTTGCACCGACCTAAAACGACGAAATGTTACAACGTACTTATTGTATTAGGCCAGGTCAATTCTGAATGCACCATTTGGGGTACATAGTGAAAATGAATCGACACAAATCAATGTCAAGAAAAAAGGGTTATTCACAACCTAAATAAAAATAAAAAATGTTACAAATCTTCTACCCCCTAAAATAACTTAACCTACTTCCCTTTGAAAGAGGCTCACAAATCGTTACGTCTCAAAAATGTTTAGAAACACTGCTCTAAACAAAACGCCGGACCCGACAAAGATCTCGCTGACAAATGGAGTGGACTAAACTCACCACATTATCTCAGCTCACGCTCTCCGGCACTCTCGCCCTTATTCCTTACCCCATAAGCGTGACTTTTAATTGCCAAAAAATGGGGTCTAAGCTTAGAAATCCTCTATTACGGTTGGGCTGCCCTAAAGGTGGCCTTAGGGGGTGCCCAGCAGTTTGCACTGTGAGGGCAAGAGGACAAATGGGCAATAAAGAGTAGGTGGAATTTAAGGGGCAACGAATCGGTCGCACTTGACCGCTGATGTGTTTAAGGAGGGGATTAAGAGTTACGTCTTGTGGTGGAGGGTTGGGTAAGTGTTTTAAATTGGGTACAACTGTGACGTCACTTGACCTTGAACTTTGGGCTTTCTTTATGTCTGAGATACAAGTGCTATTTTTGTATTGGACAGGATACAAAAAAGTATTTACATACTTTCAAAACACCTATTTAACCAACTATTCTAAACATTTTGTCCTAGGATTATAAAACAATTTTAATACAAAGTCGGTCACATGACTTGTACGTTTTGTATGAAAAATTCATATTGTAAGAGCAGTCAAGCAATGACAATGTATGTACCTACTGTAATGTTTACTTTAGAAATCTAATGCTGTATCTTATGTCCGTAGTTCTTAAATAAATTCAAAAGCCCTTGAATAAATTAATTTTAAGAATAGTTAGTAGAAACAGTGGTTGTATAAAGTTTGGGAGTTGAAGTAGAAGGTAACGTGCTTACACATCCATACTATTTTTATAAATGGGAAAATGTGTATGTACATTATTATGTCCATAGGCGGCGGTGTTCACTTACTATCAAGTGACCCGCTTGCTCGTTTGCCTTCCTATATTAGATATTAATAAAAGAAATTGACGTAAATTTTCAAGAGAGAGTCAAAGAGATGGAGTACAGAATGACATAGACTAATTTATATCTCTTTCTAACGCGGGTCATTAATTGTCTGTAATCATGGTAATCCGTTTGCTCATCTGTCACTTATGACATAAAAGTAAACTTAAAATACACGAGTTTTCACCAACTTCTCCATTCACATAGAAGACTTAAGTTTTTTTATTCCTCACACAGACCCCTGGCGTAGCAAGGTAGGGTTTTATAGCTTTCTAGTTTAAAGTTATTGGATGTAGCCGGGACTTAACTACTAAAGTTCAACTGAAAGTTAGGCATCGTATGCTTTAATTAGCTGGGTAGGGTCAAATCTTTCGGCAAATGGTCACGTTTGTGGAACCAATAACCGTTGAAATTGATGTCTTAAGTACCTGGACATAAAACGTCTATTCAAATGACCAGAAATTACAGAACTATAGTCTTTACACAAAATAATTACATACAGAAGGTAGACTCAGCCTGATTTTGAATTTAGAAGAGTTCGATGACATATGCCAGGGTCGTTGCCCGGCATGAGTAGGTACATAAACGCGCGGCCTCTACCATAGACCTCGACAATATTATGTCATAGGCTAGGATTAATGTGGTCGAAAAGGCATATTTCCTCGTTAGTGTGCATGCGTGAGTACATGACATGTTTTTAGCTCATAGTGGGCAGCCAACTTTCTGTGTGTAATTATTTTGTGGTCTTTAGTTAAGCGATGAAAGAGTAAGTGGAGTAAAGTATCAGCTTACATACTGTCTCACTGCAGGGCAAAGGCCTCCATCATAAAGATTTTACATTGGGAGAGCCACGCTTCCGCATGAATGGGCCGGCTCGACCGGAGTAATAACACGTCCTCACAGAAAACCGGCGTGAAGCAGTGCATGCGCTGTGTTTTTGCGTGAGTGAGAATACCGGAGGCCCAATCCAGGGGACTCCTTCCCCTGGGTTAGCAGCGCACTTGTGACACCACTGGTGTTCCTGGTGTCCATGGGTGGCGGTAATCGTTTACCATCAGCCAGGTGATCCGTCGGCTCGTTTGCCACCTATATCATGAAAAAAAAAAAAGATGAACTAGACCAGCTGGGCATTCAAATGAATGAAAGAGTTACTTTTGTATAAAAAACTAGCGGCCGCCCGCGACTTCGTCCGCGTGGAAAAATTTTCCCCGTTTTTTACACATTTACCGCTCTGTCTTTGCTCCTATTGGTCATAGCGTAATGTTATTTAGCCTATAGCCTTTCTCGATAAATGGACTATCTAACAAAAAAAGAATTATTCGAATCGCACCAGTAGTTTCGGAGATTAGCGCGTTCAAACAAACAAACAAACAAACAAACAAACAAACAAACAAACAAACAACAAACAAACAAACAAACAAACAAACAAACAAACAACAAACTCTTCAGCTTTATTATATTAGTATAGATTCAAAATGTTTACAAAAAACTCAAGTTTTAACGAATTAAAAATCAAACCGGTGAGTGACATGGACCAAACGGGAAATTGAATTAATGTGGAAAACGCACAAAAATCGTCAATGGAAGCATTAAATTTGTATCCGGGCGAATGGAATAAATAGTGCGATAGTGGACACTAGAGATGTGACATTGCACGATATGATTCGATAGAATTGAAGCTTTTTGGAGCGAAGCGAAGCATTTGTTTCCCTGTTAACAGCTTGTGAATGTCAGATGGCGCTTCATAGCCCCCATGTCGTGTAAAAAGTCCGCTGGATGGCGTACTGTAGATCTGAGGTTCATCTAGGTACATACAGATTGGTTATCTTGATGTGAGATGTCAAAATTTCACTAAACAACCTGTTGGCGACCACCGCTGACCACCACCACTAACCATCACCTCATTATCACCTCTTTGGCTATCTGTGTAATTCAAATTCTTTCAGTGTTCTTTTATAAGTAAAATAAGTAAGTGTCAATTACCTTCTGTACGTTCAGTTGTTCTCTAAGTGTTGTCGTAACTTGTAACTGTTCTGTGCTATCGTTTATCTTTCTAAATATAAACACTTGTGCTGTGTATTTTTCCTTCACTCCCAATCATTCCCGCTCCATCCTCATTCATATCCTGGAATCGTTCATCATCATCCCACTTCTGGACGCTACGCGGGACTCACGAGACTTCACTACCTCGTCGCGGTGGTTCACGGGACCTCCCTTTCTCTTATGTCCAGAGTCGGACTGGCCAACTGAACCACCGTGTAATGCCCCTCCTGCTGTCGAGGAGCTGAAGCGCGACTCGAAACAGGTGGGGCTCCTCATCGCTTCACCGCACCTACCGCTTCTGCCGGTAGTTCCAGACCACCACAGGTTCAGCAAGTGGTTACGGTTACTCAGAGCTACCGGTAGAACTCACCAAGTCGCAAAATCATTTCGCGCTCTCGTAGATTCAACCATTAGATGTAATTCCGACGTACTCAGAGACGATTTTAACTTGCCGTTACTTTCCGCAGCAGACCTCATCACCGCCGAAAATCATCTGCTCCGGCAAATCCAAATTGAGTCTTTTCCGAACGAGCTGAACCAAGTCCGAGCAGCACGCCCACTTTCGAAGGACAGCCGACTGAAGAACGTCTCACTGTTGATTCAAGAGGACGGGCTGCTCCATCTATCAGGACGAACTACAGCCTCAACAAGCGTCGGCCGTTACCCAATAGTGCTCGACGGAAAGCACAGAATCACCAGACTTCTAATAGATCACTACCACGTCCAGTCCTCTCACGCATACCACGAACTCGTGGTCAATGAACTCCGCCAAAAGTTCTACATTCTGAGCCTAAGATCATCGGTCAGGTCAGTGGCGAAAAGATGTCAGGCCTGCAACAACAGAAAGGCTAAGCCAACCACGCCTCCCGAAGGAGATCTACCGGACGTACGGCTTTCCCATCACCAGCGGCCCTTCACATTTGTTGGACTGGACTACTTCGGGCCCCTAAACGTCACCATTTTCAGACGCACCGTGAAGAGATGGGTCGCGTTGTTCACGTGCCTGACAGTGAGAGCGGTGCACCTGGAGATTGTGGAGAACCTGTCAGCAGACTCCGCGCTAATGGCTCTCCGAAGGTTCATCGCAAGAAGAGGGTGCCCAGCTCGGGTGTACTCGGACAACGGCACTTCATTCGTTGGAGCAGCCAAAACACTCCCGGAGCTGTTCGACTTTTGCGCAAATAAAAAAATCGAGTGGCACTTCATCCCACCGTCTGCTCCCTCCATGGGAGGTGCTTGGGAGAGACTAGTCCGGTCAGTAAAATCCACGCTGGCCGCGACGCTCAGAGACCGCACACATTTTTGGCAGAGGTTCACGAAGGAATATCTTCCGACGCTGGTACCGCGAAGAGCCGGAGGAGAGGCCAGGTCGATGACAGTCGGCGACTTAGTGCTCATTGCCGACGGGACACTGCCCAGGAGCTGTTGGCCGCGGGGAAAAATCACGGCGGTCTACCCAGGCAAGGATGGCGTAGTAAGAGTGGTGGACGTGGCCACGAAAGGGGGCGTGCTGCGACGACCCACCCGCAAAGTGGCGCTGCTGGTCGCCGCCAACTGATGTGGTGCTCCACACCGTCGGGGGCCATGTTGGCGACCACCGCTGACCACCACCACTAACCATCACCTCATTATCACCTCTTTGGCTATCTGTGTAATTCAAATTCTTTCAGTGTTCTTTTATAAGTAAAATAATTAAGTGTCAATTACCTTCTGTACGTTCAGTTGTTCTCTAAGTGTTGTCGTAACTTGTAACTGTTCTGTGCTATCGTTTATCTTTCTAAATATAAACACTTGTGCTGTGTATTTTTCCTTCACTCCCAATCATTCCCGCTCCATCCTCATTCATATCCTGGAATCGTTCATCATCATCCGTCCATCAACTTCACCTCATCTATAGCAAACACAACCAATGACGTTGAAGTTGGAGCTCAGTCTGCTTAGTACGTTATCTAGCAGATTTTTCGGACACGATAGCCCCCATCACCAGACTCCCCAAATGACAATGGCCACTGAACCCAGTGATAGCTTTGGACAGATATTGCGCGCTACGACGAGTAAGAGAGACAGTTATAATGAATTGATAAAATATTAAACCTATCTTAGATCTCATCACTCTCTAACAGGGGAGATTTATAATAAAAAAAAACTTTATAAAATTAAAAACGGTGGTGCTAGTGCGCTGAACTAGCACCCTTCAGTCTCTTTCATAAAAGTTTTTAAAATATAGTTTTAAATTTTTAAAATGTTTTATGAAATTTATTTCATCGATATTGCTTTCACAACACTAGTGGAGGTACAGTCGCACCAATATCAGTTCCAATTTATACGGCTCAAATTCGTTTTGGATGGCGCAGGTGTGATGTCCAGTTTGTTGAATGTGTTTTTTTTTATATGCTTTGTTGTAGACAATCGTATTTAGTTGACGGCAGGTTTTGTTAAAATATCATCATCAGTTTATTTATTTATTGCATTAAATATGTACATAACATAAAGTCCTAAAATTTTATGAGTAAACATAAAAATTAAGTATGTACATTATTAGGTAGGTACATTTGTTATAATATGATTATATTTTATACTATTTATAGAGATGATTTCTATAGACAATCACAAAGCTTATTAGGCACCCGGAAAAGTCAAAGACTCGCGCGAACTAATCGACACCCAGCGCCATCTACTGGCAAAGATTGAAGAGATTTAAGCATTTTTAAGTAAGTTTACCGATATTTCTTAGATAGGTTTTAATTGATAACTTAAATAATTAAATTTTTCAACATACGACATGCAAACCTAAAATGAGATCGTATTCCTTTTTAAAAAGACAGCGACGCACTTGTGAATCCTCTGGTGTCAATGGGCGGTGGAAATAGCTCACCATCAGGTGATCCGTCGATTCATTTGCCCCCTACATAATACAAAAAAAAACATAATTAGTTTTGGCATCAGATGCTGTTTGGAAAGTCTTTTCTCTTCAAACCTAAGAATTTAGCGCTGTGGATTAAGGCATTAAAATCAAAAGCTTTTTATGATATTAAGCGAGGTTCACACGGAATGCTCCTGTTTAAACTCGAGCGGGTTAGACGTCATCGGGCTAAGTAAGTTTCCTTGTTAAATAATAACAGTAACCTCAGTGAGGGCGCCGCCTAATCACGGTAGTTGGGAAGAAATACTTTTGTGGAGTAAGTTACGTGATGTTTGAAAAAAGTAGACTTTTCTATTTGATAAATTAAATATATAAATGCGCCAGACAATCACACCAATCAACCTAGTCTCAAACTAGGACAACCCCTGTATTAGTATCACAGGGCGATAGTTAACTGAAGGCGTCAACCCAGAACACCCAGACCCAAGAAAACTACACTTTACTATATTTGATAGGTAGAAGACGAAGAACTTTTATGTCGCCAAAGACAGACGTGGAAGGTGGTCAAACAAAAGATGATTTCAAAAGGGGATGACGACTCTCAGTCATGAGGTTTACGACGAAAGAAAGAGGAGGTAGGAAATGAGCAAACGATTACGTCTTCATGGTAAGTAATAAATATTGAATTTTTGATTAATTTCAGATTAACGTTTTATATACGCTTATTTTGCTGTATATGAAGCGAGTATAGGCGCGTTTTGGCAGTAACACACACCTGGACGCGTTTCTGAGCTCGTATAATCGTGAAACATAGACAAGATCTGTGGGAGAGCCACGCTTCGGCATGAATGGGCCGGCTCGACCGGAGTGATACCACTGCCTCACAGAAAACCGGCGTGAAGCAGCCCCTGTGCTGTGTTTCGCTGAGTGAGTGAGGGTACCGGAGGCCCATCGGGGGATGGGGATAAAAGGTTAACAGCGCACTTGTTGCATGTGTTCATGGGCGGCGGCAATTGCTTACCACCAGGTGAACCGCCTGCTCGTCTGCTACCTATCACATAAAAAAAAAGATAACGTTGCTGTGGCATTGTCAAGGCAATTATGTATTCCTTGGTTTAGTTATATGAACACGCCGAAAGACAGTTGTATTATACGCGCAGAAATATGCGCTTAATTTAAAACTGTCTGTCTTATAAAAAAAGTCTTTTTTTTACCTAGCACTGTCAACGATAGTACATACCTGCCCTGGCGCCACGTGTTAAACATACAAATGAAGAAACCCTTATTTGGAGATATTTTTTATTCCCATAAAAATAGCCAAGTTCTCTTGCCTTAACCCTCCACAAATAACACCTACCCGTAGGAGATACTTTTTAAAATCACTTTCATCCAAAAGGGTAAAGTGCATTTTTGCGTCCAGATTGCCTCTGAAGCTCTTCAGGATTACTCCGGATGTTTAATGAGGAATGGGAGCTATGAGTGATGATGAAATTAGGTGGTTAAGATGTCTTTCATACGATAGGACGTAGATTCAAATTAGAGCATCGCTATATCGTGATGCTGAGATTGTGAGGAAAACTGTATCTTATTTTTTTATGTGATAGCTAGCAGACGAGCAGGCGGATCACCTGATGGTAAGCAATTGCCGCCGCTCATGGACAGCTGCAACACCAGTGGAGTTACAAGTGCGCTGCCAACCTTTTATCCCCTTCCCCCCCGGGTGGGCCTCCGGTACCCTCACTCACTCGGCGAAACACAGCACTGGGGCAGCTTCACGCCGGTTTTCTGTGAGGCAGTGGTATCACTCTGGTCGAGCCGGCCCATTCATGCTGAAGCGTGGCTCTCCCACAGTTAAAAGGATTGCGAGGGTTAGGTGCCAGTAGCCTCATTGTAATTACCAGACTCCCAAAATCCGGAATCATGATCTAAGCGTACCCGGGCCCCGAAACTACGCTTTGTACGGTACCGGAAATTAAACGTTGATGAGAGATGGTAAAATACTCGTACTATTAACTAGCTAGCTGGTGGAAAATATTATTATTATTTACTAGTGGTCCGCCCTCACTTCGTCTCGGGAAAGAGTTTTCCTATTAGTTCTAATCTTTGCTAATAGATGGCGCTGGGTGCCGATTACATCGCACTAGTATTTTGTTTTTTCAGGCTAATAGTTTTAGTTCGTAAATAGTACAGATAATACAATGAGCTGGTTTCGTAGTAGCTTAAGTACTTATTCACGAGTACTAGACATAAAATATACAAATTGTACTTACAAAGTAATCATTACTAATACTCGTAGTTTTTTATCAGCTAATTCTAATAATTATAAAAATACAAAATAAACTATGAAAAGCGGTTGCAATGTTTACGGAGAGATACGGACAAACAAAAGTTGTCTTTAATAAATGCAAAGAAAATTTTCTTACGACTCTCAAATAGTGTTGCGTCTATTTGTACCAGCCATCGTAAAACTGTCGATATTTCAGATGTCTGTCTCATCTCATTATTGCGTGTAATCCCCAGTTAGGTCCAAAGCTATCGCTCAAGAGCCCGGGGTACGCTTGTGTAAACCATGATTCAGGATCTGGTTTGGTATTTGGAGCGATGGTACCTTAATAAATATAAACCATCGCTAAATAAGAACGCGATCTCCATACGGGAGATTGAGGTTCGAATCCGAGCATGCACCTCTGGATTAATTTACATGCATATTACTACCATTGGTCTGTATTTGTCAATGAGGGAAAATTTGGTAAGAAAACCTGCAATTATGGGATATTTTCTGAAAAGTGTAACTATAAATATTGTTTAGTTGGTCTGGTTTCTCTTTTAAAACGTTGCCAAGGTCAGATGGCAGCCGTTTTATTGTGTTACGACTCTTTCTCATTGTTTATCATTTTGATATTTATTTACTTTTAATATACTGATTGCAACTATTACAGCAATTTTCAACACATAGTTTTGTGCTTGCAATAAAATAAGACGTAAAAAATACTTAGTATTCATAACTATAAAATATTAAAAGCATATTCAAAGCAATGCGTTGCTGTGTTTTGGGACCCGAAATCGATTACTCTCAAGACTCGGTCGACAAACAACTTTGGAAGCCTATCGATATCCAGACTATCGATAGTCGTACAACACTATTCCTACGAAGAGTATACAAAAAACTTTTAAAAAATGCTTGAAGAAAACACAAAGAGATCGCTCAATCATCTGGGTATAAGCGTTTAATTATGGCAGCCGTTTTAATTAAATGTGAGAGCCTGTTGTAAAATATCAGACTAGAAATTGTAAGAAAAGACTGGAATTATTTCTGCAAATAGAAATATTTCTTATTTGATTACTCGTTTTTGTTGGGATATTTTTTGTTGGTACGGTAGGCTATATTTTTTGTGTGTGGAAACGAGGCGGTACTTTGATGGAATTAGATTAGAATCACGCTTCTCTAATGCAGATTAGTGATCACAAACCCGAGCTGTGTTCAAAGAATTTGTAACACTTTTTTTTAACCCAGGATTCTAACCCAGGACCCGGATATTTAAAGCACTAGACCAACCAGGCAGGGACAGCAGCGCCCCCTGCGCTTTGGTTTCGTCGAGTGAGTGAAAGTACCGTTGGCCCAACTGGAGGAAAAGGGGGTGAAAAGGTCGCTTGTGACTCCATTGGTGTTTACGGGTATCCATGGGCAACGGCAATAGTTTACCATCAGATGATTCGTCTACTCGTCTGCCACCTATCACATAAAAAAATGGTGTGAAAAATACTTATAGATCGCATCGATTTGCGGTTTTAATCAAATTTATTACGCTAAATAACACTGATTTTAAGATCCAATAACAACATCACATTTTAAAGCCAACCCTCCACTTCATATCTTAGACACAATAAGCTCTCCTACCGATAGCTTACAAATAAACCCCGCTTTCAAATAAAATAGGAGAACAAAACCCTATCCCATTCATACAACCGTTTCTGCGCAATTGAAGTGGGCGTGTTATTTTGTTCTTATTCGAGAAACGGAGTAGTCCTTACCCTGTGTTTTGTGATATAAAGTATTGCTTGTTCATGATTTTTTGAAGGAACTCGGAAAATAAAATCTTAAAAATACGGAGCGAACTGCTTAGCCAGTAGACAGTTAAAATAGAAATAGAATTTTCGTTATTCCATACAGAATGTCATAAGTTAATTCCATACAGAGATAGATCCATACTAATATTATAAATGCGAAAGTAACTCTGTCTGTCTGTCTGTTACTCTTTCACGCCAAAACTACTCAACGGATTTAAATGAAATTTGGTATACAGATAATCTAGACCCTGAGAAAGAACATAGGCTACTTTTTATTGCGAAAAAGGGGTTGTAGGGGGTTGAAAGGGGGGTAAAAAGTTACTTTTCCACGCGGACGAAGTCGCGGGCGGCCGCTAGTAAGTAATAAATAACATTCACACAACATCTCGTACATTGATCTGACTCCGTACTAAGTAGCTCAAGCACTTGTGTTAAAGATATCAGACAACAGAGGATCACAAATATAATACTTAAATACATAATAACACATGTGTTCATCACACAAATGTTCGTCCAGAGTGGGGATCGAACCCACGATACAAAAATATAATACATTAGTGAAACAACAGCGATAAACAGCCCAATAAGGCGGTCTTACCGCTTGTAGCGATTTCTTCCAAATGACTTTTAGGGAGAGAAAAGAAAACAGCGTGTTGGCAATGAGGTGAGGCATTGCAAAGATATTTCTAAGTGACATTAAGAAGTATACTTATGAATGTCAAAAATCTATTGGGTATAAATAAACACAATTCAAAAAAAATCCGTTACGTGCAGGTTCACGATGTTTTCCCTCACCGTCGAGCTAGTGGTAGAAACGAGCGCATAGATATGTCTAATCTGTTGGCTTATGCATGGATTTAAACCTCGAACCCGCGCGTGGATGGCGCGTTCTTAACCACTGTGCTATTCGTACCATCACTCCTCTAAGTTCGTATAGATTAATTCTTATGTTACTCTTGTATTCAACAGCCGGATTGTTAAGCGTGAAGTTTCATTGGGGTCAGTAGTAGTGTTGCTGAACTATCGATAGTAAAACTATTGATTGTTGATCTCAAATTGTTCAAGTGTCGATAGTGCTGTCGATATTTTGAAAAACATAATAATGATAGTAAGCATTGCAAATGGCAATAGTATTGATAGGAGAATTGGTGCAACACTATTGATGGACGATTATACTATCGATAGTATCGGGCGTTAAACTATCAATACTATCAAATCAAATCAAAATCTCTTTATTCAATTTAAGTCCTTTACAGAACATTTATGAATGTCAAATTTTATAATCTACTAGCGGCCGCCCGCGACTTCGTCCGCGTGGAAAAGTAACTTTTTACCCCCCTTTTAACCCCTTACAACCCCCTTAATATTATTATGTTGATAGCCTATAGCCTTCCTCGATAAATGGACTATCCAACAAAAAAGAATTATTCAAATCGCACCAGTAGTTTCGGAGATTAGCGCGTTCAAACAAACAAACAAACAAACAAACAAACAAACAAACTCTTCAGCTTTATTATATTAGTATAGATAATCTACTGCTGATTCGGATGGTCAATTTCTACTGAGAAGAATCTAGAGAAATCTAGAGAAATTCTATAGTCAGTATTGCGATTTCTAGCGGCATCCAATCCTAAACTATCGATACTATAAATAGTAGGTATCGTTTTTTTTTGCTTGCTTCTGTCAGCAATCACAATAATATAATATGTACTAGCGTTAGTATCGGATATCTACTATCGATACTATTGGTGTATAATAGTATTGCTCAAATGTTCCTATCGAGACAGCCGATACTATTAACACGTGGTAATATTATGAATACTATTCATTTTTCTTTTACTATCGACAGCCCATCGATAGTTTCTCGATAGTAGACTATCGGTAGCCAACACTAGTCAGTGGTAATTACCCTCAACCCAGGAAATGTTTCGCGAATTTTTCCCTCTGATGAAATACCCTGTCTGGGGTTATTAGGCGGATTTTTGATTAAAAGCCTTCCAGTGCTATAGTTCTAATTAGGTCAGGGTACTCTACATAGTGTGGTTTGCTACCGCAATATGATGGTTGTTCGTTTAAGAGGCAAGCGTGCTCTTTTCTCTAAGGGTAAAGTTATTCAAGGGAGCCAAATTAGCTCAAAGGCTCATCTAACCGCCCACAGCGTAGTTTTTAGGGTTCCGTAGTCTACTAGGATCTCTTATAGTTTCTTCATGTCTGTCCGTCTGTCTGTCTGCCCTAGCTCAATCTCCC